>OX421445.1:48489858-48534858 GCA_949126865.1 Montipora capitata
TATGTAAACTGTGGGCTACCATGGTCTTGTTTGTAAAATCATGATTTGTTTGTAAACCAAGTGAAAATGTGGCATCGAGTCTGGGAATCGACCACAGGCCACATTGGCGGAAAACGAGTGCTCTCACTACTACGCCAACCATGCCTGCTGGCACAATAAAACCGCCACCAATGTAAAAAATGAACACCAAGAAACGAAAGAAAAAATAGTTTCATGCAGGCTAAGTCCAAGTGAAAGATCCAGCACCTGGCTAATAGCCGGACTCCTGGCTGTATCAGTTTTTGTTTGTGTGGTCTCATTCGCTTAGAAGTCCTTCAAGCTAATCCAACCAGGCACTAAGGCCACATGCTGGCAGAACCACAACTAACTCTTCACGAACAGTGTGCAGATTCTTTAATGTCCCACGTCGTTAGCAGCAAGGGTCGTGAGACGGGGTCTACGTTTTACAGTCGTTATTCGAGAAGACTTGAAAGTCAAGCCATTTGCAATTGTCATTGCAAAGGCAGGAATTTCTCCTCAGTTCAGTATTCTAAGACCCTGAGTGTTGGTCTTGCAGACAGTTGCACTTAAGTCTGTCAAGTCACACGACCAAGAACACCAAACGCAGATTGACCTGTTCGCACCTTACAGAAACCTGAAGCCTTCTTTACACCTAATAGGGAAACAGCTTCTTTGCTGTCAACTTCTAATTGCGTACAAATGAACTCACCAACTATTGGCAGGAAACTAACATGAACAAAGCCAAGGAATGTTACACAGGTCACATCACAGTTTTAGGTTGTCTGTGTCTGTGTCTGTGTCTGAGATCACCGCTGACCGGACCAACAACCAGGGCCCTTAACCCTTTGCCTTCTACGAGAGACGCTGACAGATTTTCCTATTATTATTATTATTATTATTATTATTATTATTATTATTATTATTATTATTATTATTATTATTATTATTATTATTATTATTATTATTATTATTATTATTATTATTACTATTACTATTATTCACATTTACCTCCTGTTTAAGCTTTGCAACATCTCGCTTGGCATCTACAGCAGCCCTTGCACATGCACAAGGTTCTTGGTTTTTCCCTCTACACTGACAGGCACCAAGAGTGGCTAACTGCAATGTGCAGGAACCGCAATGTGAGTGTTAATCAAAATACAGGCAAAATAGATGCAAAATGGGGAAGGAACGGCAAGTAAAGGATTAACAAATTGACGTCAGTTTTTAATGCTTTCTGTCCGCTTATTGATGATATATTGGGGGGGGGGGGGGGGGAGGGAGGTAGGTTAAGGTATGGATCACGGAAGTGTGAGGGGAGAGGGAAGAGGTCTAGGGGAAAACAACAACGAGGGAAAAAAGTGGGGGGGGCGATAGACTCCCCAGCCCCTCCCTCTCTGCGGCCTTTCTGCCGCCCCTCTTTTCAAAGAAATCACTCGACGAAAATAAGCAACCGTAAACATGAATTTTATTCAAATTGAAGCGAATTTTGGCAATAGATTTTCCCGCTTTCTGATTGGCTACTTACAACAGTCAATAAAATTTCATTGGTTAAAAAGTTGACAGTTGCACAGATTTTTGCACAAACAAAATCAATAGTTTATATCTGTCTGTACTCTTCTTGATGATAAAAATTTGCCAAGGAGCGCGCGAGAATTTAGACAGTTATTGAAAAAAAGACTTGAGGATTGCATTTTACCTGAACCAAGTTACATTTACAGTAATTTACAATAATTATTATGGAATCGTTGAAAATAAATGCAATATCATAAATGGCGTTAGCATGATCATCACGCTTTACTTCAGCAAGCAAGTAAGTAAAGTTGTTCTCTTATTCATAAGCAGTTGCAAAGCAGCATGAAAGAAAAAGACTTGAAAGCGATAAAAAGCCATGAAATTCAATGAGCGATTGCAACGCTGATGGCTACATACAACAGAGTCGTAACTGACTAGCTCCTAGTTAACTTGATATCTCAGCAGTAGAGACGCGTGCAGGACAATATTACAGTCGATGGTTTTTCAGTGTTTGTTTTTACTGTCGCCAGACATGAGACACGTTTGCAACCACTGATTTTCACTTGGCGGCCATTTTTGAGTCTGCGGGGTATAAAGGCTTTACCTTTGCATTATCTTTAACCGTTTAACCTCACACTGAATTATAGGTTAGACGAGCAAAATCTTTTGTTTGGACATGGAGTGATATGGGTCTATTGACCCCCTTCTAAACAGTGATGATCATTCATTGTCTGCAACCCATTCTCGGTATTTTTACATGTCAGATATAAATTACATACCTCAATAATAAGATCTCCCGTTGACAAGATTCCATCTCTCTCGGGGCTGCTGAGATCATATTTGATTCTATCACGAACTTCCAAGGCAGCTGCCAACTCATCTCGTTCACGCATCAATGCTGAAACAATAAGATTCCTTTTAAATGGCCACAAACTTAACTTCCCATCCTCAAAACCAAGTGATATGGACAAGGCTAAATTTTCAACCATTATAAAAGGGGAAATAAAAACCACAAAATCCACATGTAAGATGCAAAATCAGTGATGAGATTGGGCTCATTAATTCATTTGTCACTCACTCATTTTCTCAATAGACACTTTTCTCAGTTCATCGCATCTCGACTGTAGGGCCACCATAAGTGCCGCATTTTCTGTAGCTACTCTGTCGAATCTCTCAGCCCAAGTCTGCTCGCTGTCCAATAAATAGCTCTGCTTCAGCTCCAGCTCCCACTGAAGTAAGTTCACCTCCTAAAAATGGCCATTGCACAGATATTGCACTAATGTTACAGCTAGATCAGAACACATTAATTCCTTTAAGTTCTGCAGCAGTAATTGCCTGTTAATTCTGATAACTTGAAGGCAATCAATCCCCACTTTCTTACATACAGGGACATTTTTCTCGTAATTTAAGGAGTGAGTACACTGTAGCTGTAATTTAGACTCTAAGGCAAGTCTATTAAAGGAAGAGTGCATGAAGAGTCATAGTTAGCCAGGACTGTCTTACACTATTGGTTAGCACCCTGATCCTGGCAAATGTTTGGAAAGGCATGGTGGTGAAGTGGTTAATGGCATCTCGGAGTATTCCACCCTCCCCTACCCCTCAAATCTCTTGTTCAATGCCTGACTGTCAGCTTGTTGTTTATAAATTTACTATTCCAAGAAACTCTGCTCAACCCTGTCTCTCCGTTCACACACTGGTGGTGATTACAGGTAACTGCAAGAAACTCGAGAAGAAGCACTCTGAAAGTAACCCTTCAGTGGACTAGCATGCTGTTGAGAGGGTAGTACTGTACCAATATTGACCGCCTTCCTCTACAGGTTTTACACTTTTTCACATCGTTCAAAACAAAATTACCACCAAGGTCACCACTCATAAGCTTAGGATAAATTATTATTCAAACTGTCGCAATGAAACCTAGCTCCTCTCTGAACTTATAATAATAATTTATTGTATTACATGTATCACCAGGATCTTTTGCAAGAGCCTCACAAGTCTCAAGAGCCTCACCGACTCTCGAGGATCTTGTACTCTTTACCACTCAATAGATTTTACTCTTTCAGTGGGGGCCACCTAAGGAGTGTCCCCATTAACAACATTACATCATGTATTTGTTTACACACAAACATTTCAAGGCATTAAAATAGTCAACAAAATTCAAAGATTTTGAAGTAGGTACATGTATTAGATAATGGACATTACTCTTCTGTGAAAATACTCACTTGCTCCAGTCTCTTGCTGGCTTCTAATGCTTTCCTGGAATACTGTTTCTGGTGTGCTTGCTCTAGGCGAGACAACTTCTGTAAAATCTTCACAGCACCGTATTTACTTTGAAGTTGCTGCTGACAAGCTTCCAAATCCAAGGTTAAATTTTCAATCTCCTTAAATAAAGACAGAGCAAAATCTTAAATATATGATAACTTAATTAACAACCTGGAGGAAACTTGTTCAGCTGTTTGGCATGGCAGATTAATAGCATGGCATCTGCACAAGTGTGAGCAAGTGTTTGCCCAGTAGTTTCACCCAGCAGCATACATGTACACGGCATGCTGTAAAGGTAAAGTCGCTGTTACGAGCCTAGGAAGGCCCATCAGGCCGGCACTTATCTCCGGTTTCTGTAGCATGAAGCAACTAGGAGTATTTATACTCCCTCCTGGATGGGATGCTAGTCCATCGCAGGGTTACCCCCAGCATTATGCCGGTACCCATTGATACACCTGGGTGGAGAGAGGCACCGTGAGAGTAAAGTGTGTAACCCAAGAACACAACACAATGTCCCCGGCCAGGCCCCGAACCCGGACCACTCAATTCGGAGTCGAGAGCACTAACCACGAGGCCACCGCGCCTTCCACACATGGCATGCTGTAAAAGATGCATTTTCTGAGAGTTGCCCCTTCCTCCACTCCCCTTTTCATTAATGTTTTGTTTAACTTAGTATTTTTTCTCTCAGACTGTTTATTTTCCTTTCTTTCTTTCTTTCGTTCTTTATTAATTAATTTATTTGTTTGTTCACATTGATTCACTGTGAAAGGTGCTTGAATGGAGCTGGGTCTGTAGGCAGGGCTCATGATGGGGTTGTGGGTACTGTACATGATCTAGGGCAAGCTAAGGTTGGACTGGCACCAGCCCATATAACCAGCCCATACCTGAGTATCCAACAAAGGCAATAGATTTTATACTATTTTTTAACATTACTGTAACAATAATTATAATTATTATCATTCACCAAAGTGGAGGTAAAGACAAGGGGTGTTTAACTTACTGTTTACTGAGCCACATAGTGTCACAATTAATAATGTCAGTTTTACCAAGACCACAATAATTAACTGTAATAATTGTAAGTACATTTATATAACACACCACATTACGGTAATGCGCTATAAATTAAATGTACATGTACTCCTTTCAAACCTGAACTGGCCTTAAAACTGGCCATACTTAGTATTTCACTCTGTCTAACGCCAGATGATTTTACTCATCAATGGGGAACCCCCAGGAGTCAATGGGTTAAGACTGCACAAAGCCACTTTCCTTCTCTTCTGTTGATCTACATGTAACTTACTACTTAAGCTCACCTGTGAGCCATGCACATGTACATGTAGTTAAGTACATGTATATGGAACGTGCAAGAAGCATGTAATACATGGTACCAAAATACATTGTTACTGTAACAGTACTCCTTACCTGGATTCAAATCAAACTTTGCTCACTCGTGAGAGATACAGTAACTGTACTTTCAGCACTCGAAGATAAAATTCGTATCCTCAAGAAGCCGCCATGTAATGTTCTGTTTATAATATAGATATTGATGAAATGTCTAGATTTAAAACAACTTGTTTTATCCATTTTCGAAATGATGAAAAATAGGTCACCAACTGCTAAAACACCCATGTTGTGTAACATGAAACAAGATATGAAAGTTATGAAAAACAAATCATGATAATGTACAATGTAAAATATTGCAGTAAAAATGTTAATGTGAATTATTACTGGGTTGCCAGTATGGCAATCCCAGTCAGAAAGTGGGTGGGATTTGTTTGCTTTATTTTCTAAATTTTTTTATTTTCCGTGTCGGTAAAAGTCTTGCCTGTCACTACCCTGCTAAGTGGTATCTTTGTGCATAGAGCCTTCTGCTCGTATTTTCTTATGACAGAGAGGGTAGTGGATTCCGAAATGCGTAGATTTCTCTGGTGGACACAGTAGAATGATAAACTTAACTCAGGCAATGGCGTCGAAAGTCATGTAATGCGAATGGCGTTTTAGTGGATCTTTGAACAAAATATACCCTTATGAAGCTCAATAATGGCAAGTCATTTGGATACTGAACAAGACATGCGGTGGAATCTTAAAAGCGACGAGTAATGGACTTCGACAACAATCTGTCGCCCGTAGAGCCGAAATCAAAGTGAGCTGCATTTCTAAGATTTTGCCAAGTGTGCTGTTATGTAGAACACTGAAACCAAATGGAAAATTCTCTGGTAACTTGTGGGTTCAACAAAGACAGAGAACGAATTGAACACCTTAAGTGGATCTGTGATCAACTCTGCACAGTCTTCAGGTAAAAAAAAAAATTGGAAATGTGAAAGCCAAGAATTATTTGAAAGAAAGCTTGTCGTCTATTTTGTGCTCCATTATTCAAGCTGGAAAAGATTCTTCATGGAAACGGTTTGATCCTGAAATTTTAGTTTGTTGTAATATTGCGCATATTTGACACGATTGAGTTTTTTCTCTTCACGCACGTAATGAAATAGGAAGGGGTTTTTGCCTCTAATAGCAAATATGTTGTTTGTTTCAAAAAATTGTTCGCTGGAAAAGGTGGCCTTTATGAATTCATCATGTTTTATGATATGTGTGCTGGATAATGTTTATGGCAATAGTAAAGCATTTTCTTGTTAGTCAAGGAAAAGGTTCTTCAGGAAAGGGTTTGAACCTGAAGTACATGGTAATTTGACACGATTGAGTTTCTTGTCTTCACGCACGCAGTGAAATAGGAAGAGGTTTTCGCCTCTAAGAGCAAATATGTTGTTTGTTTCAAAAAATTGTTCGCTGGAAAAGGTGGCCTTTATGAATTCATCATGTTTTATGATATGTGTGCTGGATAATGTTTATGGCAATAGTAAAGCATTTTCTTGTTAGTCAAGGAAAAGGTTCTTCAGGAAAGGGTTTGAACCTGAAGTACATGGTAATTTGACACGATTGAGTTTCTTGTCTTCACGCACGCAGTGAAATAGGAAGAGGTTTTCGCCTCTAAGAGCAAATATGTTGTTTGTTTCAAAAAATTGTTCGCTGGAAAAGGTGGCCTTTATGAATTCATCATGTTTTATAATATGCGAGCTTAACTGGATAGTTTTTATGGCAATAGTAAAGCATTTTCGTGTCAACATGAGGTTAGCGTTTTTCTGTTGTGCTACATGTAACTTAATTAAATATAAATATACATTCTGCCTCGTGAGTTTGTTATTCTCGTCAACCAGCAATGGCGTCGAAAGTCATTGCAACGTGAATGGCATTTTAGTGCATCTTATGTTGTTTGTTTCAATAAAATGTTTCGCTGGAAAAGGATTCTGTGATATTTTCTGCCTTTGTGAATTATAATATCATGTTATGTATTGAATTTTTGAGCTTAAGGTTGAAATGTGATATTGGAGAATTTTTTTAGTATTGTTCTGTAAGCAGGAAGGGTTCACAGGCCTGTTGGAAGCGTGCTTGAGTTTCAACAAAATGAGCCCCAAAATCAGTGAAAAATTGTGATGCCGATGAATAATAAAGTAGCTGCTATTTCCAAAATGATGGAATCACCTGGTGATAAATAACCTCGTCTTGGAGAGTAAATTTTTGACTTTGCAGAAACAATGGTGGGCGATTGTGATCTTTGTTTTGAATTCGTTCATTTATTGTCAAACTTTATAACACTTGACAGAAAAAGAAACTTACGAAAACCCGGTATCTTGCCATCATTTGACACAGATGCTTCACTGTTTGGCAAGTAAACATGCCACGGTAACTTAATCACGGCGCCCGCTGAATTCCAGCGATGTCACTTTCGATTTTGCGATTTATTTGTGCAGGCAAAACGTACAATAACAAAATTGAACGTTGCAAAAATCTCCCAAAATGTTTGTCACTGATCGTGTAACTGTTTATATTCTATATTCACAGTTCAAAATTAATGTTGTTTTCATGTCGTAAATATGTTATTCTCAAGCGACCGTCCTGGAAACTTCCTTCTGCTCTTTCTAAAAACTGTGTATCAATATTTATTTACTTTTGCATCAATATTTGTTTTTGCATAAAGCAAGCTAACAAAATCTGTACCTTGCTGAGTTCGCATTTGTTAGCGTTAATAGTATTTTCGGTCCAATGCTTCTGTTTTACGAAGAGGTATATGTCTTTGGTCACCCATCTAGACAATATAAACCCCGCCGGACAGGGAGAAATTTTAGTAAACTTTAGTAAACTTTAGTAAACTTTAGTATTACAAAGCTGTCAGATGCTCAGAGGGCATGCTTAAACTTGTGGTGAAAAGAAGTTTATCAACATGTCAGCCCAGAAGCCAATGTTTCTAACTTCCCATTTATTTTCTTCAATCTTTCTGAGTTCAGTACTTTGCTAGTAACCACATTTCTTCTCAGGCTATTACCCAAGACTTCTACCATGGCACTACAATGATAGACAATACCAAAACAATATCGTGCACTGTTAGAGCTACATATTACGCAAGGACAGATCTGTTTCGTCGTACGAATGTGTGAGGACCTGTGAGCCAAAGGGTCTCTGCTGGTATGACTTCTGGGTGACCCCTTAAATGGTCTTAATGACCCCCCAACTTGAAAAAAATTGTCTGGAACGGTGCACGTACCACAGGCAACCCAGTGTACACTCACAGAGGGTCTAGTCTTGTCCATAATGTTCGCTTACTACCGTAATAGGTAAAATATGGTATTTACAAGGTAATTTTTGTAAAATTAAAATGTTACAAAACCAAACGTTTTCGGCTGTTTGCCATCATCAGGGTTAAAACACATCCATGCATTATGCATGGCTGCGAGTGGACCGTCATTTTAACACTGATGATGGCAAACAGCCATGCAAAAACGTTTGGTTTTTTAACATTTTATTTTTACAAAATTTACCTTGTAAATTCTAGCATATTATACCGGTATATCTTATGTAATTCCCGTTGGGAAAAGTTTGGAAGCATTAAGAAATAACTTGTTTGTTCAGACTGGGGCAGAATTGTTGGATCATTAGCCCCTCGACGATCCTATGTTTATGGAATGTTTGTGCTGAAGAGAGAATGTGCCAAGTGAAAAAATATGATGGGTTTTCATGCAGGTGTTTTGCAGGTTTGGAGGTGAACATATGATTTTTTAATAAAAGGAGAAATCCAGGACGTATTTCATCAGTATCTACCGGTATATAAGAAATTTAAATATACTGTACGCAATGATACATGTACCAAAATTACTAACATAAAGTACTTCATAAAATATAATAAAAACATGCCGAGTCATATTTTAACACTGATCAACCACTTGAATAAACAACAAGTCAGAATTTGACGACACTGGCCATTAAACCATGATAGATTGTAGCTCACCTGCTTTGCCTTCAACAACTTCTTTTGAAGGGACTGATACTCGCTGTCTTCAACAAGAGATTTTTCTTTATCAACAACACAAAAAAAAACATGCAAAACATCATATACCGTCCTTGACATCAAGAGTCTAAACTCAAAAGCTAGGGTACATATATATTTTAGTGGAAAAATACAAAGTAAACATTATTTTTGCACCTTCCAAAGTGATTCTCTTTTTCCTCAGGTACTAATAGTAACTTTAATCATGATAATAATTTTATTGATTTTTATAATCCCAGATGACAAGTAAAGTTCTATTTTTTTTTTTTTAATTACTTCCTCTGAGGGCACCAGTCATGCTTATCAATAATTTAACAAATTAATGGTTAAAGAAGAAGGAAGCTTCCTTCTTGATAATGGCAATGATGACTTCGAGGTCCAAAATGCCCACACCAGGTGAGAGGACTAAAAGTTGCGATACATGTATACTTGTCAATTGGTAGCTACATTTATTTAATACAGTGTAGCTACCAATTGACACTGAAGCCAGAGAAGGTTATACATGTACATCTACATACATTTGTAGTACTGACCACAATAAAATGGAAGCTTTTGGAATATTATTATTATAATTACGGCATTTTTTATGGTGACATCGTTTTTGTTATTTATTTGATTGGCTGCAATGACTCTTGTATAGGTGTACGTACATGTAGGGGTGACTGTGTAGAACATAAACCGAGTCATTCTTGTTTACATTGTAATACTATTACATTTTGTTGTGGTCAGGACTATGTACATGTGGTCATGTATAACCTTCTCTGGCTTCAGTTCCAAACAATATAATCCTGAAATCATAGCCTTTCAGCTCCTTTGCCAAGATCTTTTCCAAATAAATTTGAAAAAAATATATTAACTGGGAACTGTAGTTACAAGAAGGGCCCTCATAAGGATTGTGCAAATTTCAAAACTGGCCAGAAGTTGTTCTTTTCAGTGCACCAACAAATTGAAAGACTGTAGGGAAGACACAGCATTTGTTTACAAACAATCTTCTTGCCAATAAAATGCACAACCACTGATACACTGTACATTGAAACCCTTTCTTGTGAGGGCTGATAACTTCCTCTTGTTGGCACATTATTAACGATATGTGATCTTGATCAATATTTGTTTGTCTTTTCAGTGTTACAGCTTTTGAAGAATATGTAAAAAGAGGATTAGTTAGTACATTGTACATGTAAAAAGAGGACTAAGGGTTGGTTTTCACCAATGATGCATTAGAACAAGCAACCTACACATGTACTGTACATGTAAAACGGTATAAAGTGATAACCCAAACAGATTGCTCGCTTTGACACCTTGCCCAACCAAGTAAGAGCAACCTGGCCAAATTACGTACTGTAGCCTATGTGTAGCCATACCCTCCCCATAAAAGAAAAATGGTAGGAGGGAACCTCTACAAAAAGCTGGCCCAAATCGTGTTCTGTGACATCACAGTAATTTATGCAATTTCTGGAAATAATTGGTATTTCCGCTAAAATTGGTGTGAACAAAGGCTTGGTATTTGTTTGACTTTCGATTGTTTTAGATATACGTGAATTCCTGTTATTTGGAACTCATTTGCAAATCAATGTACCTTTGTAAGTGCATACCACGTTTTTGAGAGATTGAAAAGAAGGTATAAAAGCGACCAATGATAAACCATTATCAATTTTCTTACTTTAAGGCATTGATGTCACGGAACCTGATTTGGGCCAGCTTTTTGTAGATGTTCTCTGCTCTTTTTTTACCTCCGGGGGAAGGTACAGCTACACATAGGCTAAATTATGCCGTGTAATTCCTGCACTACACCTGTGAAAATTCTGAAAATCTGTTCTTGCGGAGAATTCAACCCCAAGAGTAGTCTTAACTGAGTTGACTATTTTAAAAAGCAACAGATCCAATGGCAAACCCAAGTTAGACTCCGACTTTGTCAGCCAGCGGTACACCACAGGCACCCCTGATTTGGAATTACTGACCCTGGGAACATTTTATCTAGGAATATTTGACTCAAATTGGTGGCTCCTGAGAATTCACTCTCCAGCCTTGGGACTTAATTATAACCGTTGACAACCCAGAAATTGAAAAATGGCTCAAATCATATCACATCGAATCTGGAAAATAAACGCACACGAAGAAAGCTACCCACAATGGCAATAAGGTTAGGCTTAATTTCTAATTGAGATTTTTTTTTCATATAATTATCTTTTTAAGCTTTTTATCGGGATTCCCATACAAATCCTTATATTTTTGTCGGCCATGCTCACACTGAGCTTGGGGAGCCTGTGGGTAAACGTACACATTAACTGACCCGGCGGCGTATTAATTTTAATAAGTGAAAGTGCCGTCCCACAAAATCAGTACTTGTACGTTTAAAATTACCTCTGACAGAGTTCATTCTTCTCATTCCACTACCGTTGCCTTTACTATCCTTGTCTTCTTTTTGAGTTGTATTTTCACTACTGTTCTTATTCCGTACCTTCAAGGAAAAACTTCTCTTGGGTAAACTCAACGTGGAAATCCGGGAGAAACCAGCCTTTTCCTTAAACTGTTCAACGCGTTGTTCAAAGCTATCTTTCCATGTTGAGGCCTTGCGGCTTCCTTTATAGACTCCAGCATCTTGAAGGGATTCTATCTGTTCAATTATAGGTAAGGGTAGATCTTCGAGAAAACTGAACGACTCATGATCAAGATCCGCACTTCTCGAATCTTGATTGTCCGACTTGGGGATTCCACCGGGTTTTAGACCAAATCCTAAACCGAGATCAACCGCACATAACGTGGAGGAGTCTTCCGATGAAAAAGATCCCCGAGCAACCATGGAGTCTTTGGCCATGGATGCCCATCAATTGGCAAATTTACGTCAGTGTTATTGAAAGAAAATTATTACTAAAATGTTGTTTTCCCCGAAAGCTAAGTAACCGAGCTAAAATTGAGACACCAAGCCTTGGTTCAGACCGGTATACCTTGGTCCCAGGTCGCAACAGAGACTCAACCAGTATAAGGCAAGGGATTCATGATCAGGGAAGTTTTTTTTTAAATTTCAAAAGGCAGGGCAATCCCTATAACGGTCTAAATACCTGCGAAGAAACATCAGATTTCAGTTTATTATTTACAGTCTCTTCCGTTATTTTTCCGTTACTCTTTTAGTATTTGAATTCAAGTTAGTTGTAACTACCATGGTTTTTCACATTTTTCCAGTATTAGTAATTACGTCAATACCCATTTACTACATAGAGAGTGTTTTCACGTGACGTCATGGCGGCCATGTTCGTGTACCTAACAATAGAACGGCCGCCATGCATGTTGGTGTATCCAACTAAGCCTCTGAGAATTGAGCTCTATTATCGTGCAAACGTTCTCTTTTGTTTCGGTGGAAAAACAAGGTTACTGATCACGTGAGTGAAAACACTCTATATGTAGATAGCAGAAATGCAATGTAAACTCTCATTGTACTTGAAGAGGGCTGGTTTGGCCAGCCGAAATATTACTAAATCAAATCTTTGTTGTATCGGCGCTTGCTCAAATTATTTAGTTGTTCGTTTTTGGGCATTTTGTCTGCGTTTATCTCGCCAACCGCTCTTTCCCAGGTATTTACCGGCGTCGTTCCAATAGGCCGATGTATCAATATTCAGGCATGGCTATGAGACTTCATGGTCAAATTTCACAAGTTTACCAGACAGACAGAATATTTTAGTACTGCACTGCGCATCCTGTTCTGACCATAACACAGCCTAGGCCACGTTCAATATATCAATATTCAGGCTTTATGAACGGTCTGAATGGGAGGGGGGGGGGGGGGGGGGGGGAAGGGGGTCCACTTGTCGGTTAAAATGCAATCACTTTGTTTGTGAACTTTATGTTTGTTTGTGAACTTTATTTCAACACGGTATATTCATCAGTTATTAATTCAAATGTAATTACGTAATTAAACTAACTATATCTAACTAACAATATCCAATCCTACATATAATCCAAAACCATAAAAAACTGCTTTACATGTATGCCGTGTCTAAAATACAAAAATTACTTAAGAGGATAAAATGAGTTGAGTAGATGACTAAAGTCACTTAAAGATTCTGCCCGCCGCAGATCAGAAGGTAAACTGTTCCAAACTACCGTACCACTGTAACTAAAGCTGTTTTCTAAAAAGTTGGTGCGGGGCAATGGAACAGCAAGTTTGTTTACTGAGTCCCTCAATAGATATTCAGTTACATCAAAACGGTTAACAAACAGCTCACTTAGATACTCAGGTGTAAGACCATTTAAGGATTTAAATACCATAATAGCTTTCTGTATTTCACGCTGAGAACTTAATTTTCTCCACCCAAGTTTACTAAATAAATCTTCAACATCAGTGTCATAACTGGAAAAAGTTAAAATTCGGGCAGCACGATTTTGTAGCTTCTGCAATTTATTTGAAAGCGTTAAGTTGCAGTTTCCCCACACAACACTGCAATAGTCAAAGTGTGGCCTCACTAAGACATTGAAAATAATCTTCAGAGTTTCAAAAGGGACAAAAGAGCGGATTCGTTTAAGACCGCCAACACCAGAGGCAACTTTCTTAATTAACTTCTCAATGTGAGAGCCCCAAGAGAGATTTTCATGATCTATATAGACACCTAAGGATTTTGCAGTAGATACTTGATTAACAGGAACACCGCCAATGGTAAGTTGCGGAGGTCTCGGTAAAGTATTTAATCGCTGCCTTGAGCCAATTAACATAAATTCAGTTTTAGTTGCATTCAATGTAAGTTTATTAGAGACAAGCCAATTATTGACTGACTCGAGATCTCGATTTAAAGTCTCGTCTATGGCGGTTATATCATTGCTTGAAAATGTTAGATGCGTATCATCTGCGTACATCCTAGGCTGCGAGCTTAACAAACAGTTCGATAAGTCATTAATATATATCAAGAACAATAATGAACCCCAAATTGTTCCCTGAGGTACACCGCAACTAAGAGGTAGCTTATCAGATAAGCAACCATTAATAAAGCATTTTTGCTGACGGTTATCCAGATATGACTTAAACCAATTTAGTGATTTGTCGGTAGTCGGTTAAAATTTTTTATCTTTGTCGGTTGTCGTTAAATGTCCGTTACGTTGCATGTTAGTTATTTATATTTGTAAAAAAATTCATCTAGTTTCAAGACTTTGAGCCCCACACAACGTGTAAAACTACAGTAACTTGTAAGAGTGCATCATTTGATTGCTCTTAACGTTCATTAACTCTGGTTTGTTTTTGTGTATATACCCCAGCTTCTCGGTCCCAGCTCCTCTCTTGAAATAATAACATCGTTGCAAGCGTCGTGAGGACAACTGTCATTTACTACTTACAGTCACAAGTCGAGACGCACAAATGCACGAACAGCTCTGCCGGATCGGGAATACACGCTCTCTTGACAAGCTCTAGATGTTCTTCATTTTCGGTCTCGTCGTCATCAGAATCTGTCTCATATTCATCAATTTGTACCTCTCTGTTATCCTCGAAAATCTCAGAAACATCCCCATCGTCCACAAATTGTATACTGACAACTGGTTGTGGTACGGAATTCGCTGATCTAATGATATCGATTTCCTCAGGGAATGGAAGTCTCCCTTCAGACTCAGTCGTTGCCAGTGGGTTGAACAGCGTAGACAGCAGGCGGAAAGCTTGTTGTCTCACTCCTAACAGTCCGTTGGCGTACTGGTCTGTATCTCTCTAACCATGGTGTAATTCCTTCACTTTGCAAAGGTGCTATCGTTGCAACAGCTGAAAGGGGTACAGCAGATTGAGAGACAGGATAGTACGACCTGTCATGCGTATGGTACTTTGCTGCCCATCTGGATGTACGCTTTATAGACTCCTTCACGATTGCACCAAAACTATTCAGACTAATAGAGCGTTTTACGACTTACCGTTGAGCTCACTGCTGCCTTCATCAGATATTAAGTTTGCCTGTTCTAGTTGCCAATGCCCATCTGTTACTATAGCAAAGTTCTCGTATTTTCCCGTGGACGATTTTGCCATGGCCAAGCGAGAAACCACCAATTCCAAACTGAAGAGCTTGTTTCTTCAATCCCCAAAATTCTGTCATCCTTTTTCAATTCCAATACTCTTGTGTGTTTATCTTTGTCGACAGGAACCCGGCTACGGTGGCGTTCGATTGCGACTTCTTCGCCTTTTCGGGAAAAAACTCACTAATGATTCCTTTCATGACTGGACCGTGAACAAACAACGCGTTTGAAATATTACAGAAGTTGTTCTGCGAAATGAGACCGCGCTCTTCTCCGGCCAAAAAGTCAGAAGATGACAGGAAATTCTATAGTTAACTTTAATGTGGTTACTTCGTAAACTAGAAAAAATACAAAATGCTTTTCTGATCTCTTCTTTCTGAAAACAAATATCGATTTCTGATCTCTTTTTTTCTGAAAACAAATAGATAATGTCGGTTAATATTTTTTCTGTCGGTAGTCGGTAATTTTTTTCTCGTTTTGTCGGTAGTCGGTAGTATTTGTCGCCCGTTGTCGCTAGTCAGTTAACCTCATTCTCTATTTTCGAATTCCCCATAATACACTTTGTTTGCCCCCCAAATTTTGCATAAACCATTGTTTTCAAATGCTCTTGGGAATATGCTTTGTCCCCAAGATCATTTGAGAACAATAGTTTATGCAAAGGCGACGGCAACGAGAACGTCACAAATTTGCTAGTGAAAATCAAAGATCGAAGTCGTAAGCGGAGTCATAAGCTCGACGGAATCGGAGTCAGAAGGATCAGAACGTTCCCATTTTCTTCCGACTCCGCTTATGACTCCGTCGCTTATGATCCAGTGAAAACTAGATTGTCAGAGAGGGAAGCAGAAGCGGAAGAACCAACCAATCACAATGCTTGGAATCGAAGATTGTGATTGGTTTATTCTTCCGCTTCTGCTTCCGACTCCGACGATGCAGTTTTCACTGGATCATAAGCAACGGAGTCATGAGCGGAATCGGTGTTCTGCTTCCGACTCCGACAGTTTGATTTTCACTAGATCGTATCGCTCTGCGCTTCTGATTACGACTCCGACTCCGTCGCTAGTGAAAACCAGCCTTAATTTAAGACGATCAGCAACCATTCAGTTGGAAGTAGGTCAATTTGTTTTGTTATACAAAAATGTGTAATGTGTAATATGTTACTTGTAAACGTATCAACAACTAAAAATTGTTGGACGTGTGTTCCCGTGAAAAGGACCGTCGCGTCGAGTGATCGTCGCGCTTATCTGGATTGAATCTCGCTGAAGCTGCCTAAAGTTCTCAGGGGTCTATAGGAGGCAATCTGCTTATTTAGTAACAGAACGGGCACGTCATTGGCGACGTCGCGCGCAGCAAAAATACCAACGAGAATTCAGAATATAGTGAAGAAAGAGTGGATCTATTCTATTCTGAATTCTCATTGGTATTTTTTCTGTGCGTGCCGTCGCCACTGACGTTCCCGTTCTGCTGCTAGATAAGCCTATTTGCTTAACTTTGTGTCCAGATGAGTGCGAGGCTCTTTCTATCATTCTTCTATAGTCCGTGCTTCAAATAGACATTTATTTCATACAGTTAATTACTATTATAAATTATTGCATTTTTTTTATAAATTTATGTAATAACCCGTTGTAACTGACGAACCAACACATGTTGATTTAGAGCTAAATACAAGCCTCAGGCCCGTTTCAAACGTCGTGCTACTGCTGTGCCAAATTAAATTACTACGGCAGTAGCACGACGTTTGAAACCATGTCGCGCCATTGCCGTGTAGCACGACAAGCTCTGTCGTGCTGTACGGCAGTACTTAGCGCGACTTGGTTTCAAACGTCGAGCTACTTCCGTGCCGAGATAAATTAATACATTAAAATACCATGTAAATACATTACAAGCAACTTCAGGTTCCACCATTTTGATTTACGGTAAGCTTATTTGGACAACCGCTGGTCTATTTTCATTGTTTTCATAGTTCGACTGAAACAAATTCGACGTCTGAAACTAAAGCGCGGTTTACACTACAGAAAATGTTCGGCACGGCTCATGTGAAATTGGCACGGGTGCCTAAAATGAGCTCGGCAAACTTTCTTTACACTACACCATTTTTACCGTATCAAAAATACCATGCCAAAATTTTTGGGCCCGGGTAACTTCTCTTGTAGACATGCAAAGTTCAATTATAATCAAGAACGTCCGCGTGATTTTGGTGGAGAATGAGCAGCCATCTTGAAATAGACGCAAAAAAAACCCACTAGCCTATATGAATTAAGGCTCAAATTTGGCCCTTTAAAGTGTTTACACTACTTGTTCTATCCGAACCGTGCCTATTTTTTCAGCACCCGTACCATTTTTACCGGTGCTCGGACTACCTCGCCGAAGGTCCCAGCACGGGTAAGAATTTTGGTTCGGCACGGATGAAATTTGGTACTGACAGGTTGTTTACACTGCAAGTTTTATCCGAGCCGAACCTTTTATTTTGGGACCCGTGCCAAAAAATTTCTGTAGTGTAAACCGGGCTTTAAGTCGTGCTAAGGTCGTGCCAGAGTCGTGCCAACTTAGCACGACACTAGCACGGCGTTTGAAACAGGGCTCAGTGCTTCTGAGCGATACGGTATCAGAGACGATCTAAATAAAAAGTTTTTTTAAGGTTACAAAAAACATTATTACGACTGATTTCAAGTGAATACAGAAGGGCAATCTATATTTCCTGTTCAGCAATTTGCAGCCTGCTTTAACCGAGCGATCATCACAAAAAACAAAATGTGAAATTATAGTGTCAGACATAAATTTATTTGTCATATGACCCGTCCGGCCCTAAGTGCGCTTCCGCTTGTAAAACTATTGGCAAAATCCCCGTATGAGGGCCGTACGCATTGGCTCGAGCTGGACCGGGAAAAGCCATAAGGGCCTGCTACAGTAGGAAAACGCACTGCTCCGTGCGATATGATTTCAGAGGATTTCGTCGCTTTTAAACATTACAGCCAGAGAAGCAAATGCAAACAACATATTAGATAAATTTTCTCTGCCAATTTTCGTTGTTTATTTTGTCCAGACTTAATATTCTGAGTGCTCGAAAATAGTGTAAGGAGCGCATAAGATAAAACACTTATTGACTGTGTTAAGGTAGGGCTGGACTGGAAAATATTTGGCCTTCGGTCATGGCGCACGGACCTCGCTGTGCTCGGTTTATACGCGCACCATGACCTTGGGCCAATTGGATATTTTCCCGTCCGGCCCTCCCACTCAGTAAGTAGTATTCATAGTATTCCAAAACTGCCCAGTAAAGGAAATCCGTCAGAAACGAAGAACACTCCTTTGATGGTGTAAATTATCATTTGTCAGCAGATCGGTTCTTTCCGTAAAACGCGTAACGACGTCACGACATCAAAAATAAAGTATCTTGTTTTCCCTAACCTGTTGCCCCAGGCTCAGGCTCCCAGATAGCGGGGAAAGCAAAAAAAAAAAAAAAATGGGGGGAATTGCGGGGCAGCGTTGCATTTGGCAATCCGCGTTTTTCTGGCGAAAAATCATATTAATGACGAGCAACGGAATAGAGAGCAGGAAAGAGCACGAGAGAAGAGGAGAGGAAATTGGAGAACTTTGAAGCGAAGACATCCTCGAGAGAAGCCGAGGAAGGAGAAGAAGAGAAAATTTCAATGAAGTACACCTTAAAGCTGAGAAAATAGAGCGAGAGACAAAACACTTATTTGCAACGTTTAGTTTTCCTTCTTAATTAATGCATGCCTCGCTGCCTCACATATTTTGTAAAACTCGCTAAAAAACGAAAAAGGCCTGAAGACGTTTGCAATTCCGTTTCGACAGAGATTCTGGCATATTTCAGCAATTACACACCATGTCGCCATTGAAGCCTACAGCAGACATCATTGGCGAGTTTTCTTGTCATCATTCCGTCAAACATTATAATCTAACTCTCGACGCCGTATAATTTTATAATGGATTGCAGTATATTTATCTGCAACGAATGCACTTGTAAGCAATGTTTGGGGGACTGTTTAGGTTTTTTTTGGCCAGATAAGACTTACAGGGTGTTTCAAAAGTTCGTTCCGATTGAAAATTGCATTTTTTCACAAGAATCATGTATCTTTAGGCAAATTGAAACTGATTCAGTTAATAAATTTATCTAAATTGTTCAAAGCGATTTCAACCTAACATTTGAATAAATGACAATACTTTTTGACGTTTCGCGCCCAATGTGTTAGCGCGCGTGCTTTGTCCCGCCATGCATATTTTTCCCGCACATTGTCTATTTTCGTATTTATTGCCTTAATTTTTTATGGATTTTCTCTACTCTTTCATGGAAATCAAAGTCACTGTCAGGCAGTCACTGTTTTTTCTAGAGCTCAGGCAGCTATTTTACGGTCATCTGGCCATTCAGTCAATGAAATTGCCAAATTGTTCAAAAAGACCGAACAATGGGTGAACCAGTGGTCAAAAGAAAGTCCTTCGAGGACAAAACAAGGAGTGAGTGGACAGCCGTTTGTTTTGACAAACTATGCGAGAAATGTAATCAAGAAAGCTAAGTATGAGCGTAATAATTTAACAAGAAAGATTGCTAAAAGACCTCAACATCACAATATCAACGCTTCAAGCTGAACGGTATGGAGATTGACCAACAAGGGGTGGAAAGCTCGCAAACGAAAGAAGATACTACTGTTAAGTGAGAAGCAAAGAAGGCATCGTTTGAAATTGGCCAGGAAATACTCCCAAGCTCACGGAAGAGGATTAGGAGAAATTGTTGTATACAGATGAGTACCGTAAGTATCTAAAATACCCGAATCCAGAAAACTACATCGTATGGGGCTCTCAGGAGTGCGACGTTCCCCCCGGCATACCAGGTGAAACAAAGTTCGAAGGTGATGGTGTGGGGAGGTATGACGGGTTGTGGTCTGAGGAAGTTCACATCTTACCAAGTGGCAGGCCTTAATCTCCAAGTACTAAATCAAAGAAATTCTAGAAAAACCGAAGTGAAACGGTTAACCTCAAGGCGGCAGGTTACAGACGGACCGACGAAAAGAATGCTGTTTAGGATAAAAAGGCAATGACCTTTGTGCAGGACGGAGCGCCGGCGCACACTTCCGTGAAGGCGGCTCAGACATGGTGTCAGAAGAATTTGCCAAAGTTTTATACCCATGGACGACTTTCCGGCAAGCTCACCTGATCTGTACATCATTGACGAGACAACGTACAAAGATCCAGCCCCTGAAACACTGGACAAACTGAGAAGGCGGAAAAATGCCAACTCAACTTCAGGAACTCGCGCGTTATTATGCCCCGCAGCTTGGAAAATATCATTTAAAATAAGGAGGCCATCCTGGTTACTAATATTTAAGTTATTCGATGTAAAATCGATAAGGAATAACATACTTAGTTTTCCAAGAGGTAGTTATGGTAATTACTGAAATATAAGCGAACAAAATATCGAAACGAACTGTTGAAACACCCTGTAGAAAAGCGGTTTGATAAGCTCGAACCTGCGATTTTCATCAAAATCACCAACGGCGATATGATTGAGTTATAACAATCGTTTGTCT
Organism: Montipora capitata; assembly: GCA_949126865.1. NCBI lineage: Eukaryota > Metazoa > Cnidaria > Anthozoa > Scleractinia > Acroporidae > Montipora > Montipora capitata. Next base: position 48,510,526 of record OX421445.1, read on the forward strand.
TGTTTGTCACGCAGTTTTGTGGCCGGCTATGGTTGCTTATTTTGGAACTGAATTCATCATTAACTGTGGCGACTGTCCACACTTAATTAATTAATACCTTTGGATTTATAGGCTTTCTATGTGAAAGGGATGTCCAGTCGTCAGCTGCTTTGTTTGACTGTGAAATTGCAGTAGAGTAAGCGAATTAAGTCTACGATTTAGCTTGACCTTTTATTAGTAATTTTCGCTGTTGTTCTAGAGAGTGTAAAGAATTAAGATTATCAGTCAAACGGAAAATGTTGTGAAAGAGATTACTGTGACTACTATGCATGCAATTTCAGTTTTAGTTATTGATTAAAGTTGTTGGTTATTGTTTGCAAGGCTTGTTTGTTTACCTCTGTCAGCTCAGAGGTGTTTGATCACTGTATAAAACTATCACAGTACACTAAATAATGACGATTAATTTTGTACTCTATGCAGATGAAGGATTATTTCCATATAGCTTTCTGGGGTTAGAAACGGGAGCTCAGCTTTAGGCTTGGCTAAATCTATATACTACGTTACGAGAGCTGCTACATCACCCAAAAATTCATCGTCACGTCACAGTGTGTCTATTTTTTCAAAGAACCCCGAGGCACAAATTTTCTGTTGACGAGGCACAAATTTCCCATTGACAGCTAGCTCTCATCTGCATACTGCAAACGCACGCGTTAACAAGGAACGGTGTTAACATCTGTTTTTCGTCACAAACCTAATCGCTACAGAAACTATCAAGATAAGCATCAAGATGATTGGCTGTGAAAGCTTGTTGGTTGGTTGAGACTGGCGGGAAAAACCCAAAATAATCCCCCTAACTTTTTGTTAAGCTCATGTCCATTTTTAACCTGCTAAGCATGGGTTTATTTCGGGCATATTACGTCTCCATTCCCCGGCAAAAGTCATGTGCACTCAGCTCATGTAATTAAGACTTGTGAACGAAGACAGCTCAAAATGTGAAGTTTCGTCGCTGACTAAGCAGTCAGTTCAATAGAGGTCAAGTGTCTTGAAAGTTGTTGATTGCGGTTTTACTTTCAACGAGCGTTTGCGCCCTATTAGTCCTCGAATAGGTGATGAAATGCGCTAATTTGTGGAGTTGCTGTGGTTCTTTAGGCTGGCTTACTCATGCATACGACACAAGCATAAGAAAAAGCAACATACCCAGATGTTCTTTGTTTTAAATTGAATACTGATAGAACTCGTCATTCGATGATCAATATCTACTGATTATGTTTGCTCGATGAATTTTGTTGGTTTGTATACTTGACAAATCTTGTCATGTGTTCAAACAAAACCAGTTAAACTACTTCAGCTACTTAAAAAGTGGCTTTAATGAAATTAAGTAAATATGACTCACTCTTTTTAAACTCAATCAAAGATAGTTGAACTTCTTGAGTTACGTTCTTTGTCTATCCTTTCGAAAACTGTCGTTCACGGAACGATGAATCACTGTTCCAGTCTTGAAAGAAACGATTCGAACCCATGACCGTGCTGCTCTTCCGTCTGGTCAATTCATGTGCGAGGTAAAGAAAGTGGCCGTGCTTTAGTCCTGCGATTTCTCGTGTCTAAAAGCTGATATGCGAATTACCAAGTTTCTTTTGCCGGAACCGTCGCAGTCAAAGTTTAACCTAAAACTAAACCGTGTCCCTTCTTTCTGCTAGTTTTCGTCACAGTGCAATCAATTACGCCATCAATGATCCATTTGCTTTAGTTTTTTTTTTTTTTTTTTTTGCCTTCGCAAATTCGACGAATTAAAAGAAAATTTTACCTTGCATCAATTGTGGTTTATTAAAAAACTTTCCTTATGCACTCGAATTTCCGAATTTCTCCCTAGCTGCGATGTGCAGTGTTGATACATTGTTCATGTTCCTTTCGTCAGCAAAAAGAACAGTTAACCGAATGACGGTGTTCCCCAAATAAGGATGAGGGTATTTCCCTGCCTATTCTGTCACTGGCCAAATTGCATTATTCACTGGGTTGTAATGGTACAAACACTCGAAATCAAATCAATAGGCATTTACATTTCGTGCTATACGCAGCTGTATACAAACCGAAGAAAATATCAATTCTCAAGATGTACTTCTTGTTATTAGTCTGCGTGGGTTTCATCGGTAAGTTTGCCACTCTTAAAGCCCAATCCATCAGCTTATTTTTTAAATGGATTTTCAGTTAATGTCGCAATCTCTCACGGTCTCATTGCGTTGTTATTAGCATACTTGTCATTGGTGGGCCTGATGCACGGATTGCTACAGAACAGCTTGCTGTTCTAGCGATAGGAAATTCTGATTAAAAGAATTAACATTTTGGAATCTGAATTTTTCGAACTGCTAGCATGAACACAAAACTAAAAAAATCAGATTTAAAAAGATTGAAATTCGCTCTGTTTTGAAGCCCGTGCAGTAAAAAATAAGTAGGACTTTAAAGGTTAAAACCTCAACTGAACGACACCCATTACGAGAAAATGTTGCACAGGGTTGATATGGGACTGGCAAAAAAAGTTTTGTAAGTTTATGAGATAAAGTGTTGTTTTGCTTTGTTTCTTTTCGCATTTGTGTTGTATTTTAAAGTAGTATTGTCTGGTCATTTTGTTGCGATAGAAAGAAAAACAAAGTTTAAAAACGCTTTGGTTTGGAAATAATTATAACTTATACTCATGAAGACAAAACAGTTTAGTTTAGAAATTGTTCTTTCATGCTATGCATTTGTATTTTGAGTGGCCGATAATACGATGTTTGCCTGAAAGTTCATGACCTCTTTTAACGGATTTAATCGTTTTCCGGTGTGTCCTTTAATATTATCTATTCATCACGTACCAACCATTTGCAAGCCTTAGCGAGGAACCTTCAAGATGTGACCATATCTTCACACTCAAATCTTTACTACTTGACTTATTCTGCGACTTTATCGTTTGGCATTTTATCTATATCATCAGGTGTCCGATGTGAGGTCTGGAGAAAAATATGCGTAGGGGAAGAAGTAGAATTAACTTGTCCTCCACTGGAATTAACGACACTGAGAAATAATGACTATCGGGAGCAGTTTTGGGTCGTGACCGACCCAAAAGATAGCCAAGTTAAGGAATACATTTCCCATTGTGGCAAAAATCCTGATAACTGCGCTAGTTATCCCTTGAAGAAAAACATTGCAAAAAGGATCGAAGTCAGAACTTCGGTGCATGGAAAAATATCCGTAAAGATGTTAAGGAAGAACGACGCCTTAAGGTACAAGTGCCACGTAGTACGTCGTGGAAGCAGCGGCATCATGATACGGGTTACTTCTCAATCAGTGAACCTGAATTCATCTGTAAATTGTGAGTAAAAAGTCTGATAAATTATTTTGATTAGCCTTGTTGTTGTCCTCTTAGTGAGAGACCTATGCTGGTTGGTCATCAATGTCTAATACAGACAATACAGCTAACAATACACGGCGATAGCATACGATACGATACCTCAATTTAGAGAGGGAGAGGCATGAACCTTTTTACACATAAACTGAGACAATTTGATAATCCGATTGGCAAGGCCTTTCTTGGGTATAGTAGCAGCTGGCTGAAAAAACACCAAATAGAACCATCCAGGGCCAGGGGGCAGGGTGCATTGAATGGAATAAGACATAATATCCAATTGTTATGGTCACGACAAGTACTTTAGTCAACAGAAATACATAAGAAATATTTCTATCCTTAGACCAATGACGCAGTTCAAGAGTTGCAAAAGCCATAACATGATCAGTGTTTAACTTCATAATGCAGTGCGAGATTGAGGTAACTTCGAACTCGCATCAGACTTTAGTGAACTTATGGCGAGGCGGGTTTTCGTTTGAGGCCGGAGGCTGGACTTTTCGTCCCGTGGTTTCCCATTCTATGTCCGGTACTTTGATTTTGAATTTGTTCTATTTTTTATTATTACAATTTCCAGCCTTGCCTGGGAAACTTATTCTTGGGTTCCAGAACACTAGAAACAGCATTTCTGAATGTTCTATTTTTAAAATTCTCTGGGGGCTGGGGGCATGCCCCCAGTCTCGCCTAGCTGAGCACGCGCATGCGGCGTTCGTAAGGCACCTTGCGGCGCCTAAAATGTCACGTGCGGTCCGCTACCTTACAGAACTGTTGAAAACCCTGCATATGGCTCCCACAATAGGTTTTTAAATGGCGTTGAAGCCCTCAAGTAAATTAAGGCATTGGACTGCCCCAAACTACGGCACAAAAAAGTAAGGGGGTGGTCTAACTTCTGAAGGTTTAGTAATAACAATCTAAGACTTTCGCAGACTAATAACGTCACAAAATTTTTATCCTGATGTGGATGACGTATGGAAATGAGGTCACGTGACTCGTAACGGCCACAAAACTCGAAACAAAAAAAACGGCAACAGTTTATGCAAAAGTTCCTTTCCGCTTCGCTACTATTAGATTAGTCAAAATGGTAAAAGAAAACGAACTGTGTGCTTTCACAGTTCGATTTCTTTTACCATTTTAAAATTAATTTTAAAATTTACCATTTTACCATATTTAAAAATATGTCTTTAGTTTTTGAAATATACGACATTTTGTACTAGCGCCCAGTCCCCCATGGAAAGTGATTCCTTTTTTCGGACACTTATTTAAAATTATCTTGAAATGTCCAAGCACAAAAATGATGTACCCAATAGTGTTAACATCATAGAGGTAAATTCAGCCACCAGAAAAGGATAAAAAGTGTTGCCGTTAAGCTGAGAAGATTTCTGTGCTAAAAACAACTTTGACAAGTCATGTGATAATATATCATCCTATATAGCAGTTAAGGTTCCACATCTTATTGCTGCTAACGATTTCCCAAAGTTCTTTCGTGTTATATAAAATGGATCAATAGTTTGACCACCCCCTCATGTATTCATAAAATAGATCTGGGCCCAGGCCTTAACTCAACTGAGCCCTTGTTTGAAGCCGTTCGTTTTATAATCAGGTTTATCGATATCCTTGCTCGCTGGCCAAGACATCAACCTAAGTGAAGCATCAGGAGAGAATCAGATTTCTCCAAAAGCAGTGCGAGACAAATGGTGGTCCATAATCCGAGCCGACGGCGAAGAAACCTCGATCGTGTACTGCAATGCCACGGCATGCTCTGACATTTCTTGCCCTGAATACGTTTTAAGGATGGAAATGAACAGAACGTCTTTAATTCTAAAGGACGTACGAATGGCTGACAAAGGATTGAGAATGCAATGCAGGATTTACCAAAACGACAAGATTGCTCCACTACTCTACAACGTCGTTATTACAAATGTCTCGGCCATTCCGACGACAGGTTAGTTACTCATCTCCAAGGGTTTGAAGAGTCTGTCTCCCCCGCGCATATACTGTTGTCCGTTTTTGCACTAGAGGATTAAATGGTTTTCCGGACTCTTAAGTGTTCTTCTGATTTTTTATTAATAACACGAATTCTGAAGACCGTTCATATCTTAGTATTATTTTTTATTCTCTACTTGTGAAAAGTAAGGGATCACAGACACAAAGATGGTCCCAAAGAAGTTATCTACAACCATTACGAAGATACAACCAAGCTCTCCAATTTTCGGCATCAGCGTGAGGCATGCTAGCCACTAAAAGAACTACCCGGGCAAGGAAAACAAGGACTCCCGTTTGGATCATTAGGATTTCTTACTGGTGTAGTCATTGTGGCTTTGCCGGTTGCAAGATTCTTGCTGCCTAGAAAAAATGGAGAGCTTGCATGCTTCTAATGATCATCCTATAATAGGATGTGTTGAGGCCTGTTAATTTTTTTGTATGACTTTCTCTCACCCATTTCGCGCTACTATTTCAGATTCTAATGACACAAGGCAGGATACCCCAGCAACTGAGAAGCCCACAACAGTCCACAACACAAACAGAAACTCGGACTCGGTAGCCTCTGCCGCAAGTCGCTTATATGATGTGACCTTTTCCTTCATCTTAATCATGCTAACATCTGGATCAGTTTTCTGACCGTCAACGGTTTACGTTCGAAAGTTTAGACAATGGCGAATTTTGCAACAAACTCTCTCTGCAAATAGATCCAATGTATTGTACAAAACACAAATGTTGCCATAAATTAACGGCTCCTTTACACATTTGTTGTTTGTAATATGTTAGGCCCCCGACTTAATTATGAAAAGCTAATTGCAGATTTTTTGGCTTTTTATCAATCCAGAGAAGAAAAAGCGATAAAATATTGCAATTTATTATCTAAGAAATCTTTCTTAGGGTAATATATTTTAAACAAAAATCAAATATCTGATTTGAGATTACTTTTAACTACTCTTCACGAAAAGCAATAAATACGAATTAAGTGACTGAATTTTATATTGATAATGTATAATGATGTTTTATTACGTAGTTTACAGCTGTGGTTTCCAGGAGTAGTGTATATATTTGGAAAACCTCTTAGCCTTTCCTCAAGCGGCAACCATATATTTGAACAAATTGTAAGTTGTAAATTTTATTCAGTGTGTATATATATATTTAAACAGAAATAAAAAAAATGACCATTCCTGTTTCATGTTTCTTAGTTCTTTTCTAAAAAGTCTCCTCATTTCCACAATTGAAGACGTGGAATTGTGAGAAAATATCATTCGTGCGTTACGTCATAAAGGTTCTGAAGCAGCCGAAGGAGGTAATCTAGCAAGGAACACTTCTTTGGCACAGGCCTTCTTTTTCCGTGAAGAAATTCGAAATTCATGGGCGAGTGGTTCCCGCAAAGATCACTCACTCAAGCCTGCTGAACGTTCAACTAACTGAACCTCTGAGAAGATGAGTTTCATTTAGCTACTCAATTCTGTATCAGTGAGAGTTTCTTAATGAGACATGTGGTAAACCCTAGATTGACGAGCTGAACTCTTCAGAGTACAAGTAATAAAGGCGTGAACCTTGGTCTTAGAACCGTCAACAGAAAGGTATTTCCTTATGCGTGAAATGTAAATGAAAGAAAGACGAGTTGCAAATAGCATTAACTTGTCATATTCAGATTGAAATAATTACCAAATATAACTATGTCCAGTGTTCCTGGCTGCTTCAGACTAAGAGTCGATAAGATCTTCACCGACACGAACTTGAAGAAGAGATGGCCTAGGACGAAACTTTCAACCAAATACAAGAAGTTGTACGTGTAACTAATCTTTGATTGCACCTAAAGTCACGGGGGCCATGCTGGTGAAAAGAACAATAGCGAAAAAGTCTTTCAATGAGAATTTGACTCTATTTTTATGCAAAACTTGAGCTACATTTTTCGATTGTTTTGGCACCAACATGGCCGTCTTATCTCGTGAGTACAATCAAATAATTTACTGACGTCACTTATGCAAACTGGAAGCTTATACTAGGCGGACTAGATTCAAACGAGATAAAAATCTGCGAGTTCGTCAGCATAAAGCTAAGATGTTATAGCATGCCATGATTCTTCACAATACTTCCTAATGGCGACGTACACAACAAAAAGCCGTGATCTGTTTTAAAACCGACTCTTGTGGTACTCCTGTATTTAGCCAGTATCAAAAAATACCATAATACTCTTTGCTTGTACCTCCAAAATTTTGCATCAGCGTTGTTTTTATTTTCTCTTGGGACTTACAATGGTCCCAAGAGAAACAAATTGATTGCTTATGCAAAATTGTGGAGGGACAAACAAAGAGTATTATGGTATTTTCGATTCTGGCTAATAGATCTTTCGACAGTTGTGTGCTGAGTTACCCGGACTTTAAATGAAAGTGAGGCTGGTGTCGACCTGGTTATGATACAGACCTCCCTCCTCTTCTTATGTTAATGATGTTGTTGTCATGCTAATTAGTAAGAATTTACATAAGAAAAGCAGTGAAGTTTCTATCAAAACAAGGTCAACTCCAGCCTTCCTATCATTCATAGGCCAGGTAACTAAGCACACAACTGTAAAATGGACAATTGTCTCAAAGGAGTAACAGTTTGAGCAGAACTCACTTCCAGCATTTTGGAAGGTACTACTCATGTAATATATTTTAACAGCACGGAAGCTAAATGCTAAACAAAGCTGTCATCTATATTTTGGCTTGCACTTACGTGATTAGAAAGCCATGTTGATGGTATAGGAAACAATACCAAGACTTTTTTCGCTATTTTTTAGTGCACCAACATGGCTGCCATGACGTCAGGTGCAAGCCAAGGATGTTTTTTCTGTTCAATGGAAAAATATGTGGCCTTATTCTCAAAACTTTCACTTTGAAATTCTCCTTTTTCTCACCAACACTACAAAGCTTGTCGTCGACTTTTGATGTCTTAGCCATATAACGATACGTTTAAATAATTGTTTTTTTCACACTTCGAGGATGGAGTGCACTTCCACTACAAAAAGCAAAGAGATATGTTAATGTATCCTTTTTACAAAAAAAAAAAAGTTCACGTAACATAGCCCAAAACAAAGAAGAACTTGATTTTTAATGTTGATAGTTTCAATGGCCAACAGTCATCGAAACTGTAAATATTAAAAAATCTTTTTCTTTGTTTTATGAAATGTTAAATGAACATTCTAACGCGTTCTTCAAAGAAAAGAAAGCAGGGTGCAGGCCCATGGTTGTGTCACGTGACCTTGTCAATCACAGAAAACCGTCGTGGTACAAAATAGATCCCAGAAATGGAAAGAGCGTAATAAAATTAGCAAGAATGTCAATTTTGAGGCCACTGACATTTTAGTTGAGAGAGTTTACAGTGATTTTAATGGGGATTAGAGAACACAAGCAAATATTTAAAGGGAAACCCTGGGAGGGCGTTATTTTACAGTCAAATGGTTTTCTTGAATGGGTATAATTTGTTTGATTGACATCGAATTAGAGGGGATCTTTGTTTACATTTCTTTTTTTAAGGGAAAGTACGGTCTGGAAAAAGTTTCTCTAAATTACGAAAACGTTTCCCCAGGAATTCGAAAATAATTGCCGTTTTGTCCAGTTCCCTATTAAAATGTGACAAGAGCACTTTGAAGTTGCCTTTTTCGTGACTTGGAGAGCGCTATCTTGGACATGACGTGTTATGACAATAGATAGTTCGACCTTACCAAGTTCTTCGATCCCAGATCACTTTCTCAATGTTGTATGACCTTTCTGCTTCGAGAAATTCAAATGAAAGATGAACTATGGTAAACGGTCTTGTTGTTCAATAGGTAGTAGGCCATGTAGGCCATAAGTGCGACAGAAACTCAAGTCACTGAATACTTATAGATTTTCTAGTCAATCAAACTAGGCGGCAAAAATCAGCCAGAGCAAATGTAAACAAGACAAAAACCTTGAACATGCGACAAAGAACTTTTCGACAAGGGTACCTTTTTCACTTTCTTCCTTCAGCGACAGCCGTCTTAGATGCTTCAGCAAACGTATTTGTTTGCTTTCACACGGGAAATCGTTTAATTTAAAACTAGACGCTCCATAAAGCGTACACTACGTTGCCTGTGGTACGTGCTACACGAAAACAGAAGACACTGAATTGGGTGGTATTGAACTGCAGGGTTCCAGTTAATTTTTTCAAGTGGGGGTTCATTAAGACCATTTGAGGGTCACACACATGTCGCGCCAGCAGAGGCCCTTTGGCTCACACGTTCACACCTTTAATTATTTTGTAATGTCCTGTCCCATTTTGAGGTCTTTTAGTTTTTTAAGCTTTGGTAATAAATTCAGTTTAAAGATAACAAAGCACGCTCTTGAGTAAAATTCAATCGAATTTTCTTTAAATAAATAGTCTGCAAAAAACTAACTGCAAATTGCTCTGACGGACGTTTTCCAGCATGTCATGCATTTCTTGCAGTTGCACTAAGCAAACGCTTATTGCACACACTAAGAAAGGACTGAAGATGTTGTTTGCGACTCATAATTCTTCTTCTTGTTAGTCTAATCTGATGCCAGGTCAAAACATTGTTTGGCTTTACGTTTGCACCAGAAAGTACCATAAAAGCCAGGAGTTAACAGAAAAAGACAAGCCAAAAGACAGATGAAGAAAATAAATAACATAGTTTTTATATAACTCTGAATCGAATTCTCATCGAAAGATTAATGACAATCGATCGTAAAAACACGAATATGTCTGCAGTCTTTGACTTTTATGATGTTTTGTCAAAAGGAAGAAATTGATCACGTGCTAGGCAACCATAGGGTGCACGTGATCACCTTGTGTCAACTGGATGAACTACGGGAAAGAATGTTAATCGTTCGTCGTTTTCGAGTAAAACAACGTCTTTGGTTTTTTAATTTTGTTGTAATATTAAACTGAATATTTACATTTCATCTATCGGGTCATGAAGCCTTCTTTTTTGGGTTCAATTCCTGAGAACGTTTTTTTTTTACTTCAGGGTAAACTATCTACACAATCGCGAGGTTGAGCGGCCATGTAATTGAAAATCTGAACATCTATGAGATACAAAAACAGACTTGCGAATTATCGCAAATCACAATGCTGACAAGCTCAAAAGCAGAAGAATATGACGTTTGTTACTATCTGAATGTTTTTGGGTTAGAGTAAAGGGATATATTGTCACGCAAATGATGTAATTTCATGACACTCAAAATTCGTAAAAAGCGTGAGTTTCATGTAAACAATCTTCTCACTAGCAAGTCGTAGCAATAAAATGGATTAACCAGGAAGTTAAAGCAATATTGTTGGCTTCCCAAATAAACTTCATTTTACATTACAATGACAAAATCATTTGTCAGAGAAATAAAATTCCTGTCTCCTCGCGTATCACATTTCAACGCAAGTATGCAAATTTGTTAACTCATTTTAACCGCGTCCCGATTCCAGCGCAATTTTTCTTCTTTCAAATATTAACAAAAATATTATTTCTCGTCAAGCATTGCATCTTTTATGTTCAAATAACCGCTAAAATAAAGATTTTTTAACGATCTATCCGTAGATATTTTTTCATAATTTAATATTCTCTGTCAAAAATTTGCACAACTATCAAATCACAAAAATAACAACGCACGCAACAAATTTAGTCGTATTTACCTCTTCGTCAAATTCTCATGCTTAACACAGGAAGTTTTAGTTATTGGGAAAATCTTTCTATATTGGTTAGCAATCATCCTTTCAAATTTTAGAGAAATCGACCGGTCCGCGAATATTTTACGAGTTTTTTTCAATGGGATGTCAAAAGGCCAAGTGGATGTGCATAATCGGGCAAATTTGGGGGATCAAATTGCGCGTGTGACCCGTTATAAATATTTTTTCACAAAATGTTCCCGAATCGTCAAGTATCGCCACAGAAGACAAGAACATCATTCTAAAAGCTTATTCTACGCAAAAAGTAGGTTCTGGAGGTAATTTTGAGAGTAGAAATCAAGTTTACGGCAGACGGGAAATACAAACTCACGAGGCCGTATGGTACATTTAAGTAAGTTAACACAACAGAAAGACGCTAACCTTATTTAAGCGAAAATGCTTTACTATTGCCATAAAAACTATCCAGTTAAGCTCGCATATTACACATGCAACATGATGAATTCATAAAGGCCACCTTTTCCAGCAAAACATTTTTTTAAACAAACAACATATTTGCTATTAGAGGCAAAAACTCCTTCCTATTTCATTACGTGCGTGAAGACAAGAAACTCAATCGTGTCAAATTACCATACGCAATTGCAACAAACCCTATCTATGACAAACCTTTTCCTTGAGTAATGAAGCACAAAATAGACGACAAGCTTTCTTTCAAATACTTCTTGGCTGTCACATTTCCAATTTTTTTTTACCTGAAGACTGTGCAGAGTTGAGTAAAAATAAATGCAAATTGCCAAACAACTGAGATGCAACTTCATTTAACAATGTGATGCATTCAAGGCGTTCGATTCCTTTTAAACCCATACGGAATTTGCAATTTGGTCTCAGTCTTGTATATAACACCACAGTTAGCCAAACAACATTAGAAACAAAGCTCATCTGATGATATCCGACGGCAAAAGATGCATTTGTTATGGAAGACCATTACTCGTCGGTTTGAAGATTCCAGATATTTATTTTTCACCGCCTGTCTTGTTTATCCGATTGACTTTCCATTATTGAGCTCCCTAAGGGTATATTTTGTTTAAAGATCCACTAAAACGCTATTCGCGTTATAATGACTTTCGACGCCATTGCAGGTGAAGTTAAATATTCTACTGGGACCACTGGATAAAATCTATGCATTAGTAAGTACCCCCTCAAATTTACCAAACATACGCTCAGAATGCTCTACACACCATGGCACTACCTAGCAGGGGAGGGACAGCAAAGACGTTTCATGACACGGAAAAAAAACGGGGAAATGAATAGTAATAAGTAATAACACGACAAAACTTTCAGATGTTGCTCAATACACGTAGCAAGGCTTTTTCACAACAACAATTACCGCTGTTGGGGTGTACGCTTTCGAGGGGGATGAAACTAGACACATGTCTAGACTTGAGAACACATAAAATTTTAAAAAACCGAAGCTTACACCGGAAAATTAAAATTTAAAGAAAAGTTGGCCGGCGAAAATAAAACGTGGATGGATTCCTCAAACGTGAAAACCTGACTGCTATATAGTCTGGTCGGGTCTGTCATTTTACCAAGGAGGATTTCAAGCGGGATCTTCAGGTATATGAATATTGGTCTTGGTGACATTCGCTTCATACGGAAAACTCAGTGAAATAGTCCAAAATATCATTATATTGGAACCAGAAAACTGAATCAAGCCATATATAGACGACTTTCACTGTTATGCGCTAATAAACGTAACTTGAAATGTGGTTAAATTTTGTTAGCAGTATAGAAACTACTGAAACGATTTACTCTTACCATTTGATGGAAATATATAAATCGATCGTTTGTTTTGAAGTTGTAACAGGGATCTCGTAGAAAGCCACGGTAGACAGATTAAATTTGATTTCCAGGCATTTATTTTACAGCAATGAGCGCGGGATAGCACTGCAAGCTCTCTTTGTAAAACTCCTGCATAAAACTCACATATAAAACCCTGTTTAACGACCACGAGGTAAATCTGTTCAGAGGTGGAGCCAATATCAATACAATTTAGCCTCTGGATTAAGATTCAAGTCCACAAAGTATTGCTGTCCTCGCCTGTGTTTTTCTTCTTTACATCAAGTACATTTAGTCATCCGGAGAAATTCTCGACTATTGCTACGTCATAGCCTCGTTTGCATGCACAAAAACAAAGATGGCGGATTTCAATTTCAATTTGCCTATTTTTGAAGCGTTATTGTTGACTATTTAAACACATTTAGTCCAAATGAGTGGTCAGATCAAGTATGACAATACCGGTAAAGAACTTTCGATTCAGAGAAAATTTTTCTAGACCGTACTTTCCCTTTAAACAAAACAACACACAAACAGCGGTAACAAACGTCGTAAAACGCATATTAATAGCATATCAATAGCTATTAATATGCGTTTTACTATGTTTGTTGCCACTGTTTGTGTGTTGTCTATGATCAAACGTTTCTTAATTGTTTTTTTTGGTTTTTTTTAAGAGAACTATTCAGCAGTACACTTGTCAACGTAGTTTATTCTCCGACCGGTTTCGTCTGATTACAAAGACTTTTTCAGGGATAAAAAGCGAGTGAACTCTATTTACACCTACGGTTTACAGTATAAAGGGTGTTAACAGAAGAAGACATCACGATATAAACTACGTGCAGGATATACGCGGGGCTCCTGCATTGCCTAAAAGTGTAATGCTTTAGTCCTCGGGCTCCCGTCACGAGAAAGTGTTGAAGTGAGTGAGAGAGAGAAGGAAAGAGAGAGAGAGGGGGAGAGGGGGAGGGAGGAATGAATTGAGTGAGTGAATGAGGGTAGAAGGGACGAAGAAATTGAGTGATTGAGTGGGTTAGTGAGTAAAGGAGTAGGGAGGGATCTAGTGAATTGGCCCTGTTCTTCATGGCCGAACTCCATTCGATTAAAGAGGAAATTAGGAGTCTATAAGACGAACTACAATAGCTGTGGTTTGCTTTCATTGACAACCCATAGAAAAAAAGAAAAGGTAAAAACACCCCTGAGGGAATAACTACGTCGTTTATGACTGCTACAAATGTGGACAAAATGAGAGTTGCCTTTAATAATGGTGCTGAAACTTTTTATTTCTCTTTCCTCTTTACAAAATAAATTACTGAACTGTTTTTGAGAAACAAATATTATCGTGATCGAAGGCGGTGTTTACTCTCTTTCGTCATTATTTCCTTTCGTATTGATCATCAAAGGACACAGCTGCAGCTTGCTCCCTTGCTTCACATTTAAGGCTTCTTGCCATTTGACAAATGCTTCGTACTTCCTCTCCATTTATCTGCTTGTGACAAGAAAGCAGAGATAGAGTTATATAACTAAAGGTTATCTTCCAAAGGGACAGTGTAGCAGTAGCAATCATCATGGAAGATATTCCATAAATATGCTCGTGCTACTGTGTCGTTAGCTTAGCCCGTTCGCCTCATCGGACCATCACCGTTTGGGAGGTCTTTGAGCCCTATCACCACTCGGGCTCTTAAAGGTGTCAAAAGAAAATGCAGTCTTTGCACCGACACTTTTTAATTGTTAGCTTTTTTTGTCTTCTTTTCCCTTCTCTCCTGAACACTGGTATGGCAAAAAAAAAAAAATCGAACAGTTTTACATCTTCAGTACAAAAAAGGCACTCAAAACACTGTCAGTGCAATCAGTACTTGTTCTACTCCGTGCTTGTATCACAGCAGTGCAACAAGCCGTTTCGTCAAGCTGCTGAAAAGTACTAGTGGTGTTAATTGGCTAGATCAGTCATTAAAAGCCCCTAGGAGAAGAATAATAGATATTTCTGTTGTTGTATGTTTGTTGCCCTCGATGATGCCAATTCAATGCCTCCCTTCTTACTGTTCTGGATAAGTTGACTCCCTCAGTTTTCTAGAATTCCGTCGAATCTCAATTGTTGCTAGCAGGTGATTTCGATATCGTGGCATTTCCTCAATATTTCAGGCTTGTTAGAAAAAAAAAAGGAGGACAAGGAAGGTGGATCAACAAATGATCAACGAATAGAAGATAGAAAAATAGATAGAATAAGAGACGTTTTCTTGTTTGGACAATTCGAGTTGTAACCTTGAAATTTTTACTAAAGACGGTAAAGGTTTCACTGAGTGTTACGAGCATTCGATTCTTTTCATGAACCTTTTATAACGAGGCTAGATCCTGGAAATTCAACTCTAGACCAAAGAGAAACATTTGTTGATTAAATAATATTTGTTGTTCAATTTAGAGAACGCGCACTGGAATGATTGTGTTACTCTGTAGAGAAAAAAAAAATTAGTACGCGAGTATTACCGTAAGTAATCTTTAGGTGATCGCAATATAAATTCTCCAAACCTGTTGATTACTTTCCATTCGTCTTTTCCCTTCCCCATAGATTGTTGTGCGACCCACTGGAGCGAAGGCTTCTCCATGAGAAAGTAAACTTGCAATCACTAGAATGGTCGAGAGAATTCGGATGCTGATCACCTTCATCTTCAGCAAAACTAAGCAGAGGAGATATACTTTTATCTTTGTTTTTTTGGCACAAACTTTTCCCCTACGTTTATAAACGTTTCTTTTGTAACTTGATATGTTTAAGTGCTTCTTTGAGGTAAGACGAACCTTCCCATTTGCTCAGTTATAAATGTACTCCTTGACGAAGTTAATAATATTCCGCTTTCTGTACTACTACCGGTTTAGCACATGAAAAGTAAACCACTGACATCTTTCCACGTCAAAATTCAAACTATCAGAGCGATTGAACTTATGTATTAAAGAGTCACCGTTTGACGGGTTTACAATTAAGAAAATGCATGTGAGATAATTACGATTCATTTAAAGTATTCGCTTTGTTGGTGTTGCAGCTTTGTTTTAGGACATTCTTGTTTTGAATTGGGGAGAAATAACTTCCTCATTAAGTGGCTTGAAGTTAAAAAAAAAAAAAAAAATCAAACTTGCTTGCTTGACTTTTGGTTGTCCCTTTATCAGATGTACACTTTAATTTGAGTTTTTCTACGGGAAAATACCACGCAACTTGCAAAAAATCCGCTCGTATTGTACGTCAAACCATCACAACTACCACATTCGAGGGTTTGGCTCTTCCTCACCCACGCCAGTGGAACTAGCTAGAAATCCTATGTTGTTCTTAATTGATTCGCGGTTCACTTTTATCTATAAGTTCACTACCCACGTTTCGTTGGTAAATGTGGAAAAAAAACTGAATAATTTATGAAAATTTGCATTTTCTATGAGGCGCGCTCTATATGTGCCCACGCTGAGAAAATATACGACCTTTAAAATTTAATGGACTCTAAAATAAACTAATTATAAATGCAAAGTCCAAGTGATGGCAGTGCATTAAAACTTTGTGTGCTTTATTCGTTACCCGGAGTGTATACGTAGTTTTAACTCATTAGCATGATGCTAAATTGCTAATGATGTCTGGCCAATTTTATTTGTTAGTATAGGTAACCGCATGATTTCAAGTGCAATTTGGAATAAACAAGCCCGAATAAATGTTTTCAAAGACGACCAAAATTCTACGAGCCCGTAGGGCGAGTGCAATTTGTAGTCTTTGAAAAAAATTACAAGTGCTTAGAGCGGTTTTCAATTGAGTGTCGAAAGTAATTAGTGAATTGCTTTGGTTTTGCATTTTCTTCACTCAGTGATTGGTTGAAAGTTCTCGCGCCATTTTTAACAACCAATCAGAAGTGAAACCAAAAGCAATCGTTGGTTGCGTGTGCACATTTTCCCGCGCCTTGTGTCGGCTACGTGTGATTACTTCGAGTTTTGATTGTTTTACTGGATTGTCTCCGTCCTTTTTGATTGGCCAAAGTAATTATTTTGGTTTTGGTTTTACAACACTCGATTGAAACTCACTCTATCTATTCCAAAGTAATCATGTGATTACTTATTAATAATACACATGAAAAAATTCGAGATGGTTAAAGGGATACCCTACACCTCATAGCAACTTTTGCTTAAAAGGTAGTCAGTTAACATCATAATTACGGAAAAAAACGATAAAATACATGTAAGCAAAAACTAGAAAAGTCTGCAAATCGCCGAGAAATAACAAAAATGTTGGTCAGTGTAAAATATGGACTGCGTACTGCGGACTCAGACTGCGGACCGGGTATAAAACGTGGACCAGGTATAAAAAACGTGGACCAGGTATAAAACGTGGACTGCGGACCGGGTATAAAACGAGGAACAGGTATAAAACGCGAACTGCTGACTAGCTATGAAGCAAGGACTAAGTTTTCAAAAACGGAGAATAGAACAAAACTTGGTTTGTACTGGCCCAGATACAGATACAGGCCTTGAGTACTTTTATTCCGTGTCAAGATATTGTCACGTACACAGAAATGCTCAGTTACAACATTGACTAGACTAGAGAAAGTAAGAGTAGAGATTTTACTCCACGAATTTAAAGAGGAAAGGGGAAGGAAAGGAACTTTATTCAAGCGTCTAGTCGTTCTACACTGGAGCACTAAAATCAAATCAAACACTATAGTGGAAAATTTGCTATGAGGAAGAAAGGAAACACTTTTGGCATAACTTTAACCCCACGTGTATTTCCATCTTTTATATTAAAGTCCTCTGACTGTTGTTGTCGTAGTTCGAGCCAGGATGGTCAGATGAAATCAACACACACGTAGAGTGTTTTGGCTCGTCACGCAATCCTTACTTCGAAAGTCTGCGTAAGAGGCTTCAGATGAAGTCGGTATTGTGCACGTTTAAATCAGTGCTGTTTACAGACGGACCCGTGCGACACTGAGGTGAACAAAAAGTTGTAGCAATCGCAACAAAATGTTTATTTTGCGAATAAATAACGAGATCCCCGTCCAAACAGCACAGTGGACTATGTTCCAAAGATCTGTTAATGACTGACAGGCCACCTGACGTCATGTGCACGGAATGCGCATAACGAAATATTTCTAAATTTTTACTGGGTTGCCAGTATGGCAATCCCAGTCGGAAAATGAGCAATATTTCTCTGTTGTTTTATTATTATTTATTCTTTTTGACAAATGATTAATAGGCTGGTAGCCAGGTTTTTAACCTCAGAAAAAGATCTGTTTCGTCGTATGAAGGTGTTAGCTCAAGGGCCTCTGCTGGCACGACTTCTGGGTGACCCCTTAAATGTTCTTAATGACCCCCGACTTGAAAAAATTGCCTGGAACGCTGCAGTTCAATACCACCCAACTCAGTCCCTTCTGTTTTTGAGTAACACGTACCACAGGCAACCCAGTGTACCCTTATGGAGCGTCTAGTTCGTGGGAAAATAAAAACGCTTGTAGATCGGGTCGAGATAGTTTTGTTTTCGCTTTGCATGATGTTAAATATATATCCACGCTTCCAGTTATCTTTGTGTGGTCTCGGGTAAAAATAAAACTCTGTTGAAACCAGCATCTCCCACTGAAGTCCTTCAAATTTCGCGATTTCTAAACATAAAGGTGGTGACCTGCGAAGAATTTCATAAATTACTTTCGTGTCTTACCTCTGATAAATACAACATACGAACGTTTTGCATTTCAACGAAAACCTTCAGTGAGGTATTGTTCGTAGTTTGGAGAAGCCAAAAAATGTCCAGTCTAACGCTGTGGTTGATAATTACGGCGCAAAACATTTGTTCCACCATTCTCATGTCGGACTTCAACTTATGTCGTCAGCCTATTGCTATTTCGTTACTCTGTGCCTTTTTCACAGTGTTTTTTATTCAGTCCGCACTTTATACCTGCTCCGCGTTTTATACCCGGTCCGCAGTCCGCGTTTTATACCTACAATTGTAGTCCACGTTTTATACCCGGTCCGCAGTCCGCAGTCTCTGTACCATAACTCCTATGAGGGCCCAGAACTTAAGCAAAACCGTCAAATAGCTTATAGGCAGGTGGCAAAGTGGTACCTGGCCTTTGACCGTGTGTTCTCCTTACTTTGAAAAGGCAATGTTCCCTCGTTCGGAACCATCTTTAAGTGTGGCCGTTTTCTCAATTGTTGTTCTCGTTAAAGTGCAGGATCGCTATGTGCAAACTAAAACAATAACTTATTGGCGGTGTCCCTGTCACCGTCTCTTCTTGAGTTTTTAGTTTTAGGAAGACCAGTTTTGAAGGTTGTTGGAATGGCACTGGCTTTAATTGAATTTTTCATCTTCAAACCTAAAGACTCAGAGATAAAAATCTTACCAATTTTCAGTGAAATGAGCACTACAAAGTCTATTTGAATTTGTATTATAATAAAAGTCAGACCGCGTGTTTTTGACGACATTTGTTCCCATTCTGGCATAGAAAATGGGGATCGTCAGGCCATCATGGAGACTCACTCAGTTCTTACGGATGTTAGAACATCCACCAGCTATACAGCAATGTGGTGTGACAGATATTTTCCAAAAAATGCGAAGAGAAAATTTCGAATCGAGGAATTAGGAAAGCGCGTTCATCCTCTACTTATGAAGCAATATTTAGAGAATTTACTGCGTTCTCCTTTCTACGTCATTTCCGCTTTTCGGCCATCATGCTTCGTTTCAATTCTCTGAAGAGATACTTTGTTAATTTTTGGGGAAGAAACAAAGAATCCAACAATTTTGGTGGTTAATATGTTTCAAGTAGGCATTAAGCAACAGATACGTATATTTTTTGTACTGGGGAATAGAGTATCCCTTTAATTAAGCAGAAGAAACGCATGATCCCGTCAGGGAAAAATTGCGCTGTAAATGGCGCCATCCAGGGCGTGCGTTGACTTGAAAACAAAAGATTTCATTGGTTCTGACCAAACCCTATTGTTTATTAGCCAATAATAATTCAGAATTTCGATGTGTAATTTGCACTGGTATTACACTTTTTGCACTGTGCTACACTTGAACTGCACTGCTCTCAGCCAATCAGAATCGAGTAATTTTTATATACAGAATTTAAATATACAGAAAGAAGCCCTCTTTTTTCAAAATCTTTCTAATGTATACGAAAGAGAATAATTTCCCTACTCGACGGACACGAAAACAGCACTCTGCGGTAATCTATCGTATATGCTTCGAAAGCAGAATCGACGACAGGTTTCAACATAGAAACGTGATTTTCTCTTCCTCTTGCTTAACGTAACCGTCCATAGCCTCCGCAAGTCTTCCTTTCAAATTCTCGTTCGCCAGTCGGGTAAAATATCACCTAAAATTTCAAAACTTATAAATGATGACTTCGGCTGTGCTTCGGTTCTCTAATAGGGCTATGACTTGTTTCCATATCTTAGAATGCCCTTGGACGATGGGGGCCTGGGTTCCTAACAATTACACGATGTCATTATCGGAGGAGCTTACCGCTGTGAAAATATGAAAAACAGGCAGAATTAGAGCTTAACGTAAAAAAAAGCGTTTCTGAGCTAAGCCGCGCTTATCTACAGTATTAAGTTTTACGTACCACTTTGAACATGATGCTTTCTTACGTCAAACGTACTGCAGAAATTATTTATCATACAGACCGTGAAAACTTATACACGAAAGTTTGAATTGAAAACAAAGCTTGACAAACAAAAGAGAAAAGAAAATAACCAATAGAAGACTGGATGCATTATTCTTGTCAAAACTCTGTGAATATATTTAAATCAAAAGCAACGGTCAAATAAAGCAAAAGGAATATATAAATAAACAATTCAAAATAATACGGTTAACAAGTTTTTCCTAACGACACTTCCACTTTTGGCCGTGCCTATTTGACATTTCTCATTCCCAGGCAGTTCAGTGGTAAGCTTCTTGAACCGATGTTTGGCCAAAGGCCTTGTGAGAATGTCTGCTAGCATCTCATTAGTGGCAACGTATTTCACATAACGATCGCTCCTTTCTGCATTCCTTCTCGAACAAAGTGATATCGTATATCAATATGCTTGGTCCTGGCATGACCAACAGGATTCTTCAATCATGTACGTCCAATAACTGAATCGGGTCTTTCAACGTTCAAGTCGACCCGACTGACGGAGGTCAGGTCGTGATTGCCGGAAGTGAAGATTTCACCGATCTTCTTCTTAGTGTTTCGATGGATCGTGTCGGATGGTGATAAGTCGTACGAACCGACAAGGCTTAAGACGACCCCACTATTTAGCAGTCAGGTGGTGACAAACGGTGCGCTGTGCAACAAGCACGCTAGAAATGTATATGCCCCCATTCCATTAATTTATTAACAAATTCATGTCACCATAGAGCGGTTTTCAATTGAGTGTCGAAAGTAATTAGCGAATTACTTTGGTTTTGCATTACTTCACTCAGTGATCGGTTCAAAGTTCTTGGCCCGCTTTTGTAACCAATCAGAAGCGAAACCAAAACCAATCGTGGCTCGCGCGTGCACATTTCCCCGCGCTTTGTGTCGGCTACGTGTAACTAATTTGGAGTTTTGATTGGCCAAAGTAATTACTTTGGTTTTGGCTTTACGACACTCGATTGAAACTCGCTCTATTTCCACCAATGACAATGATCAACACCCGCAATTTTTGTATTTGCTCTTACGAAGGGATAACGCTCAAAACGTCAATGCACCTCAAGAGCGCTTGTTAGCGAGCGCGGTCTGTTCAAATACCCGATAGTTCCATGTTAAGTAATTGTTGCAGTACAGACAAACATTTCGAGCTCACTAGTAAAATATCAGTGGATATACTAGGCAAAATCATGCAAGAAGTTTAAGGAACGTCTTGAGGCGTCCCCTCGGTGATGGGTTATGCCTTTTGGAGATTACACAATGACTCTGGAAGTCTTGCCTAATAGTCGTGAGAGCAATTGCCTCCCACCAATGTGGTCCGGGTTCGATTCCCAGACTCGGCTCTATTCTGCTCCGAGAGCTTTTTCTCCAGCTAATCCTGTTCCTCCCTCTGCTCAAAAAGCAACCTTTGATTTACGTTAATTTGTACATTTTAGTTTACAGTGCCCTTAATTAATGCTACAGCGCCAGAAGACTAGACAGTTAAATAAAGTTCCTACCTTTTGACTTTTTCTCATGAAATGACTAAAAAAACGCCAGTGTGCATTTATCCAAGAATGATCATTATTCATTGAAATTTCAAAATAAGTACAAGATATATTTGCGGCCCGATCGCGTGTTGTGAAGATGAAAAACGTGAACCGAAAAAAAAAAAGAGAGCGAGCTGATTTCATTAAGTTGTAAATGTAATAACAAACACTTAATGACTGGTCCCGAGGGAAACAGTTCATTTTGTTTCCCGAGAATCGCAAAGTTTCCCCGAGGCGCAGCCGAGGGAAACATTGAACTTCAACATGATTTCAAGAGGGACCGATGGAGCCAATATACAAAATATATCCGCTTCCAAGGTGTTTCATTATTGGCTGGAAAATTTCTGTGCTGGCAATCCCGTGCGTGGCAGGGGTTCTTTCAAACGATTGCTTAATAGCGTAGTTTTTATTTAGGAAAAGGAAAAGCGTGTTTTTCAGCTAGTGCTGTCGAGTTTCGCAGTGTTTCCTGGGAAATATGTCAACGAGCAAGCTTGCTATCAGAGAATGTTAAAGCTGTGGCGCGACAGTGTTAGCCCAGCTATTTGGGAGTATAAGTTCCAAGACATGTGACGAACAGGTCATATGACAGATGTCAACTGATTTTGGAAGCAAAGGAAGAGTATCGTCATTCAAAATTCAGTTATTTGCTCCGCTTCCATCGTTTCTGGAGAAACCAGGGTTGGGCTTCTTGTATTTGTTCTGTGGACTCCTCACGTGGTTCTATCGCAACGTTCGCGTTCCTCATTTTATTTTCTAGCACGGGACAGGTAAGCTTCTTAACCTTTATTGCACATTGACATGCTGCATTACTTTGAATCAATTTTCCGAATTCGCGCTCTGATATCATGATTTGTCTCTTCTCTGGTGCTGCTCGCCAGCCCTTTCTATCTCCTGTTCAAACGAGATTCTTCCTTCTACCGTCATTGGGAAAAGAAGTTTGCATTAAAGGTAGGATTCAACACATCTCACTAGAAATCTGTAAAACATAGAGCAAAAATTTAAATAGCCGAAACTTTGCTGTTCGGGGTCTTGGTCATGTCTGGCCCCAGAAACCATGTCCCTGTATCTACATAAATATTCTTTGAACGATTGAGTGTTGAAGGGTCCAGTTGTGTTTGGAGGTCTGAAAAACCCCTCTCAGCAAGCAAACACTTTTCTGGTGTGACAATATTAACCGATCACGCAAATTTGTATCTGTTTTTAAAAGAAACGAAAAAAACCATTTCAAACCAAAAACGTTAGTGACTTAACAAGGAAAAAAACATTCGATTTGATTACATGCATGAAAACGGGCATAAAATTGTTTCGACCTCCGGTCAACAAAAATTGTTGTTGACTTTGGTTTCTAGCAAAATGTTATTACTTTTAGATCAAACAAACAATCCTTTTTTTATTAGAACCTTTCTTACAAAAACGTTGAGGCTGAGTATGACCAGAATTTAAGAACGTCTCAACAACATCCTCAGCATGAGAGTCACTTAAGAACGACGATCTTTATGATGCTCATTTGTTGTGTGAGTAGTATAAATAAAAGTAGAATAAATGTATAACTGTTTTCTAACAGGAAAATAAACCCAGGTACTTAGGAACACACCACAGGAAACATTCCTGGTCACGTCCAAATTGATTTATTGAAATTCAATACCACGTAACTGTAAAACACATTAAGAACGTTTTCAGGCTGAATTCGTCGTGAAAAAATAAATGAATAAATAAAAACATTCAGCAGCCCCAAAAATAAAACGTCCTTTAAAAAAAAAACATAGTTTGCCTGTTTTGGAGTTGGATTTATTAATTATATCCCTCGCTCGAGAACGGTGAGAACAATGACGGTGATCTTGCCGGGTCTGCGATTTCGTGAGAGGTTCCAATTAAAACATCAAAGCTTTTTAATGAACTTGTGGAGTGTTTGCGATCACGCAAGGGGTTTCCTGAAAAACATCAAAGCTTGGTCAGCTGCTCAATTAGTGGAGAAGTGTTTGCGATTTCTTAAGAGGTTTCAAAACATCGAAGCTTTTTAAGTGACCTTGTGGAGCAGTGTTTGCAATCTCGTAAGGGGTCAGTTAAAACAGAAAAACGTGCTCCAATGCTTAATATAATTAGTGGAAAAAGTGTTTGCGATTTCTTAAGAGGTTCCAAACATCGAAGCTTTTTAAGTGAGCTTGTGGAGAAGTGTTTGCGACCTCGTAAGCGGGGGTTTTAAAACATCAAAACTTGCTCAGTTGCTTAATTAGTGGAAAATTGTTTGCGATTTCTTAAGAGGTTCCAAAACATCGAAACTTGTTAAGTCAACTAAAACACCACGAGGAACATCGAGACGTTTTTTTTTTTTTTCAATCCATCGAAGAGCGACTGAGATTTTCACTGC
>OX421445.1:48539858-48542358 GCA_949126865.1 Montipora capitata
GTTCATTTATGATAACATGATATAATAACAGGGTGCGAATCAGTAAGGCTCATATATTTGTCCTCATGAAAAGAGATTCAATATCCTGACAGACCGTTCGGCTCGAAAACCTTTGAAAAACGCTAAAAATGGGATAGAAGAAAATTGAACAAATTACTGGAAAAGAGGTTTTTTCGCAACTTACTATTTCCTGTCTATTAAGGCTGCAATAATAGGGAATATTATTATGCTTCTCCAGATAGTCAAATTATCCTTTTTAGCCCAAGAACTTCATGTAATACTGTTTGAATTAGGTTCTGGTAGAGTGTTAACTCGAGAGGGGCGTTTTGGGGCTTCTTCGTTAATTTCCTTAAATCTTTTTAATTCGATGAAAATTATTACTAACAATTGTGTGAGGTTCAGTAAATCAATCACTAATCCTAATTGCCCTGCGCACTCGAGGATGTTGCAAACCAATCTATGACTGATCTGAGCGACCAACGACTGTCTGGATACTCAAACATTCTTCTAAAGTGCTGCCAATTAACTAAAACTAACTTTTGTCTATCCACTTATCTCTTTACCCGTTTTTCAGTCTTGCCTGTCGATGTGCTGAAAAAGCTCTTCAGAAAGGGTACAGAGTTTTTGGCTTGCAGTTTTATGGAGAGTGTTGGAGTGGACCTTTTGCGGAGTTCAACTACGCTCGTGACGGAAAGTCTGATAAGTGCATCATGAACTTTGAGGCTCCAACCGCTTGCGTTAAAGATGAGCCAAAGGAATGCGTAGGCCAAGCGAAAACGAACTACATTTACATGCTGACGAAAAGTAAGGAGGAAATCACAATAGATACGGAATGTCGCCTAGTTATATCTGAAGCTCTCCATACATATATGGTAAAGAGGTTTCTAACTGTTTCGTCCTCTGACGTAAATGGCATTAATTACGCACGCCTTGTCAAATAAATTGTTACCAATTACCAACCGATTCACTCCGAAGTTTTGTTAGTCGGATTTGGGATAATACCATCTTCTACTCAATTGTGTATACCTTCACTGCTTCGTGGTTTTTGGCGCTCTGCTTCATTACGCACTTGAAATGAAAGTTTGGAACCGTTAGCATAAACTGGATGTTGGTTTACACCAATACACCAGACATGAAATCTTGTAATAACTTTCTTATCATTAAAGTATCAGTACTTGACCAGCTTTTTAGATCCATGAGTAGCCGTAGTGTTAAAATTGGGTTTCCTGTGGGCCCGAAAAGCGTTCTGACCTTTGAAGAAACGGGTCACTGTATCTCATCACTCAGATATGCCACTCTAACGACTTTCTCTCTCAATTATAAACGTAGTCTAGGCCTATCAAAACACGGGTTTCGTTATTCATAACACATTTAATCAGTTTTGATTTTATTCCTTGATCCAGGTTCCCAGAGTCCGGATCTCGACGGCGGTTTCTCAGAATGGTCGGACTGGGGAGAGTGCAGTAAGACTTGTGGCGATGGCACCAAGGTACGTGAGAGAGAGTGCACCAATCCAAAGCCACAGGGAAAAGGCAAGCCTTGTGAGGGACACAATGCGGAAATTACGCATTGCAACATGCAGGAATGCTTCAAAGGTAAAATGGCAAATATTAATTAGTTAATTAATCTCACGAAAGCCCTTTGCTGCGCTATAGCAGTCTTTTCTCCAGTTGGCTATTTGCAAGTGCGGCTGAGAAGTTGAACCAGGGACAACAAGAACAGGTCTTAAACCTGAGCTTTCCGGATCTCAAGGCAAGCGCTTTAACCATTGGGTCGCATTGTCTTAGTTTTACAACTAATCAAGTATGGAATATGTATTAAATTATCATCCGAGTCTAAATTAACTACTTTTTTTTTGTTAATTAGGTTGTGATAAAAAGATGGATGTAGCCATTCTAGTTGATTCCTCAAGCAGTGTACGGAGAGGTAATTTCGAAGTGGTAAAAACGTTTATTGAAAAACTCGTTGAAGAGATGCCCATCTCTTCCCGCATGACACATGTGGCTCTTATTCGCTACAATCATAAGGCCTACAAGGAGTGGGACTTCCTGTCCAGCAAAGCACAGTACTTCCCCGCCTTGAAGAAAGCCATCAGTGAACTCAAATACAGACCGGGAGGAACTAGGACCGACAGAGCGATGAGTATGGCCTCTGAAACGTTGTTTAAACCAGAGGGAGGCGACCGAGGAAATGTTCACAATGTTCTCTTGGTATTAACAGATGGAAAAACAAGCCCCAAGTCAAAACCATATCCAGAAGTTATAAAGCCTTTGAAGGTAATGGCATATTAGAGATATTAAGAGCGAGTCCGTGCATAAATTGGTACTATAACATTTCCGTTTACAAATTCGTGGTACCGGTAAGGCTCAAAAAATCAAAATCGCTCAAGTATACAAACGTTATGTAGTTTTTTATTCGAAAGATCCGTTCGTTTCCGAGAAAAACGTGGAAAACGGTTTCAAGCCCCGCCCGTCGATTTTGCAAGCCAAAAACAGGGTTG
>OX421445.1:48547358-48559858 GCA_949126865.1 Montipora capitata
AATGGTTCCACACTTACTGATTGTGAGGTAACTAGTTTAAATTTGTAGAATTGAACAAAACAGTGACTACTTTCCTTAATTTGTGTTCTTTTTAGCAAAATTCTCAGCCAATCAAAAGCGAAAGCAAAACGTATTACGTTTTACGTATATGCGTTTTCCCTCGCTTTGCGACACCATAGGCAGCCCAAGCTCGCGTCACTACAGACAGCCGTTGAGAATTTAAACGCGTTATAAGACTTTGTATGGGAAATGAAATACCGTCGATTGTAAAGCCTAAAAAATGCTCAATTAACTTTCATTCAATAAAATGAATAAAAATGACTCACCTCTGGTGTATTCTTGTGCCTTTTGGAGTTTATTTTACGGTTTCGGGAAGTCCGTGTTTTCAATGTTCTAAGACGAAGTCAAGGCTGCACACTGAGAGTTCGACCGTTGTCAGCTCAGAGGCGGTTTGCGACTCGAAAATCCATCCCAGCCGCGATTTTTTCACGCAAAGCTAAAGCCACATCACTTGCGAACCTCCGTGAATGTTTCGTAGTCAAAAATCCCCACGCACTTGGCTGGAAAAGAGCGTTTTCTGCTTCGATTCCACGATAGCTGATGAATTTAACAGCAACTGATAACCGCACAGGACACGGAGCTTGGGTCCGAGGTCAAATTAACTCCACCCGATGAGCGTACAGTCATTTCATGTACAACACTTACCCCATCCCACAGCGTCACTCGTAACCATGGTGTTCAAGAAGCCGCCGTGGGGATGGGGTAAGTGTTGTACCAACGGAGCCGATCGTTTCTTTGGAAACACTTTGTGGTGGATGAAACTTTCCTAAAGTTTTCATTTGTGTTACAGGTGAACAGGACATTATACAGATGAAGGGGAACATGTTTAAAAGGGAAAACTTATTTAGAGTTTAGTTTTATGCTACAGAGGCTAGATTTTGGTTGCATGTGAACGACGTCGAAGTTTTCAAGAAGCAATAAAGCACCACGATGTATACAGTAAATGTTGTGATCTCTCATTTCCCCGCTTCCCCAAAAAGGATCTCATCCACCAATATGCCACAGGAGCCAAATCAGAGGGTACACCGTCACTTCATCTTCACCTTCCTCGTAAGAATACCGGTGTTCGATGATCAACAAGCCATTTATCCGTTGACTTTAGAGCCTCCTAGTACAAAACTTTTCAATATTTTAGACAAAAAAATCTCTACAATCCTGATCACAAGTGTTGGGACAGTTCACACAGATGACTTCACAGACAGCCTCTCTTAATTAAGATCAAGATCTTGTAAACCCGCCTGTGCTATTATTGCACACCGTGTCCTTTCGAATCCTTTTTCTGGAGTATCCTTTAAAGATCCAAACTCTCTTTCCTTGATCCGTGGTCTTTATATGTGTCACGTCAGGATCACCATGAAGTAAACTCCAGTCCTGTGTTCACAAAAGACCAACTTTTTATTCCGAACTGCAAAAGAACATGTTGTTCCCAACGACAAGGACACGTGAACCGCTCTTACACAAAATATGGCCCTAATACGTATCTTACGTAACAATACCACTGTAAAATAACATGACGAACACACAGTTACGTCAACAAAAGTTAGTAAAAGTCAGTGAATGATCTTGTAAAAGAATCAATAGATTTGTCCACATGGTTTTGCGATTCAGAACTTTCCATTCAAACTCTTGTGGTTAATAGAACACCCGCCACTAATCATAATGTTAGGGAAATTACATGCGTGTCTTATAACAATGATATTAGGAGATTTTCATTCTTCTCAAATACTTGAGGAATGATTTCCGTACAGGTCCCTACTTCATTATGCATGCAGAATAAATTAATTATGCATTCGCGTCATTGTTTTGTAGAACAATACGTATCCCCAAGGGAATCAAATATGTATACCTTGGCTTATTGGTACTTACGGGATGAATAAAAATGGATCTCATTTCTCTCGCCCTCTCGCTTTCTCCCTCCCTCTCTGTCTTCCTTGCCGATATGGCTCACACCGTTGCTCCTCTTCGTCCCAGCTTTCCTCTTTCTATCCCTTCGTCCTTTCCTTTTTTTTCCAGATCCCGCTCGGCTTTTTCTGGTATTGCAATGCTATGTCACTTGCGGCTTGCTTTGAATTGACCTACTGTAGAAACAGTTACTTTGGTTTACTTGTCCTTAACTATTCTTGACCACTGAGCTAACGTGTCAAGTTGCTAATTCAAACCTTGAAAATGATATCATCATATTTACTTTGAGTTCTGGATGACTATTTAGATCACAATTATTATTATATACACGTGCCATGCCGAGCAACTACAATCGAACCCACAACTCCTTGGTTTAGAGATCCCTGTTTTACTACTTTTGAAAAAGCCCTATCTCTTTAATAATGCTAACCATAACCCTAATTACAACTAAAGACAGTGTTTAGGCCTAAGGTTAGTCCCTGCGATAGATTTAGGTTTATCTAGTATTGCTATGATCTGTGATCTGCTCAGTTTTACTTCATGCCCCGTGCGGCACACTTATAAGTTCATTGCACGGAAGAGTGTACCACGCTTCCAGTCTGATTGGTGCATCCTTCATGGGAAACTTAAATGCACAAGTTCATTGAAATTAATCGTTTCACGTTTTGATTCTTTTGAAGCAAAGTGGTGCCTTCGTAATAATCAAGATGGCTACCAAAGTACTAGCATCAGCAAAGCGAGATTTGATCAATTGAAAATTGTCTCTGCTTTAATATAGCCGATCTCCGAGCGGTGCATAGAGTGGTGCAAAGAACAAAATTTTCCTTCGTCGCCGTGAAATAACCAAAAGCTGTGTTAAAACGCGGTCAAAGTAAAAGAACGAAAGTGCAGGTGCATGTAGCCATTAAATTTTTGATAACAGTACTCTTATTTGGTCTGTTTGTTACGTATGAGAACCTGAACCCTATTACAACGACTGCTTGAAACTCTACTTCTTTCGCTTATTCTAAAATTGAAAAATGAGTAAAACTTCAGGAAATTAAAAGTGCCAAAATTGCAGAGAAAATGTTCGATTTTCCGTATTTCAGTCAGGAGTTAGACCGGTTTTTGTAAAGTCCATATAGCCACATTCCCAGAGGATGTCTATTGTTATCACTATTGTTTTCGTGAAACAAAAGGGCGTATGCATAATGAAGTAGGGACCTGTGCAGAAATCTTGTTACAGGATCCAGGATGACGTAACCTCAGACTAAAGCGCATCAACAGTACAGGGGAATAACGACAAAAATTGAAACCAAGAAAAAAAAAAAAATTTAAACACCCCTACCCTATCCCGGCCCCTGCCCTGGCCCTGGCCCCGGGCCCGCGTTTTGGCTACTACTTTCGTGTCGCAAATTTTGTTGCTGATGGCAAAATATTTTATTCTCGATCGACACTTCTAAAAACTTCCTTTTGCTCTTCCAATAAACTGTTTATCAATACTTATTTACTTTCTCATCAATATTTGTTTTGCATAATGTAGGCTAACAAAACCTGTATCTTGCTTAGTTTGCGTTTTTGAGCGTTGAAATATAATTTTTGGCCCTATGTTTCTGACAAGTCGTTTTGTTTTGAGGTCTCCCATCAAGATAGTATCCCTGCCGGACAAGGCTTACCTTCAGTGTACTTTTGTTTTGGAAAGCTGTCAGACGCTCAGGGCACACGCTTAAACTGGTGTTAAAAAAGAAGTTCTAAGGAAACTTGAAAATGATCAACATATCAGTCTCGAAGCCAACGTTTCTCGATTCCCCTTTATTTTCTTAAATCTTTCTTGGTTTAGTAGTTTACTAGTAACCACACGTCTTCTCAGGGGACTATTTACCTAAGACATCCATTATGGCACTTCAATGGTACACGGTACCAAAACAACATTATGTACTATTAGAGCTACATATTACGCAAAGACAACTTGAATCTCCTGGAAAACAAAACACAGCCCAGTTGACAGTTATGGAATAAAGCGCTGTGCACTACCACACGTACGAAGTGCGTGCCTATTTTTATGTCTGAGTAATTGCGATGTCCAGGACCTAAAGCACATCAAGTTCCGAAGAGATGTTCGATGCAAAGGAGGCGCACATTTTAAAAATAATATTGAATTTACTAATGCAGCAACGTAAAAAAACGGAAGGTAACTGGAATCCTTTACAAAAAACAACAGAAAATCATTCGCACACTCAACGAGAAGAGGACACGGAAAGGAAAATTAAAAGACGAAATCTAACAAAACATGAAGCAAAATGATGATAACATCTAACCTCCTCCAGATTGTACTCGTGTTATGGAAACCACTTCGCAGGTTTCTTGCTGCCTAAGAAGACAGAATAGCATCCTGTTGATGCTCCGGTATCTCATCAGTTAACTACAATAAAAACAAAAAACACTAAGGTTTTCAAAGAAGGCACAAACAGTGAAGTAAAATAAAGATCTTTCGAACAACCAAAAATATAATTCGCCTCAAGTATTGCCGGATAGTAAATGACCAAGCACTTTTTTCTAAATTACTATTTTCTGCGTATGAAATCTGTAGGTCGCTGTCACTTTTAGTGGCTATAGAGGTCTCGAATGAAAGGACTGACAGCTCGCCCAGTTCAAGGTTCCATATATAAGCAGTGTCCGTATTTAATACGGAATGAACCCTCTCATTTTCTCTCCTTTAATGCTTTTCAGGATAAATATAACTTAAAAGTTCTACCTCTAACCTTCTTTGGGATAATCTCAGCAATAAACCATCGACGCAGGCGAAACACTAAAACCTAATATGAAAATTTCTAATGAGTCAAAAACCAACTAAATTTATTTATCAGGAAATTGTTCCAAAAAAATGCGAAAGGCCAATTTAATGTCAAGAAAAGTGGCACAAAGATATTAATCTTCCACTAAATGAAAGTATTAATTGGAAAGTCGCTTATCAAACATTTTTTAAGGAGGCTCGAAAGGGTTTTTAACTGCGCCATAACTAAGAAACACGCGTCAGCTAAATGAATCAAATTTCTATCAAAAGTAGCGCGTTCAACACACCGGAACTGAAAATACGACGTAAAATCGCGCGAACTGGAAATAAAACCTTCGGAAGAAATTTGTCTCTATCTCGAAATTTTTTGCGGTGACCTATCTTGATTTTTTTTCATGCATGTATCATTCACGATGCCACTTTAAATAAAAAATTTCGGGGAAATTTATCTAGCACAATTTTTTTGTAAACTATAAAACGCCTTTTTTCGATATATCTTAAATTCTGCTTGATAACTTTTTGTCATACTCTCTAAAAAGTTAAAGAATTTAGGGAGCTTTTCAACAAAGAAATAAAAACGGTAGGTCACCGACGTAGTATTTCAGATGATTTTCAAAAACTGAAGTTTAGAGGGCCTTTTTGTGGACCTGGCGTGTTGCTATGGTAACCGATATGACGTCATAAGTGCCCTTAATGTATTGCCCAACAATAGAGTTGCAAAGATATTTACAGTTTGCCTACACTATGAAATATCCTTCTTTGGTATCTTCATCGTTTCACAAACACTATAGCAACAAAAAAAACCCTTTCGAGCCTCCTTAAGGGGATTCCCTAGAAATATAACTTGTCATAGATTTCCCATGAAATTTCGCAAACCATTATAACATGTCAAGGAGATGCTAAAAATTTAATAAAAAAGGGGATCAGCTTGCTCGTTTTCATGATATGACGCTGACGAATACGGCTATTTGAACTACTTTGACAATTGCTGCGCACCCCCAATTTTGGACAAATGTAGCTCGATTTCATAAAATGTTGCCCAACGTATAACGCAGAGCGAGGTGTCATTGTATGGTTAATTCAAGTTCGTACCTGACAAATTTATTTGAATGCTTTTGTGAGTACTTAACACTCCAAAATAGATTTTACTTTAGTGTGGGCTATTCAACTCGTAATGGCTCCTTCCGTACATTTGTATGACATTGCCAAAAAACTGGCCATAGATTTTTGCTGATTTTTCCTCTACTCCATCAAAACACTGATCTCAGGAAATATCTTAAATAAAAAAATAGGCGTCATTGTACTCGTTCAGGAGAAAAGAGCCATTTCTTGGCGGATTAGGCTTGGCGTCAATGAAAATCCGCCATTTTATCAATGTGCCCGCGCGACTGTGCGCGCCATGCAAATGACGCAAGAAATTATGCGAAGTACTTTGTAGGGTTGCGCAATGCAAAACCAGGGAATCACCTTAAATATACAAAGGGCAGTAAACTCATCGCTTTTAACTTCATGTTACATACTCAATAAAATATCGCGTTTTTGATTGGTCAATGACGAATGCATAGATAGGTTATAGAGTACAAAAACAGGTTATAGAGTGCAATACGGAAGTTGCTAAGGAAACAAAGCGCAGAAGTTATTTTGTTGAGTATATAATAAATAAAACATCGTATGAACTTACGTACATACATTATGTAAGTAGACAGGAAATCGACTTGTCTGCATAGAGTGCTCGATATCGTTAGATAGAGCAGAAATAAATGATTTGGTTGAAAAGTTAAAACAAGACTAGATGTTGCATCTCGACAACGCTGTTTCGTGAGTTGCCTCACTCATCAGGAGTTTAATACTAAATGTATCTACAACAATCGTCACTTTAAATATCCTTGAAATCTACATAAAGGTTCCCCAAGGACTGCTCAATTACTACGCTGTAGTGATTTTTTCCTATGTCTACAACATGAAACAAGTTCATTTCTTTTGTTTAGTGTGCAGCGGAGTGGTTCACGGATTATAATGAACTTCTCAAGTAAGCACAAGTTGTAGATACATTTAGTATTAAACTCCTGATGAGTGAGGCAACTCACGAAACAGCGTTGTCGAGATGCAACATCTAGTCTTGTTTTAACTTTTCAACCAAATCATTTATGTAATGTATGTATGTAAGTTCATACGATTTATGGTCACTCATGATGTTTTGAAAGTTTTCAAATTGCGCAATCAAAGACATAACTCGTGCCCATAAGTCACGAAATGAACTCGCGTTCATACCATTTCCTATACAAATTGTTACAATGCCAGTTAATAACAGATTGTTTTTAAAGAAAGTTGGACTTGTAGACGACATCAAGTGAACTTTATAAGGAGATAGAAAATTTGATACGCTTACTTTGGCCAGGAGATGCAAAAAGGAAAAAAAAATTGAAATAGTCTTTTTAAATGGTTGCAGTCTTGCCAACTTCTTGGCCTTTGAGTGAACACAGCTACTTACACGTAAATACGGCTTTGGGTCTGAGGCCTGCCACGTAGCTCTGACCACAAACTCCACTCCCAATCAATTTCTGTACTCCCAATCAATTTCTGTTGCCTAATTGCCAAGTAATGTATCCAGCTTTGTCGTTTAAAGAGCATCCCCTAATTTAAATAACTTTTTGCTTTATTTTAAACTGTTACACATTTATTAACTACAAAACAATGCCGCTCTGTAAAGAAGAAATGGGAAGCCTTTCGGGCTTTGATAAGCCTTTGGACCTGGGTCTCCAAAAAATCCAAAACCTAATAAAATGTAAAGGTCTTCTCTATATCTTTGAAAGCATGTTTTTCTTTCATTTTTTTAGACTTTGCCCCTTTGCCGAAGGCAAAAAACGCACAGACGTATAGACTTTGCTATTCGCTTTCCGTGTGCCGCTGTTCTTTTCAATTACTTTTATTTATTTAATTTAAAAAAAGTCCCAACATTTTTGCGTGTTGCAAGTTGCTTCCGTTTGCACACTCTGCCGAATGTTGTTGCGTGTTGTTCTGTGATCGCCGATCGCCGAAGCGTAGCAAAACAATGTTGGATCCGTTTATGCAGCTCTTCCAACATTTTTGGGGCCACGTACGCGCATTAGAAGTGGTTTCTATGGGGATAGAAACACATTAAGATGTTGAAAACAAGATGGCAGCCGAATTTTGTAAGTCTTGTCCTTCCCATAATACACTGCACGCCCTTACAAGTCATTGTTGGGAGTTGTTGCATCTGCATGTTTGCAGACCACTGCCAA
This sequence comes from Montipora capitata, assembly GCA_949126865.1. Lineage (NCBI taxonomy): Eukaryota > Metazoa > Cnidaria > Anthozoa > Scleractinia > Acroporidae > Montipora > Montipora capitata. The sequence goes on from OX421445.1 coordinate 48,555,357, forward strand.
ACCATCCAACATGTGCCGAACAAACAACTCACATCAATGCTGAGATTTGTTGCGTCCGTTTGCACTTAGTGTAATGCATTGAAGTGGTCATGCATCATGTTCGTCGAACCGATCCTGGTGCTTTCCTTCCCATTCACTCATTTACAAATGAACGTCTTGCTGGGATTAAAAATATACCGCTGTCTCAAAACAGATGACTTACATATTTTGGGCACCTTTTTAATGTACTACTGCTGCCTTTGACGCATGGAATGTAAACCAGTGTTGTCTTTTCACGAAAAAAAAATTAAAATTGTTAGAGGGAGATATATTTTGTGTTAACCAGTCCTTGTTTGAATGGTTTACAACAAACATAACACGGATCATTAATTTCTTGACGTTGCAAAGCGTTGTTTTGTGAGATTGTAGTTCATAGAGAAGACTGAATCTCTCAATATACGATTTTTAAATCAAATACTCTGAAACACTTGCTCGTTGCTTGTCTTTTGGTTGTCAGTTATCCGATGTACAATCTGAGTTTCGCGTTGGAAAAATACCACGCAACCCTCGTATTGCATGTGAACCCATCGCAGAAGCAGTTCGAGGTTCAGCTGGCACCTTTGCAAGTGGAAGAAATCCTGTCTCTTACCAATTGACTCGTCGCTTGCTTTTACGTATTACAATCACTACCCATGTTTTACAGGTTTGTCTGACTTTCATCGGTAAATGAGGAATAAATAATTTATGGTAATTTGCATTTAAATATAAGGCGCGCTATACATACACTCACGCTGAGAAAAAATACCACCTTTGAATCCGCAATGAAGACAAAAAAAATAAAGACACGATCTATAGGTGAGAGAATAGGTTTAACGTCAGTCTATCTTGTCTTTAGCGATTTTGACAAAAAAGCGCCGGTTGTAGGCTCGATTTCCGCCGCTCACTCGAGTTCGGGTATCCTCCCCGAGAAGAGACGGCTGGACGCGTGAGCGATAGATTGTGTCTGTGACGTAAATTCAAAATATAATTTATGCGAAGTTAATAGTTGCGGGGAAATAGCATTAGACATCCCAAAAACACTGATTTTAAGAAAACAGAAATTACATAACAATGCTTAAAACGTCTATGCGAAGTTTCCAGATGATACGAGCTTGAGTTTGTGGTTAAATGATCGATGAGAGTTTGAATTCAACCGGCGAACCATCAACGAAATCTTCGGCTGCTTTAGCTCTCAGTCGACCTCATCGGCCCCCTCGTTTTGCCAGCAATAAACTCAGCAGTACTTTCAAATGATCTTGAGGAATTTTACTTGCTCTAACATTAGCGAAGTATGAGGAGAAAATTGCAATAGCAATGGATTTGAAAACCGTATTTTGACCTTGGCGCCAACTGGAAAATCAGTGAAGTTTGCGAACTCAGGCGGTAGAAAACGACACAATTCCCATTCTCCAGCTTCTCGAACACTTTTCGTTGTCGCAATCTTGGATGTTTCCTATCTTAAAGCATTGTAAACCTCGAACAGGCCGGGTCAAAGAATACCTTCGCAGCCAAAACATATAATTTATGCCAGACGGATTTGTGCAGGCGAGTTTCTGATTGGCGGAGATTAACAATGGCTCACCTCACGCGTCCAGCCGAGATTTCGGGAGTGAGCGCTGGCTTATTTCCCGAAACAGCGGCTGGTAATCGAGCCTACGCCGGTTGAATCTATAAAAAAAAAAAACCGCAGTTGTTGAACTCTGGGACTGAGCTAAATGCGTTATTCTGAGTGCTCATTGTATAATTCGTCCTGTCTGGCAAATTTCATTATTTTATTTCGTCATTTAAACTCACTTAATGACGATACTTTCACTTAATTTTTGTCACGTTTTATATGCATTGCACCATTGTCTAATCAAAAATGTAATCCTAACAACTTATTCACTTTTACAAGGGAATCAAGTTACCCTTACAGCCCAATTCTTGTCGTAATTTTATACTAGATCAAAAACTAATTAATGTCAATCAAACGTTCTCTTTTTTCGACAATTTTCTTAAAACCACCGTAGGACGTCCGCCTAATGGACGTACCGTAGTGTGATACTCACAGTAGATGGGCTCTCTATCTTTCTGGAGAATTCTTCATTTTTCTGGCCAAAATTTAAATCGCTGAAAACCATTTCCTTGTGACCTAGTGAGGAGATCTTAGTTTAAAGTTGTAGTAGAAACAATATCAAATTACTACTTTTTTTTTGGTTTCATTCTAGGAAGATCCATCAATAGTACATTTTTTGGCCATGACCTCAAATTTATGTGTGACAATCAGGAACTTTTTCAAGTTTTCCAAATGCATCTTCATCCCTGAAAAAAAAGAAAGGTTCCCCTCAATTCCCATTTACATTCGTGATCCTGGTAATCCATAGGGTCCGATTTAATTAGTTCTCCTATAAAGAGGAAACATAAACTGACTCACGTATTCCTAAACCACTGACGAATGAAAAGTGCCGTTAAATCTCTTTGACAGACAGTAGTATGCTTCTAAGCTGAATCGTATTTTACCTTGAAATTAATACAAGAAGCACTTTTTATTCAACATCCTTCTTATGAGCAGCAAAGGACCAGACGCAAATTAATCATCCAGTGTTAACGACTGTGCCATTAGCTGCAGAACGGGACAAATGTCTGAGGTTTAATTGATGTCATATGCATATAACTTGCAAATCAGTAAAAGCCTGCAGCTCAGAAAGTTCTAAAGAACGCTATAGTTATCCATTTTGGGCTGAGAAAAGTGGCTTTCTGCGCTTTGCGAAATTCAGAGACCTTTTCAGTATACGTTCGCTCATCTCAAATCGAGAATGTTGACGAAGACTTTTTACTTACTCACATGTCTGTTATTTTTGTCCATGATTGAGAGAGCCAGGGGTAAGTTTTGTTATAGTTTTAAGAATCTGATTGACTTTCAGACTGATTCACATACATCGTTTATAACAAAATTGCTTGTTCACCCATCTTCTTTACGGATATCCATGGGCAGTCCAACCTCTGTTAGAGAGAGTTTGCACGTATGCTCAGGACTGAAAGCGTTAGCAAAAATTTGCTCACAAAAAAAATCCGCAAAATCCGCAAGGATTTCGTCTTCGACGACTAAATGCCATTTAATTTTAACTCTTTTTCCTACTTTCCCAACAGAGAGAAAACCGCGGTAAGTCAGCCATCTCCGAAAAATGTCTTTTTTCTCAAAAAATATTTAAAGTTACGGGGAAAAAATACATCATTTTAAAGCTACGAAAATACGCTTTCCAACAACATATAACTTACATGTATTTACAGACAACTGAAGATTTTTATAAAAGCGAAAGTCGAACGAAAAAATTTAAGAAAAATAACACTAAATGGAATTTCTGGCGATTGAGTGCCAACGAATAAGCCGGAAATTAAATATTTCTGCGGCACGAGAGCAACAGGCTAAGGACCTGGGCCCGTGAGTATAGACGCATTATGGGTAAAGTGATATGGGTATTTAAGCTTGTGATTGCACGTGGGCAATCAGTCTAGGCCGACATGATCTCAGTTATTACTAAGTTTGTTTGGTTTTTGTCAGTACGCATAAAACCTAGTAGGAAGGTTTCATGAGCTTGGGCCTGGTTCCTACCCAGATTTCCTGTCTTTTTTTTGCCACGGGGTTTTTTACGACAGGTTTTTTCTGGCCGCCGTTCTAACCACCATGTTTGTTAGTGGTTGCTAAGCTCTAAGTATGTCTTATTGTCGCGTGCTGTGACGGCGATTTCTGTGAAAGCAACGGTATTGTACGCTGGTGCTCGGTTTCTTCATTATTGTACGCCGGTGCTCGGCCGAAACATGCAAAATAAACCTAATGGTTCAATGTATTGGTTGTCTGTTGTGTAGTGTAGCTGAAATAATATGTTTTCCAGGCAAAATTTGGTCATTTTAGCGTTGATTACGAATTTTTGGATGCAACACTAAAATTTTCGGCAATTTATCTGCTTTATTGGACATAAATTTGACCGAAAACTGATGAGGCACGGAGTAATCCGATTAGCGATCAATACGTAATATGATAATGTGATAAAAGTGTCAAATTTGCGACCCTTTGCTAACGGCAACGGAAGCGATCGCATTAAAATTTACGAATAATTAATTAACCAACCAAATAACCTATTTTTCGATGAAAAATTCATCCCAGAGGATAAAACTATTCACTGGACATGTAATAAAGGTAAATATGTTCGAGCGAAAGCGAAAACAAGCGAATATTTTGAGGGAAAACACAATTCTGTGAGATCAAAGGAACATGCATTTGTATCGCTACGAAAATAATCTTACCTTTTCAGCGATTTTAACGCATGAAATTCCATCCAATGAACCACAATCCTTTTCTTTATCCTTTCCAAAGCCTGTAGTGTAATTTTTTGGCTGAAAACCTTTGGTAAAACAGCTCCGCGATCGGTTGAAAATTTCCCCTTCGCATCGCCTCAAATTGCCTAAGTCGCAAAGTCCGTCATGTAGGCGTCATTAAAGCTAGA
>OX421445.1:48564858-48582358 GCA_949126865.1 Montipora capitata
AGCAACTCGGCGATCTCTCACATCTCATAGATAGCATGGGAAATTAGCCGCGTTTATTTTGAGCGTTGCGCGTATGACGTCAGACCCCAGGCGATCCAGCTAGGCCCAACCCTTTTCCTTGCTCAAGGTCATTTGCCGTTCGAGTAATGGCGGACAGCGAAAACCGGAAAACTACGTTACAATAATCATACTTTCCGTGGGAATTTTGAGATAAAAATTGGCATGATACCTATTTGGTACGTCTATTTTCAAAATCTAAAGAAAAAAGGACATGCAAAATTTTCATCGTATAATGGCACTTTAATTTGTCTGCGATCTTGCTGTTCTCAAAAATGCGTAATTCGAGAGTCGATCCTGGCCAGCGGGCTACGATATTAGTAATAAAGGCATCGCTATCAAAAACGGCTTGGACGTTGACGGAGTAAAACTGCTTCCTTTAACAAATGTCATAGCATTTTCTTTGTTTGGACTTATGATCCTGATGTGGGTACAATCGATGGCCCCGATCACACCTGGAAAGTGCGCAACAGCATAAAAATTTCTCTTAGAATCAGCCAGCTTCTCTGGGAATTGTCCTTTTTGTTTCGCAATAGCCCTTGAAACCTTGTGAATCACTGTACATGCAGCAAGTATAGAAACACCAAATAAATCGCCAGTAACCCTCTGGAAAGTTCCTGTCGCATAGAATCTCAAAGCAATTAGCACTTTCTGCGTTGGTGTAAGCGGCAGACCTCTCCTTGTTTGATGTTAAAGATCTTTATCAAAAATTTTAACAAGGACAACGACCAAGTCCTTTCTAAGGCGAAACCGCATTCGAACGTCTCGTCGTCGTATTCCTCTAATGGGTTAAATCTATCCCTAAGGTGCCGAATTTGTCGAACATGTATATTACTCCAATTGGTGTAGTTTCTCAACCCTTTCACCGCCATAATTGCCAATGACACTTACAGATTTTACTCTGTCTAACGCCACACGATTATACTCATCAATGGGGAATCCCTCGGCAGTGAAAGGGTAGCACAGTGGTCCTTCTATTTCAAAATGGTTGACCATGAAAATATCGTTAAACAACGTTTAAACCTTTCTTTTGAGCAGGTCTAACTTACTATTGCTCCTTAGTCGGCGTTTAGACACTGTCTAAACAACGTTACAACGTTACACTGATAAACAACGTTACAATAATCGGTAGTCATGGTTTAAACATGGGTTAGAGAATGACTTTCAGTAACGTTGTCTAAACTTCGTTTAAATAATCGTCCCTTTATCTCTGTTCGGGAAAATTTGGTTTTATCAAACGTATTGATAAAGGTCAAATTACCTCCGTGAACGATTTGGGAAGTTGACGAGTCGAGCGTTAGCCCTTCGTCTGAGCGAATAGAGGAATTGAAATACGGTAGCATGAATTTATGAATAAATTAATGAAATGAGAGGCGTTCATTGATCTCATGAGGAAAGACTGTAACTAGTTGAAAGATGATTTTTTTCTTCCAGATTCTTGCGGCTTTTCTGTGTTCCTGTGGTGTAAGGATAGGCTGCAAATTGGCATGTTGGGGTAAGAGTGATTAGGAAGATTAAAATGGCGCGCAACTGGTTTTGATGATTCTGTGTCGTTTTTTTTCTACATCTCGTAGGTGTTCGCAAAAGCGGTCCGCCAATCTTCTCCCTGTTTTGCCTATGATGGTCTTCTTACATAGTGTGCAGGTTATGCAATAGATGACATTTGCATGCATGTTAAGTGGTCAGTGATTTTCACGGATCGATTCGGTCCTTAGATCTTAGCCATGTTAGAAATAAAAGGACAAGTTTTGCATGGTGTGCGTGGACATGTGAAAGTTCCCGGTTGGTTTTCAGACTTAAATGTGCTCCTAACTAGAAAGTTACCTATGTTTTTGTCGCGTTTGATTGAAATATGTGGTGGTAGAGGAAATATATATCGTTTTGGGATCAATGCGAACAAATTTGAAGGTTTTGAGAATGACATTTTGACTGCATGGTGTTGTGGATAGTAGGTGAGGGAGAATGTTGGTTTCTTCGTTCAGTAACGTTTTTAGGGCGGTTTCTCGATCGATTTCTTGGGCACGATGTTTGCCTGTGGTGACAGCGGAGTCAAGGTAGCCACGTTTTTTGAGAAACTGTCACATTACCTTGCACTTGCTGTTAAAGTCGGACTCGTCACTACAGAGGCGCCTTAGTCTAAGTGCGCTTTCCATTTGACAGAAGTGACCAGCCAGACCGGCCATTTGGAAGTAATAACTCTACAACGCCTTCACTATAACACACTTCGAGAATGATATATACTCCTCTGGAACAGTGCGAGGGATTATCATGCAAGTGAAAGTGTCAAATCGTTGCATTTTCTTTGCAAACTGACGGGTCTGGCCGGCCATTTCTGACAAAAGGAAAGCGCCCTAAGAAGTTGAGAAAATGGGATGGCATTTTCGCGAGTTGTGGATGAGAGGACGAATGCAGGGCTACGAGATGTAGAATAAAACGACACAGATGCATCAAAACCAGTTGCCCGCCGTTTTAATCTTCCTAATAACTCCCACCACAACATGACAATTTGCGGCCTACCCTTACACCACGAGAACAGAGCTGTAAAGCCGTAAGAATCTGGAACAAAAATTCATCTTTCAACCAGGTGCACTCTATCCTCACGGAATCAATGAACGCCTCTCATTCCATTAATTTATTCACAAATTCATGTTACGATATTTCCACCAATGGCGAAGCTCCTCCACACCCGCATAAAAACCAACAACACCCACAATTCCTCTATTCGCTTTGACAAACGGCTAACGCTCGAAACGTCAGCTTTCCAAATCGTTCACGGTGGTAATGATAATAACAATAATAATAGGTTGTCTCTCGAACCCGAGAATAACATTAACAAAGCACATGCTAAAATGAGTTGATGGTTGGAAGCCATCAGTTGTAGTTGAAATGAACAAGTGGAAATGAACAAGTGTCAACGGTGGACACGCATGTGGCTCTGAAGTCCAAAGTCGTAGGCACACACACGGCAACAGATCGGGCATCCTGGTTGTAATTTCCCTGTCCAGAGTCCCATCATTGGAGATGATACTCCCTAGGTATTTGACTGACTCGACATTCTTTAGCTGAGTGCCATCGATGGTGATACAAGGCTTTTGAGGACGGGTCGCTGGTGCAGGCTGGAGAAGGACCTCTGTCTTGCTGACACTGCTCGTTAAGCCAAAATGTTTCGCAGCTTCAGAGAATACGTCAACAATTACCTGCATATGGTGTACATTTTGAGCCATAAGAGCACAGTCACCGGCAAACAGCGGTTCAAGTAGTAACCTCTCTTTGCTGTCGGAGAATAGGACTGGTCAAATAGTGACCCATCGAGACGGTAAGGGATGTAGATGCCCAAATCCAGATCTCTGTTGGCATGAAGTATTACTTGTGTGAAGTAGAAGTGGAATAACATTGGAGCTAGCTCGCATCCTTGTTTCACTCCATTTGAGATACCAAATCTTTCAGAGGATTCGCCGGCCGACAACACTTCTAAGGTCATGTCATCGTGAAGCAGTCTGATGAGGGTGGTGAATTTCGTTGGGCAGCCAAGTTTCACAAGGATGACCCACAGCGCTTCTCTATTGACAGTGTCAAATGCTTTGGCCAGGTCGATGAAGACTGCGTAGAAGCACATATTCTGCTCAGTGCATTTTCTTGAATCTGTCTGACTGTAAAGATCATGTCGGTTGTGCTGCGGTTACGGCGAAATCCACACTGCGATAATACGAGCTAGGATTTTCCTGGCAGTAGAGAATAGAGATATGCCTCTATGGCTCCCACAGTCTGCTCTTGAACCCTTGTTCTTAAATAATGTGACAATGGTTGCGTCACGAAAGTCAGCCGGCACTTCTTCCATTTCCCAGATGCTAATGAGTATTCCATGGAATGTCTGTAGAGCCTCGTTGCTAAGGGCTTTGAATATTTCTGCTGAGATTCCATCCCTTCCAGGTGCCTTGCCATTGCTCATCTGTTTGATGGCTTTCCTGACTTCATCTAGCGAAGGAGGGTCGTCAATATCTTCAATGAGTGCTCTTTGGGGGATATGGTCAAGTACGATAGGCTCAACTGAGGATGGGCGGTTCAGAAGCTGACTGAAGTGTTCTTTCAATCTTTCTCTGATAGCAGCCTTGTCCTTGATGAATATGGTTCCGTCTATGGAGAGCAGTGGACTAGAGCCAGATTTTGAAGGACCAAACACCGTTTTAAGGAAGTTGAAGAACTGCTAAGAGTTGTTGAATCAGTGAAGCTTTGGATTCCTTTAGCTTTCTTCCCCCAGCATTTGTCAAGCATCCTGCGTAGTTCCCTTTGCACCAAGGTTTGATATGATTTGAACCTGCCATTCTTTGGAGTAGAGCCCGGGTTGTTTTGCCACTCCATGTATGCCTTGTTCTTTTTGGCGAGAAGTTCATCTATGTCACTATCGTTCTCGTCAAACCAATCCTGATGGTTACAGGATTTTGGACTAAGTATTGCCTTTGCTGCTCCCGTTACTTCCTCTCTGAACTGGTTCCATTTATGGGTTGGGACGTCAGAACTTAGTTCAGCAGCACCAAGTTCTTCATCCCACCGCGCACCGGTGGCTCAGTTGGTTGAGCACCGAGCTGTCACGCGGGAGGTCGTGAGTTCATCTCCGGCCCCACCAACACTCAGGGTCTTTAAATAACTGAGGAGAAAGTGCTGCCTTTGCAATTACATCTGCAAATGGTTAGACTCCCTACTCTTCTCGGATAAGGACGATAAACCGGAGGTCCCGTCTCACAACCCTTCAATGTTCATAATCGTGTGGCACGTAAAAGAACCCGCACACTTGTCGCAAAGAGTAGGGCATGTAGTTCCTGGTGTTGTGGTCTCTCTTCTGTGCTATATCATGGTTGAGAGGGTAAAAAGGGCACACTTAATTTGGAGTCTCGCTCTGTTGTGTGACCCCCACCACAGTTGTGGTGAAAGTTACAGTAAACAGTTTGAACTGGAAGCTTTCAAGATATTGAGGCTGCTGAAGTTTGGCGACGTTGATTAATCTTCTGGACAGTTTCGGGCGCTTTCGATGGAGAGGGGGAATAATGAGATTTAGTGTAGAGTGGATAAGCCTATGGTCTGTCCAGCATTCAACTCCTCGCATAGCTCTGGTAATGAGGACATCCCTTACATCACGGTGACGGACGATCACATAATCGATAAGGTGCTATTGTTTGGATCTGGGGTGCATCCAAGAAGTCTTGTATTGGTCTGCGATTCTGAATACCGTGTTGGTGATGCCAAGTCGTATTCAGTACACTTGTTTAGCAGCAGGAGACCGTTGGCGTTCAGATTACCTGTGCCGTGTCTGCCGATCACTCCTTCCCAGCGACTGTGATCACGGCCAACTTGTAATGGACAGATTCAATTACAGAAATGAGGTTGGCATAGAATTGCTCGATTGTCTCCTCTGGGCTGGTAAGCGTTGGTACGTATGCAGTGAGGATTGTTGCGTACCGGTTGTTGTCGTGGGGTAAGCGGAGCTTCATTATTCGCTCGTTGATGCCAATAGGCAGGGTGGGAAGCTGTTTCGCGAGACTGGATTTAATAGCTAGTCCAACTCCGTGGATCCTGTCCTCGTCCATGGCCTTTCCTTTCCAGAAGAAGGTGTAGCCACTAACTGGTTCGGTAAGAGACCCCTCCTCTGCAAACCGAGTATGGCTTAAGGCTGCAATGTCCTTGTTGTATCGTGATAGTTCTTTGGCAACCAGAGCTGTTCTCCTTTGCGGTCTTCCGCTGTTGCCTCTGTCCATAAGAGTGCGAACATTCCATGTTCCAATAGTGAGTTTTCTCTTTCTCATTTGGATTCGACCGCATGCGTGGATGATCTGCCAGCCGCGGTTAGCTGGGCAGATTGATGTAGGCAATCTTTAGGCCAGCTTTTCTAGGCCCCTCCCTTACTAGGGTGAGCAGTGCTGTCCTTAATAGGGCTGCTCAGTTGCCAAGGATGTCCTTAATAGGGCTGCTCAGTTGCCAAGGATGCTGCCGGACTCCCCTATTGCCCCGAATATAGGGATGAACGACCAACGTCCGAGGCCATCTACGTGCAGGATCAAGGCTACAACTGCCAGTGCTCACCTCCACCTGTTGCTTCGCCTGTCCCCCATCGCCACAGGGCTTAAGGTGACTTGTGGAGAGATGAGATAAAACTTGGATGAATCGTGTATAGGCGAGTGGATGAAATGTGCAATGTAACGTTTGCAAGAATGATATTATAGTGGAAAAGCCGTTGCACAGGGACGATCCCACTCTCTCGGCCTTGAAAGTCAGGATCCAGTGGCACAAATACATGGTTACATCTGGGGACTTCCTCGGCTGCAGTGGATGACCAGGCCTTTCTTTGTGCTCCGGCGTGCCCTTCGCACTCCACAGTGCGTTGCTGAACCATCTTCATTGCCGTTGGACTAATACTTTTGGTCTTTTCCGCCAAATTCGCTGGTACAGACTTTCCTTTAATTCGGGTGAGCAACTCTCTAGGTAGACAGCGTACCAAGGCTACTGAGCTCTACCTGCCCAAACCGTATCCCTGGTCAAGGAGGGCTGAGGGTGTCCTGGCACTTCTCAAGGTGTCCACCCAGGCTAGTGGAGAAAAGAAGGTGCCCTACTGCTCCTCTCTAGACCGGCTCCAAGCTAGGTCTAGCCATCACGGTGGTAATTCGACCTTTATCAAAACGTTTGATAAAACCAAATTTTCTTCTTTCACTCTCCTACCGGCGCAGCACCACAGTTTCTTTAGAAACTAGAAATTCCTTTATCTCTATTATGAGCGTATTTCTTGTCGTTTAAATTTCGTTAGTTGTCAATCAAATTCGTTAGTTCCCAATTAGTTTCAGTGGTATATTTGAATTTAAATTTATCTGTAACTGAATAATTATCCCTTCTAATGATGTATGTTGTAACATACGAAACGTTAAGCTTTTATAAAAAAACTATGCAGTTCAAGCAAATGTTAATTTGTAACCGCTGTTTGTGTTTTGTTCTTATAGTGAGTTTGTTATGAGCCCCATCTGGTATTGAGCTCATCGTCTACAGCCGCTGGGAATATTTATATTGTTCTTCGTCTAGAAACACCAGATAGTTGTATTAAGGTTAAACTTTATTTCTCTTTGTGCTTAATCGACAGGTTCATCGCATCTCCGCATTCAAGGGCCCGCAGGGCTACCGGCAGTAAATGATGGATTGCAAGAGAAGCGAGAAAACGAGGGACCGAAAGGATCGATAGGTTGGGATTCGTTCATTTCGTTAGGAGATGTAATGGGTTCAATTTCTTGACACTGATGTGTTAAAAAATCAAGCAAACATTTCGGTTCGTTTGTTAGATTTTGCTACAAAAAAATGTTTCCTTGATCATATCACTTGATTATCGACGAAGTAGCATCTCTCCTAGTTCAGTGTTAAAGCCAAAAAAACAAACGTCTAAATGCGCCCCAGTTAAATTAACGTTTGTTTTGTTCATAATTCGATACTAGTGGTAATTGTACTATACACTGGGGGAAAGTGATTAAAGAAAACAATCGATAATATAAGGAAAAGAACAGAAAAATACTCGAAAGTCAAACGAAACGAGAATAAAACATACGTTTTAGGATTTCCATTTACACTTGGGCTGGATCCACTCGTACCCTGGTCCCAAAGATTTTTTTTTAGCCACGAGAGAACTGCAAAGCGGTGAAGAGGAGTCGCGAAGCGGCGAGAAGACCTCTGGTTACCTTGGACTTGAATCTCAAATTCCATACAGACGCCAACTGTCAAACGCGTCAAAAGGGACCAATGGCAACTTAGCAATCACGCGTCCGCTCGTTATTACCAATCAAACGAACCAATCATATTTATTTGCGTGTTTAATTTGTAAAAATATCAACCAATCGGAGCCTGAGGGTCAGATCCTGACACTGGCGTCTGCATGAAAGCGAGATTCTGAATCAACTCCAAGATATAACCAGAGGTTTTTCTTCTCTCGCCGCTTCACATCTTGTCTTCACCTCTTCCCGACTCTTGCGTGGCTCAAGAAAAACCTCTGGAACCAGGGTAGATCCACTCGCTGAACGAATCTAATCTATTCCTTGATGTACAACTGATTTAGAAATTGAAAACAAAATAAATGAAAATTTATGGAAATTTATGCATGGAAGATTTATTGAATGAATTATAAATCAAATACAAGTGCGACAACATTCAGCTCTTGAAAAAAGGAAAAAGAATTCGGACAACGAAACAAGACATTTTGTGCTTGGGGTTCTCTTTCAACAAGGGCAGTAGCGATTATAATAGATTTTCTAGCTAAAACGTATATTATACATAACCCTGATAAAGGGAAATCAGTTCACCTCCCCTTTTTATGATGATAACTCTTTTATGTTGGATGTGGTTTATTGATTATAATTGACTGTTTTTCTTGTTAATTTTACAATCTCGATTGCACTCGTCAAGTGTATTTCGTAATTAAAGTCATTAAAATAAAGTGAGTTTTGTTATGATCCCCACCTGGCACTGAGCTTATCGACTAGGTAATTCACGTACCCCTTAATATAATGCATTCAACATTATAATGAATGCAATATTAAGAAGGTTGATAAGGGATACCAAAAAGTATTTACTGCTTATCCTTTACCGCCCCTGTGAATGTACATATTATTCTTCGTCTAAAAACACTGGAATTCGTACAGCGATAGTTGTAACGGTGAACCTTAATTTATTTCTCTTTTTGTGCTTGATCGACAGGGTCATCCCATCTCCAAGTTCGTAGGCAACTACCACTTCCGCCGGGACCGCAAGGGAAGCGAGAAAGCGAGGGACCGAAAGGATCGATAGGTTAGGAAATTCTTTCACTTCGTTGAAATCCAGTTTGTTAGATTTTGCTAAAAAAGACAAATGTTTCCTTGATCATATCATTTCTATGGCCCAGCGTACGGCTATACTTGACAGTGAACGTAATAGCAATTACTCTCCTGGTTTAGTGTGAAAGCCAAATAATCGAACGTCTGACGTTTGTTCTGTTCAAGATACTGATGCTAAATGTAAAATAAACTGGTTAAAGAAAAGAATCGATAAGGAAAAGAACAGAAAAATTAATCTTAAGCCCAACGAAACCAAACTAACAAACATTCATTTGTATATATTAGCTTCCGATTTACACCCGGATATACTGATTTACACATTTCAAAAAATTGAATTGAAACAAATGCGAACTTGTGCAACAAAAACTTTATTGAATGAATTACTAAGTCAAAAACGAGCAAGGCAACCTGCAGCTGAAAAGTAAAAAGAAGGCAAAAAAAAAAGGTGAAATACGAGTTCGGGAGAGTAAAACTGTTCTAAGAATTTCGATTCTACGTTGCCAAACAGCCATATAATTCTTTACTAAAACATCACCTAAGAGATCTGCAACCAGGGAAAAGAATTCCCTGGTAAGAAAGGATACTAATGTTTGCAATTTTTGGCACTCTAAAAGGTCACCTAGTGGTTTCGGATAAGCAAATGCTTCGCTTGGAAGTTCTTAGAAGGTAACTTTCAGTGAACAATTTCTGAAATGAAGATTTCAACGCGTTCCAAACTAATTTGTGGCATTACATTTTAGAGAAATTCGGTACAAAACAACCACAACGCACTGAAGAATTTTGCCAATACAGGTAAAGTTGGGTTTTCCATCGGAGAAAAATAAGGTCTCCGTCAAGTTCACACGAGTCACAATTTTAAAAAACACAATACCGTCAAAAATCACCATTATTTTCTTCCACTAGGCAAGCCTAACTACGTAAGAAAACGGTTTAATATTTACAAAAAGACGTTCCGAATTTCGAATACCCTTCACACTCATCAATGCAACTGAAAACGGCCATTACCAACCTACATTGAATGGTCCTTCAAATTTCGGACCCCATAAAAACTCTTATCCGACAAAAAACTATGATTACTACCTAAATTAAAATGCCTTTTCGGACCCCTCAGCACGTATCCTACTAAAAAACTATGATAAACTACTTAAAAGTAAAAAAACGATAATTACTACTTTACTTGAAATGCCCTCCGAATTTCGGACCGTCGAGTGTTATCCGACAAAAAAACGATGATTACTACTTAACTTGGAATGCCCTCCAAATTTAGGACCCCTCGACTCTTATCCGAGAAAGAAAACGAAGATTATACTATTTAACTTGAAAGGTTTTCAGAATTTCGGACCCTTAACTCTTATCCGAGAAAAAACGATGATTATCACTTAATTTGAAATGCCTTCCGAATTTTGGACCCCTCAAGTCTTATCCTACAAGAAAACGATATTTACTAACTTGGAATGCGTTTAGAGACCGCTTTATGTTTTCCAAATAGTTTCCACTTTTCCCTTTAGCGCTCTTCGCTGACAAAAAAAAAGTAAACTAGACGCTCCATAAAGCGTACACTGGGTTGCCTGTGGTAAGTGTTACACAAAAAAGGAAGGCACTGAATAGCCCAATTCCGATATGTTTTGCCGCTAGAGACTGGTAGTGAATTTGAACGCGAAAGCGAGGCTTAGGGGAATAGTTTTCAAGATGGAGGAGCAATTGGAAGGTAGAAATGTTGCTTGGTTGAAAGAGTATTTGACAAAGCGAGGAATACAAGTTTCCGACCAAGGTCGCGTAAAACGCTCGCCCAGAAAGCTTTTAAAATGAAATTACCAAAGATCGACGAAGAGGACGAAGACTTGACGAAAGTTATCGAACAGGAACTGGAAACCGACAAAGGACGTCTTCCACGACCTGAGCTTATCCAGAACTGGTCCTATGATATTTCTGGCATGCCGGAATTCACTTTTCCCGATCTCTATACGTATTTGATTGGTTCTGAGGAAGAATACACGGCAGAAAAGCTTAAATCTTTTAAAAGCTTGCAAGGGTATAAATTGTTTGCAGATGGTCATGTACAGGATTGTTCAATGTATAAGGTGAAGGACATGGAACATTGCTTTTTTCGCTTCAAAGTTTTACCAACTGAGAGGTCTAAAACAGATACAAAGAAAGCCACATACGATGGATTTGTTATTCTGGAAAACTCCGGAGCTGTAAAAAGTGGATTTTGTCCTTGTAAAGGAGGGTTAGTATTACATGTATGAACCTACATTCATACTTGTTCATTTTTGTGCTAATTTTGTTTATTATACACTAAAAACGTTTTCAGTAAAAAAAAATGCAATTAGATTATTTAGCTATTCTTCGCAGTATCCTTCTGACCACCGAACACTTTTTCAGGTTTTAGACTGACTATGCTTATTCATGTTGAATGGGTATTATGACATAATATACTTTATTTTTCACAAGTATTTATTTTCAGTTTTAAAAATAGTTGTTTCCTCTCATAACTGGATAGCATTTTTGAATTTGTAGTATGTATGTGTCGTAAATATTGTGCTAACCAAAGTTAAAAGAACTTCTTGTTTGATATTCATAGTTTGGATGGAACCTGCCGTCATGTTGCTGCGGTCTTGTTTGACCTTGAACACACTGCTCGAGTAAATGATTTGAAGTCCTGTAGATCAGGTGAATGTCAATGGATTAAACGTGCTAAACCAAACACCAATTGCTGTTTATTACAAAACCTTAAACTTACAAAATTGGAATATGGAAAACAAGAGAAAACGTGCCCTACTGTAGAAAATTTTGAACCAAGAACAAGGAACCCTGATCCAAGTGCACTTTGCAGAAAGCTTAGAGATGGTTTGCAAAATGTCTGTAGTAGTGCTGTAGCTCTACATGTGTTACCTCAGCCTGAGCTTCCAAATGTAAGTGAAGAAATTCTGCAATCATTCATCAGCGCAGATGAACATGTCGATTGTGTGGAAGAGGTAGAGGGTGTTGAGATTTTCACAGTTTCTGAAATTAGAGATAGATTTGTTTCCGAATGTGGCCCTATTGAATCAGCTGATGCAGAGAAAGTGTCCCAATTTTTGGAGGAAATAGCAATAACTCAAAAGCAAGCTGACATGATCTGTGAGAAAACCAAGAACCAGGGGCAGACTGATTTTTGGTCAAAGCAGAGAACAGGAAGTCTTACAGGGTCAAACTTTTATCGAATTTGTCACCTTCGGGAGAACACAAACAAGGATAACATTTTAAAAGAACTTTTAAATTATCATCCCCTTCCACCAGAAAAGCAACCAGAGCAATTTAGATGGGGGCATGAAAAAGAGAACTCGGCATTAGACTTGTACTTTAAAAAAGCTTCAGAAAAAGCACAAGGGATTGGTTATTTGCAAAAGTGGCCTTGTTGTTAATGTGTCCTGGCCACACCTTGGTGCAAGCCCAGATGGTATTCGTCATTGCCTCTGCAGTGCAAAGAGGGTAATTGAGGTAAAAAGTCTTTTTTCTAAACGTAGTCTGCCCCCTCACATTGCTGCATCTGAATATGTACATAAAGTAGACGGAAAGTATCATCTTAAGAGAGAAACAAAATGGTATTACCAAATCCAAGGTGAACTTGCTACAACTGGTCTGTTAATGGCAGATTTAATTATTTACACTAACAAGGGAATCATGATTGTTGAAGTGGAGTTCAATAGAGACTTCTGGGAAGCCATGTTAAAGAAGTTGACTACCTTTTATAAAGATTATTTAGTGCCAGAGCTGTTGACCCAAAAATATACAAGCAACTGTCATGAATTTATCTTGTGCATGCATTTACTTAATTGTTTCCTTTTGGTCATGAAATAATCTCCATTTGTTATTATTTTAGCATGAATCATTGATTAAAATCTTTCAATAAGAAGACACTTGTGTTTATTACATGTCAGTGAATTTTGAATGTTGACTGATGTCTGATTTTTTGACTGATTTGTCATCCAACTCAAAATTGTTTGATTGCTGCAATAGTACTCTGATACTTTGTACATTCTTGTAGTTTGTATATCTAGCCAACTATTACTAGTGAAATGGATAAAGATAATGGAAAGAAAACAACACCTTTTAAAATAATGGTTGGCTCTGGCTCTAGCTCTCATATTTCCCTTCCTTCCACAATAAAGTTTCTTGGATCTGCTGCACAGGTTAATAACAGTATAGAATAGCAAAATAATTGTTGCAAGAAGTGTTTGGTTTCTGTTACTAATCAATAAAGTAGTAAAGTTTTTTTAGGCAAGAAATTAATTGTGCCTACATGTAACTGTTTCATAACTTGGACCTTCTTTCTAGTTTTCCCAGTTTAAATAAAAGTTATTTCATTTTGTCTTATATTGCTTGGTAATGTTGATTTTGTTTTCCCTAAGTAAAACAATACTCTCCCACATTTAAAGACCCATTTATGGCTGTGTGGGCCACTAGGTTCCACACTAGTGTATTACTTTGCAAGTGGAGGCAAGAGATTACACAATGCAGCACAAATAGTGACTTCCTGATCCATATTCTTGACTGCTGACAATGGAATATTCCCTTGCAGGATCCTGAACTCCTTCATTCGTTCAATGGCTCTCTCAACGTGGATCCTGACTTTTGCAATTGAGCTAGTTTGCTTGCGTGCTTTTCTTGACAGCTGCTTACCTGACAAAATTAACAATTTTTTAATAGCTTATTTATGTTTTAAAATAACGTGGCCTGCACTGCTTTCAGTTTCTGTTGAAGTATTACCTTTAGTGAAGGGTGGTATGTTAAGCTTTACTCCTTTCTTAGTAAGGAGATCTCTCACAGTAAATCCTCTGTCTGCCATAACATGGTCTCCTTCCTTTAGAAGATCAAGTAGGCCACTTTCTTGGGTTACACGTCGATCACTTGTACTCCCTGTCCATAACCTTGAAACAAAAGAAAAAAACTCTGATGGTGTTATACCAACCAAGAGTTTTACAGCGTTGTGATGTTTATAGTCGCTCCAAGTTGCTTTTTGGGCGCTGGGAGAAGAAGGCTTTTCAATAAAGAACTCCGTACAGTCTATTATTATTCTAGTGTCAGGGTATTTGGAGAAAGAAGAAGGCATATGTACCCTGACCTCTTCTTTTGATGGCCAGCGAAGTAATGACTCCTTGAAAGTGAGGGCTAAGAAATGGATCCAGGTTATGTAAACTCGGCTTACTGTGCTCTTGGTCACAGAGAATATATCAGCAAGGTGCCTCTCTGTAAGTCCCAATTTTAGTCTCATCAGTACAAGTACAAACTCTTCACTGATCTGGAGAGAAGGCTTACGGCCAGGCTTCTTTAAATCCAGATTTTTCTGGTAGTTCGACAGCTGGCATTTATTTTTATCCCAGTATTTCATGTTTTCTGCATAAGGCAATAATGTATTTACAAGTAGCGTGAAGCATACAAGTGATGGAATCCCAGTATAGAACGTCACTGAATCATCACTGTTAAGAACGTCTTCCATCACCATTTCACGTCGTTTTTTTGAGTTATCCACCTTTTTTCTCTTGTTTGAATTTTGAATTAAGCATAGCTTTCAGTGTTTGTAGTTCTTCAGCCATCGCTTCGAAGTCTCCCATCGCAAGATCAGTTTGGCACATCACATTTCTATGAGATTCATCTACTTTGTCAACTCGATCTGTGTAGTCATGGTCACAGTAAGGTAAGTTTTTACATCCCACAGACTTTGTCAGAACTTCACTCGCTGCAACATCTGTGATATCTCCGTCACATATTTTCGGCTTCTTTTTCGCCGGATGCTCATCGGTCTGGAAAGCTTCGGACTGCTGGACACGAAGAGTTCGCTTTTCTAGCCTTTCTGTCCGTAGATTTTCTTTTGGAGCTCTTTTGTTTGGAACAAATATTGTTGGAACAGCCCCTGTTATGATAGATAACTTACCAGAAAGTCCTTTTTTAAGATCTTCATACTTGAAGTGCAAAGAGCAAATTCGTGGGTCTGACAGGTTCTTGAACTTATTGTCAGCTCTTCTGCAGAAAGTTTCCCATTTTCTCCGTATTTTGACATTGCTTGGAAGCCCAAAATATGACAAATCTAGTCTGTTGTGAGTTCCGTTGGTACAAACCGCAACTGAGCAATATTTCACCATTTCAAGCAGAAATTCAGTAAAGGTTTCTCCGTGTTTACATCTGTAAGTATTTTTGCATTCCCGCGCTATTCCCCTAAGCCTCGCTTTCGCGTTCAAATTCACTACCAGTCTCTAGCGGCAAAACATATCGGAATTGGGCTATTGGATGGTATTGAACTGCAGCGTTCCAGTTAATTTTTTCAAGTGGGGGGTCATTAAGACAATTTGAGGGGTCACCCACATTTCGCGCCAGCAGAGGCCCTTTGGCTCACACGAGTTCACTTGTTAAATTATTTTGTTATGTCCTGTGCCATTTTGAGGTCTTTTAGTTTTTTTAAGCTTTGGTAATAAATTCCGTTTAAAGAAAACAAAACACGGTCCTGAGTAAAATTCACTCGTTTCTTCTTTAAATAAATAGTCGGCACAAAAATAACTGCAAATTGCTCTGACGGACGTTTTCCAGCATGTCTTGCTGCACTAAGCAAACGTTTATTGCACACACTAAGAAAGGACTGAAGGTGTGGTTTCCGTTTCATAATTCCTCTTCTTGTTAGTCTAATCTGATGCCATCAGAAAAAGCCAAGCCAAAAGACAGATGAAGAAAAAAAATAACATACTTTTTATATATAACTCTGAATCGAATTCTCATCGAAAGATTAATAACAATCGAACATAAAAACACGAAAAGTTCTGCAATCTCTGACTTTAAATTTATGAATAAACGGAAAGGTCTTGATGTTTTCTCAAAAGGAAGAAATTGATCACGTGCTAGGCAACCATAAAGGTGCACGTGATCACCTTGTGTCAACTGTATGAACTATGGGAAACGCAGGCAGCCCAAGCTCGGTGTACGATTTATAGACTTTGTATGGAAAAATATACTTTGAGCTTATAAATGCTAAAGTAAGCTGTAAATGTAGAAATAAAGTTCACTTACCTCATTTCCCCTCATAACAACTAACGACATCGCAAAAATTCGTAAGCCACAAACCCGTCTAAAACGGACACAGTTTGCCCTCCGATTGCACAGAAAAGACGAGGGCAACTGTTCGTAGAGGTAAGTGAAGTTTATTTCTACATTTACAGCTTACTTTAGCATTTATAAGCTGAAAATAGTTTTTCACAAATTGTTTCCGAATCGTTAAGTATCACCACAGAAGACAAGAACATCATTCTAAAAGCTTATTCTACACAAAAAGTAGGTTCTGGAGGTAATTTTGAAAGTGGAAATCAAGGTTACGGCAGACGACAACTACAAACTCACGAGGCGCACATGGTATATTTAATTACGTTAACACACCAGAAAGACGTTAACCTCATTTTGACACGAAAATGCTTATAAAACATGATGAATTAATAAAGCCACCTTTTCCAGCGAAAAATGTTTTGAAACAAACAACATATTTGCTATTAGAGGCAAAAACCCCGTCCTATTTCATTTCGTGCGTGAAGAGAAGAAACTCAATCGTGTCAAATTACCATACGCAATATTGCAACAAAATAAATTTCAGGATCAAACCGTTTCCATGAAGAACCTTTTCCTTGAATAATGAAGCACAAAATAGACGACAAGCTTTCTTTCAAATAATTCTTGGCTGTCACATTTCCGATTATTTTTTTACCTGAAGACTGTGCAGAGTTGATCAGAGATCCACTGCAGGTGTTCGATTACGGTTCTCTGTCTTTGTTGAACCCATACGTTACCAGTGAATTTTCCATTTGGTTTCAGTGTTCTACATAACAGCACACTTGGTAAAATATTAGAAATACAGCTCACTTTGATTTCGGCTCGACGGGCGATAGATTGTTGTCGAAGTCCATTACTCGTCGCTCTTAAGATTCCACATATTTATTTTTCGCCGCCTGTCTTGTTTATCCAATTGACTCTCCATTATATTGAACTCGTTCCTCGCAGGTCCGCACTATTCAAGCGGACGAGGGCAAAAATGAAATTCTTCGCTGTTTTCACAAAAGTAAAGGAAAAGAACTTCAAAAACAAGCATTCATTTTGAACTTGAGTTCGTAGGGTAATTAAAACATTTTTTTTTTTAAAAAACAGCCCCATTAAATTTACGCAATGGTTCGCCCTCGAGTTTTCCAAACTTTCAGCCACTACTCGATCAACTACCTTTTCCAGAGCTTTTCCACCCTCCCGCTCATTTCTCTATAACGTTTCATGATGAGTCGGAAATAAATGTGCCATTCTTTTGCTGGCCTGGATTTTTTTCCACTGTGTTTTTGTCGCCTTGTTATTTTCACTAATGCTTGAAAAATATTTATGAAAATCAAGTCCACTGGTGCACGACTGAGAGTCAAGTAGACTAGTGCACGACTGATAAAACCTTGCGAATATCAGTCGTGCAGTAGTCTACTTGACTTTCATAAGTATTTTTTAATCAAGATCTTCTCTGATCCAACGGAGTGCATGACCTATCGTCCACGGTTTTTGAAAAGGTTTTAAAGCTCAACTTCACTAATGCTCGAAGTAACGCATGACATATTACA
>OX421445.1:48584858-48607358 GCA_949126865.1 Montipora capitata
CAATCTTGCAGCTTATGCGTGCTGCGTTCTTTTACGCACTTTGTGTTGAGGAAGGCAATACACAATGTACAAATGGGATAATCAAGACTAGTTTTGTATAGGAAGGAAATTTTTGCGAAATGTGCTTTTTTGAAATAAATAATTCCGTCATTGGTATACATTTGTGTTTGGCGCGTTCTTTAATTAAGTCATTGCGTCTCACACATCCATTTTAGGTAGTCCATTGATTACTACTCCATTTTAATAGTCCATGGACCTGGACCATCGGGGTAGGCACATTTTACTGGTCCTACGGGTCAGCAAAATGTACCTAACCGTATCTCATTGTTTTTGATCAGTAGAAGCTAAAGACTGGATTGCATTCCCACCAGGTAAAATGGAGGGCCTCGACAAGCGTCACAGTACTCAGCAGGACCAGTAGACTGAACTGATCACAGGAAGCCCGAATTAAAGCATAATTATGAGGCATGTCATAGTAGTTCACTGTAACCCGCCAGTATGAAAACTGAACGATTAAAATTAGTGTTAAAAAGAGATAAATTTAATAAACTGCATTACAAACAACCATTCAGCCTGTTTATGTGGGACCATTTGTAATGCATTACATCTCATTACATTTCATCCCCTTTCGTTCGAGTTGCAACTGATATCACATCCCCATGCCCATGCTGTGAAAGTTATTTTGGTCTCTTGCATGGTCGCGCATCCAATGATAAACAATCAGGTGTCTTCTTTAAAATAGCCGTGCATCATTACCGAGGGCTGTCCAATACACCTGAATAGATACGAGTCGCAAAGTCGCTATACAGTTGCTATTCGATTCGTCGATTAGCACTTGCAGAACATTTGATGGACGACCCGTTGTCGAATGGAAAAATGCATCTCATTAGCGGGACATGGTGTATGCTAGGAGCCCCTTGTCCGAGATGTCGATTCGTTCGATTCGTACCAATCGTGGACTTGTGTTACGACCCGTTGTCGAATGGAAAAATGCATCTTATTAGCGGGATTACGAATATTTCTAATATGCTGTATGCTAAGAGACGAATAAAAATTGTCAAGTCTCTAGGCTTATCTAAAATTACTTCTGGCGGAGAGAATTAATAAACTCACTTTCACTTCATCTGGGAAGGCAAACCTGTCAAAATAAAGAAGAAAACAATAATTGCCGAAAGGAAACATGACGGATTGAAAATGATGGTTTTTGAAATTATGGAAAAGGCTTTAAAAATAGCCTGGGTAAACAGAATAAAAGATGAAAGTGGCGCCTCTTGGAAAATAATTCCGGAGCAAATTTTAACTCAATATGGCGGTCTGTCCTTTTTAACAAATTGTGATTACGACTTTAAACTACTCGACCTTAAAAATCTCCCTACGTTTTACCATTTTGTACTGAGGTACTGGCAGGATTACAAATTACTGATGCCATGTAATAGAATAACCCCAGAACATGAAATTATCTGGAACAACCAAAACATTTTGGTTGACAAAAAACCTTTATTTTACAAAAGCTGCATGGTTTCATCATGATATTGTACAGGTCCAGGACCTACTAAATGTAAACCGGGAGTTTCTTTCTTTGGCCGACTTCAAGGAAAAATTTAACATTGATACACCATTCACCTTGTACCACGGTCTTATAAATGCTATTCCAATCGAGTGGAAAAGATCAATTCCAAATTTAAACAGACCTTTACAAATCGCTTCTCCCGAAACTTCCATGCCAACAATATATCCTAGCATTCGAACTGCATACAAAAACATCCTTGATAAAACGTTTATATCGCTAACAAATGAAAACAAAGTTCTAAACTACGGATTCACCAAAGAGAACATTCACGACTTTCTACTTACTCCCTTTCTTAGTTACAGACGAAACGAAGCTTATTGCTTTCCACTGAGTATAAAATAATAAATAATATTTTGCCATCTCGCTCCAGTTTATTTCGCGCTGGCCTTGTAGATGATGACATCTGCTCTTTGTGCAAGTTAGAAAAACAATTGCTTGTCCACATGTTATACAATTGCAGCGCATCACTCCTATTTTGGGAAAAATTTACACAATGGTGGCAAGAAAAATTTTCTGAAACAATTGTCCTATCAGTAAATGCGATTTTATTTGGCTGGCACCAAAATGCGAACAATAAGAGAGTGCTCAATTACATTCTTATCATCGCCAAATATTACATCTTCACAACAAGTGTCTGCGACAGCAAGCTGAGCTTTGAGTGCTTTCTTTTACGTTTAAATAGCAAGTTAGACGTCCTGCGTATGATAGCTATAAAAAACAAGTCACTAAATAAATTCGAAACAACTTGGACACCTCTTTTGTGGTTTATTTCTTTATTTACTTACTTATTTTATTGCTAGCTATATTTGTTATTTGTTTTGTTTTTGTAATTACAATTACAAAAAAAATAATAAGTAGCATAATTAGCAAGTATATTGTAAGTATAAATGTAAGTGTAATGTTAGTACTGTAAGTAGTGTAAATGTTGAAGTTGTAAATAAAATCGCATTGCATAAAAAAAAATTTAAAAAAAAAGAAAAGAAAAAGAAGACTTTTCTACACAAATTTTTTACTCGATGAATTTATCATTAATAAGGTCAGATTTTAACAATTTCTGTTTCTTACTATTCATTTGGTCATTTAATCCTATATCCTCAATTACATAATCCAGATGAAGGACATCTAAATAAAGCATTGACCGCGCAACAGCACTGTTTTTCATTACCTTCAAGACTAACAAACTTCATCCCTTGCAGTACGTGAACATTTTCAAAAATTGGTGGCCACATTGCTGTAAAAATTGGCTTTGCCTTAGGCTTTAGGTTCTGTTTCGACTGGTTCATTACCGTGTCCACCATGATCAAGCACTATATACTCCTTACATTTCCAACGACACTAAACTACTTTTCATATTCAGTACTCCCCGCTCCAACATCAATTGCCTTATGTAATATCCACTCAAACGCCGGAAATTCCATTTTTCACTTCGTCGTCAGTATGCTAAACACCTTCCTTCCAGGTGAAATGCAACAGCACCATTTCCTTGATAGATATATATTTCAGTACAGTATGTTGCCCAGTATTCGACCACTTCACTCCACTTGGTCTTATCGCTTAATGATGAAGAAGTAGCTTCGTCTAAAAAACATACCCAGTTGAAGACTATAGTGCACAAACCATACCCTATTTCAGTCCAAAATGGTCAAATATGATACCCTATTTCAGACCAAACCGGCTAAAAACACAAACGATAATTTAACACTTACCAAATTTATCCACCTCAACCGCTTGCATTACTTGTTCGTTTTTGGCTATAAAGCATCTTATAAATTATGTATGAAAAAAATCATCAGCTTATCGTCTTCAAGCTTGACAAATGGTTTTAAATCATACTACGGTAAGGGCGCTCAGAGTGTGAGCACACTCACCTTCAGTTCGGGCGAAATTCGTCTCTGGTTTTCTCCACTTACCAAATTTATCAGCTCTATCCCTACTTTTCCTTTTCAAAAAACGCGAACTTTTCGCTTACACTCATTGTGGATTCCTTGCAGCATAAACCATAACAAGCACGCCATTTAACAACACCTCGAGTGACAGTGGAATGAAGAAATGAATTTCCTTGGATGCTCAAAAAAGTTTGAGACTTGCTGTGTTACTTATCCGGGTTATAATGAGACCGCTCGGTCACGAGAGCAAAAGCTAAAAATAGCTTTCGCATACAAAAATAGATTTCAAATAGTTATCATTGGGCACGGGATTCAATCTCTTACCTCATGATCTCTTGTTTTAACAAGTTCTTTTACCTTTTGAAATCAATTTGTAAATAGAATGATGCCTTCTGTGACAAACTGAACTCGTTAATGTTAATGAAAGAAAATGTACACAATGACGATAGTAGACTTGCCACAAGTCGACCTCACGAGAATCCCACGAAAAAATGTTTTAGGGAGCGAATCGTGATTTTTCGTACGCGAAGTGGATGAGCGTGCGACGAAGTCGCGAGAGGTCGACTTGTCGCTTGCAAGGTTTTCATTTGCGTTTCGCGCCAAAAAGGGGATGACGTCATTCCCAAGTCCTGCACTTGATGGCGCAATCCGACAAAAACAATCGAACATGTTTGTTTCCACGAAATCGATAGAGGAAATTTGTTGACTTTGTGCTAAAGGTATTAGAAACAAAGACGAAATAAAACGATAGCTTATTTCAATCTCGAGTCGCCGCTTGGAAAGGAGATCTCCAGTGATATTTAATGGACCAACACTTTGTGCCGTAATTTGTGCTGATATAGACAAGTAAGGGAACGCTTCGAATCGTCAAGAAAGTCAATTGATTTCACTCATGAAAGATCAGGTAGGCTTCAGGTGAAGGAGACGTGCTAGACCGGGATTAAAAGATGCATCTTAGTTAAACTTTCCATTTGGCGATGCAATGACTCTCGTCGATGAGTACACATCCATTTTAATTTTTTTTTTCCATTCGACGAAAAATGTGTCGATAGTTGTTGAGAATTGCCTCGGAACTTCCAAACACCAGCTTATACTTAAGATTTTAAATATGTTGTTTCCTACATATGACGCTCTAATGCCACAACAATTGAGGCTAGAGACCAAATCTTTCATGAGTGAAATCAGTGGAACAATTACGAAGGCGATAGCGTTGCAATCCTCTCCAAGTAAACGATCAAAAGCGTACGGGGCTAGTTTAAAGGTCAGATTTTTCCGAACTCCGGGTGGAGCAGACACAAACACATCTCTGCAAGACAGATATTATTGAATTGTTTTCCCCTGATAGTCGCGCAATTCGGAATATCCGGTGGCCTTGGTAGCTAGGTTGTGTACGGCAAATTTTGATTGACAACTCTATCCCCTGGAGTCCACGAGGACTACTCTGATTGATCTAGCTCAGCGACCCGTTTTAGGGTAGCTAAAATTGGCGCCTATCAAGTATGAAAAGTCCTTCTTTCCGCTCGCCATCCAGATGAGACGAAGGACTTTTCGAAAGTCTATGACGATAGCAAAGATCTATTTTTTATATATGAAGCCTTGGTAAAAGGCAATAACTCGTTCGCGCAATTTTCAAACACAAATTCCGCCAGAAGTTTTCAAACAGACAAGAATAGCAACTTTCTTTCATCAGTTTATAAAATCAAAAGGGATTTTGTCAGAGAACAGCTGCATCTTCCCTTTTCCAAGCATGGAAATTTTGTAAGGCGGTGAATTAATTAGAAATTGAAGTTGCTCTTACACACGACCTCTATAGTGAAATAGGTCGGTCTTAACCAAATTGGGAATTAAAAGAAAATATAGCATACCAAAATTTCCTTCCTTTTTGGCTATATCTGTTTAGATAACAAGCTCAATAATTCACGCATTTTGATTGGTTTTCGCCTATGATCTATTAGAGGACAGACGCATAGCTGACGGCATCATAAAGACTTAAAGTGGTACTTTCAAATAATCACTACCTTCATTTCTTCAGATTTTGAAAGTGTGTTTGCTTAATACCTGCTTGGCAAATTTTGAGATTTGATTTTTATCCAAAGGCTGTTTACTTTGAGTGTAAATTTTGGATTTCACGGTCCGCTATTACTCACTTACTGACCGACTGGACCTCAGAGGGTTGGGTCTAACGAAAAGTGACTTCATTCACTCAATAGCTTAAATTTCAGCGTGTAAACGCAGTTTATTATGCATGCAAAACACGAGTTTAAAAATCTGAAAGCCCGGAACTCCCGAGCTGCATATTAATTCAGTCACGTACAAGCGCATTGCATTCTTAAACTAGTAAGTCTTTGACGTAACTTTCTCCTGGATCCAGCTCTCTCAAAATTTGAAAGTTAGTACCTAGCGGATCATTCGTAGCAGCTGGGCAAAGGCCCATATATAAGAATAACACAAAAAATAGATAAAAAACCCCTTACGTAAATCGTCTCACTTATATAGCGACTGTGGCAACCCCCGGACGTAATTTACCTTGGGACGCGAGTATTTATACCCCTGA
The DNA here is from genome assembly GCA_949126865.1 of Montipora capitata. NCBI lineage: Eukaryota > Metazoa > Cnidaria > Anthozoa > Scleractinia > Acroporidae > Montipora > Montipora capitata. The sequence continues at coordinate 48,590,869 of OX421445.1, forward strand.
ATGTAAGACGTTATAAACCCCTGAATGTAAGACTTTCAAATCCCCTGAATGTAAGACTTTTAAAACCCCTGAATGTTAGACTTTTAAAACCTCCTGAATGTAAGGCACTTTCAAAACCCCTGAATTTAAGATGTTTTCTACCCCTGATTGTAAGACGTTATAAACCCCTGAATGTAGGACGTTATAAACCCCTGAATGTAAGACGTTTTCTACTCCTGAATGTAAGACTTTGAATACCCCTGAATGAGAGTGTGAATGGGGTTAACCGACTAGCGACAAAGGCTAGAAAATATTACTGACTACGGACAAAACGAGGAAAAAATTACCGATTAGCGACAAAAAAATTAACTGGAATTTACCGACAGCCGACAAAGGTCGAAAATCTTAACCGACAACCGACAAAGTCATGAATTTTTAACCGACAACCGACATGTGGACCCCCCCCCCCCCCCCCCCATTCAGATCCTCCTGAATGTAAGACGTTATAAACCCCTGAATGAAAGGGACTTTCAACCCCTGAATGTAGGACGTTATAAACCCCTGAATGTAAGACACTTTAATCCCCTGAATGCAAGACTTTTAAAAACCCTGAATGTAAGGCACTTTCAACCCCTGAATGTAAGACTTTAAGACTTTTATTACCCCTGAATGTAAGACGATTTACGTCAGGGGATTTTTATCTATTTTTTGTGTTACTCTTACATGTATATATGGGCCTGTGCCCAGCTGCTACGAATGATCAGTACTAGCGTACCATTAATAGGGAATTTCCAGTTAAAAGAAACAAGTTTCCCTTCTGAAATTAAGGCTTATTAAAACTTGAATGATCACTTCGTGTTTAGTTAATAACATAGTTTTGAAATCCAAAGAAAAAAAGATTTGACTTTTTGATTATAGTACCACTTCAATTCTTTTATGAAAGCAAATAAATTCCATGTTACCGGGTGCCTGTTCAGTAACAAGAGCCTACAATTAGCCTAAACTTGGTCCTGCAAAAATACAGTGATGTATGGTTAATTTAGCACTAAAGAAAAGAAAAGAGAAAAGTCTGTCCTTCTTACATCGGCCTTACATTGCGCGTCTCATGGTGTTCGAATGATGTATGTAGCGAACGCCTTGCTGGGATTAATAATATTCCGCTGTCTCAAAACAGATGACTTACATGTTTTTGGCACCTTTTTAATGTACTACTGCTGCCTTTGACGCATGGAATGTAACCAGTGTTGCCTTTTAACGAAAAAAAATTAAAACTATTAGAGGGAGATATATTTTGTATTAACCAGTCCTTGTTTGAATGATTTACAACTAAGATAACACGGATTAATTTATTGCTGTTGCGGAGCGTTGTTTTGTGAGATTGTAGTTCATAGGGGAGACTGAATCTCTCAATATACGATTTTTACATCAAATACTCTGAAACACTTGCTCGCTGCTTGTCTTTTGGGTATCACTTGTCAGATGTACACTATGAGTTTCGCTTTGGAAAAGTACCACGCAATCCTCGTATTGCATGTGAACCCATTGCAGAAGCAGTTCGAGGTTCAGCTGGCACCAAGTGGCAGAAATCCTATCTCTTTCTAATTGACTCGTCGTTTGCTTGTACGTATTAAAATCACTACCCATGTTTTACAGGTTCGTCTATACTTTTTGTCTGACTTTCATCGGTAAATGAGGTGAATAAATAATTTACAGTTATTTGCATTTACATTATTAGGCGCGCTATAAATACACTCACGCTGACTAAAATTACCAACTTTGAATCCACAGTGAAGACAAAGCAAATATAAACACAAGATCTATAAGTGACAGAATAGGTTTAACGTCAGTCTATCTAGTCTTTGAAGTCTGGGACTGAGCTAAATTCGTTATCCTGGGAGCTCAGTGCATAATTTATTCGCTTTATGCTAAATTCGTCCAGTCTGGCCAATTTTATTACTTAATTTCGTCATTTAAACTCACTTAATGACGATATTTTCACTCAATTTTTGTCACGTTCTATATGCAGTGCACCATTATCTAATCAATAATGTAATCCTAAAAACTTATTCACTTTTACAACGGAATCAAGTTACCCTTATACCCCACATGTTGTCGTAATTTTATACTACACCAAAAGTATTGTCAATCAGAACGTTCTTTGTTTTTGTTTTTTTTCCCAATTTTACTAAAACGGCCGTAGGACGTAGCTATAGGACGTCCACTTAATGGACTGTAGTCTGATACTTAATTACAGCTGATGGGCTCTCTATCTTTCTGGAGAATTCTTGATTTTTCTTCCCAAGATTTAAATCGCTTAAAATCATTTTCTTGTGACCTTGTGAGGAGACTTTAAACTTGTAGTAGAAACAATATCGAATTACACCTTTTTTTGGTTCCACTGCAGGAAAATATAGATTCACACATGGTACATTTTTGGTCATGACTTCAAATTTAGGTGCGACAATCAGGAAATAATATTTTTTCCCAAATATATCTCCATCTCTGGAAATAACAACCCTCCCCTCAATTTCCAGTTATATTCGCGATTCTAGCCTGATGATGCACAGAGTCTGATTTATTTCGTGCTCCAACAACGAAGAAACATAAGGCTTAGGTTTACTAAACTATTGACAAATAAAAAGTGCCGTTAAATCTTTTAGACAGACAATAGTATGCTTCTAAGCTGAATCGTCTTTTACCTTAAAACACAAGACTTAATTTTTATTCAATATCCTTTTTGTGAGTAGCAAAGCACCACAGGAAAATCAATCATCTCCGAATTCCAAAAAGTCATGCCAGTGTTAACGACTGCGTTATTAGCCGCAGAACGGGACAGACGTCTGAGGTGTTAATTGATCTCATATGCATGTAACTTGCAAATCTGTAAAAGCCTGCAGTTCAAAAAGTTCTAAGAACGCTACAGTTATTCACTTCCTTCTTGGAGTTGACTGAGAAAAGTACCTTTCTGCGCTTTGCGAAATTCAAAGTCCTTTTTAGTAGTCAACGTTCGCTCATCTCAAGTCGAAAATGTTGACCAAGACTTTTTACTTGTTTACATGTCTGTTACTGTTGTCAGTGATGGAGAGAGCCAGGGGTAAGTTTTGTTTTAGTTTTTAAAATCGGATTGACTTTTGGACTGATTAGTTCAGCCCCACCGTTTATAACAAGATTGATTCTTCACTGGTCATATTTACGGATATCCATGGGCAGTCCAACCTCCCTTAGGGAGAGTTTGCACTTATGCTCAGGATTAAAAGCATTAACAAAAAATTTGCGCACAAAAAAATATGCATCGCAAAGGTCGCAAGGATTTCGTCTTCGACGACTAAATGCCATTTAACCAGAATCAAATGCAAATATAGCAAGGATAAAAAAAATACCGCAAACGAATGACGCCTAAGTAACAGAAACCAAAGCATTGAGAGATTTAGCAAGAAATTTCAAAGAAAATTGTCAAAAAGTAGCAAGGATTTTGATTGCCATGGCAAAAGCGCGCTATGAAGAATCTAAAAAGAAGGCTACGGGGTAACAAGTTACTCAAAAAGGAATGTAATAAAGTAAGAACAACAGAAGAAGTTAGTATAAAAGCCGTTAGTAAAATGTTTGCGAACAAAAAATATCGACCTTAACAAGGATTGTCTTTAACGGCGAAATGTCCGTTAACAAGAGTCGCAAATAGCGCAAGAATAACAACTTTCAAAAAACAAAGAACGAGCAAGCAGCAAACAGCATTTACAGTCCAACAGTCGCAAAAATGTTTTTACATGTTCGCAATTCCTGCCAACAATAACCACAGATATCGCAGAAATTAGAGAAAAGTGAGCCCCCAGCAAGCAACGGCAACATGCCCGCCAACAAAAATCGCAAATTTATTAAATAAGTAAGTCTTTGATTGCACTCACGAGACAAGGCGGCCATGTTGGAGCCAAAACAATCGAAAAATGTAGCTCAAGTTTTGCATAAAAATAGAGTCAAATTCCCAAAAGAAATTTTCGCTGTTGTTCTTTCCACCAACATAATAACACTAAGGAGCAAAGGGGGCCCTAGGAAGGGGACAAATATGACAAATATCGCAAGGCACGGGGATTTTGCTTTCAAAATGATGGAGGGAAGCCATCCTAGGTGTGCTTTGAGATGTATGATGCTATATAACAGGAGAAGCAAATAAACGTGGCTCCTGTTTATTTATTTAATTAGCTTAAACTCACAACGACTGAACACAATATCGAACGGGGCAATTTTGAGATTATTGCATCGGGAAAAACAGATGATCATTGTAAAATAAAAGAGACATTGTATATCCAGGAGCTGAAGCCCTCTATGAATTCGAAAGCTAGCAGTGAGAAGTTGTTACTTTATTAGTAATAATCAACCACTGTCAATGTTTTCTTGTTATTTTAAGATCGTTTTTACTATTTCTATAGTGCCCATATCTATTTATTTCGTATATAAGAAATTTTTGAAAATGTTACTTTTGAGAATGAAAGCAGAGAAGCATACGAGACGCCAAGTGAACGTAAAATGCATTTTTTTTTTCATCTCCGCAGTTAGTTATGTTCACTTCGCGAAGACTTTGGTCGCGTCTTTTCGATGGGGTAGATATCGACAACAATGTCATTTACGCACAACCGAAATGCACTGTTTCCGGTGAAAGGGCAAATGATTGACAGGATAGCACAGTTTTGACTGCCGTGCGCACTGCGGGCGCGGGTTCCGTATGCAAGGATTGGATAAGCGATCAGAATCGTTACAAGATATACGCTAGTTGATGTAAGACGCAGCAATATAAAAATGCACGCGCGCTATCAAGCGCGCGCGTTACAACGCAGTCTGAAATTGAACTTAAATGCATACAGAAAAAGTCGTCACTATTCAGTCCCAACAGGGTGTATTGATCGAAGCTGGTAGGCCCACAGAGCCTCCATATCCCAATGCATTACTTCGTTACAACATTTGTCTATTAGGCGGACCCTAACGTCGGTGGTGGTGTAGTGGTTATCACTCCCGACTAGTAACGGGGGGACGTTGGTTCAAATCCCGCTCAGGGCCAATTTTCTTTCAAACATTTATTCAGTTAAAAATATGAGTATTTAGGGAGTACGTGGTCAGGGTTTTAGTGGATCTGTACTCGATCGACTATTTATAGCATTTTAATAACGCAACGTACTTGCAACCTACAGTACAACTTCGATTCGCTCGACCACGTGTCCTCTAATTTATGCTAATACATTACATCCCTCCAACAAACGGACTGTAAGAAAATCAATGAAACTGTATCATGAAACCTGAAACGAGTTGTCCAAGTAGTGAGACCAGTGCACTTAGTATCGGTCAATACATGTGATAATCTTGGAATCTGACCGGGCAAGCGATGTTCCCGAGTACTCATACGAATAGGTTCCTTGGGGACAACAACTTCCGACAACTCAACTGGTCTTGAAGTCTCTACCGCCACACCCTGACGTTCCTCCGTTCCTACAGCACTTGGACTTTGCAACTTCTTAGCAAACCTCACATTACGCCTCTTCACAGCACCATCTTTGTCAGCACACACAACCATGTCTGAACCATCAAGACCTGTTACAGTGAACCGCTCTGGCTTGAAATTAGGGTCTAGCTTGGACCGGTTTTCATGTTTCAGCACTACTGTGTCTCCAACCTCAATCTTACTCTCTGAAGCATTCCTGTCTGCATATGCCTTCAAACCCACCTTATACTCAGTATCATGATCTCTAACGACCTCTTTACTCCTAACTGATGTTTCCAGTTGTAAGATCTTTGTCCTCATTTCTTTGCCAAACATCAGAGCAAAAGGTGTGCATCCCGTACCAGAATGCGGTGTAGAACGGTAAGCAACCAGAAACGTCCTTAACTCAACCTGCAGATCCTTCTTCTCCACAGAAGCTATCTTCAACACTTTCAAAATTGACCTGTTTGTCCTCTCAACCAAGCCGTTAGCTTGTGGCCACAATGGTGTCGTGGACACACACTGAATACCATGAGTTTCCAAATACAATTTAAACTCACCTGAAATGAACTGCTGTCCATTATCTGTTCTTAAAGCTTGCGGATAACCAAATCTACAAAAGATAGTATCCAGAAACTCAACCACTTTGTCAGTCGTAGTTGACTTCAACAATCCACCTTAAAAAAACTCGGCTATAATAATCTATAACAACGATCACACTGCGTCCATTCGGCAAAGGACTAAGCAAATCACAACTACAAAATTGCCATGGACCATCCGGCATCTTCGTGGTTGTTATAGGTACTGGAAGATCAGGACCTGCTACCAACTGACAAGACTCACATGACTTGCATATACCTTCAACATCTTGATCCAGCCTTGGCCACCACACCTTTGATCTTAGCCTCTGCTTACATTTAACGATCCCTTGATGACCCTCGTGGGCTAGTTCTAGCACTTTGCCTCTAAGACTTGAAGGTATCAATATTCTACTGCCTCTCAAAATAGTTCCATCACAAACACTCAACTCATTCCTCACAGTTTTCACACTCACACTGCACTTATCCCACTTACCTTGAGTGATAGCTTCCTTAATTGTCTGGATCCCTGGACAAGAATCTTATGCTACCTATATCTCACCCCATAACATGGCGTGTAGGACAGCTTCCACACGTAACATTCCTATGTAATCTTTACCATCATCAATCACCTCCGGCAAATCAGTACTAACAGACAACCTTGACATAGGATCAGCAATATTGGAAGCACCGGGCTCATACAGAATCTGAAAATCATATGGCTGAAGCCTTAGACTCTACCTCTCGAGCCGTGGTGTAGGTTTGGTCTGTAACCAAGCGAAATTTGTTACCAAGAAGATACATCTTAAAGTGTTCGCATGCCCAGACTACTCCCAGGGCCTCCCGCTCCGTCTGCGAATATCTACTCTCCACCTCAGATAAACTCCTATGCCCATAAGCAATTACTCTGTTGATCCACCCCCCCCCCCCCCCTCCCTGCTCTTGGAGTAGGACAGCGCCTAACCCCACTGGGCTTGCGTCAGCTACCAAAGTAATTGGTGCATTCTGATCAAAATAAGCCAGAGTTTCGCAAGAACTCATCAACCGATGAATCTTCTTAAAACTCTTCTCCTGATCTGGGCCCCAATGAAACTCGACAGACTTCTTTGTTAACTCCCGCAACGGCGCAGCTACCGTTGCTAAATCAGGGACATACTTACCAACATACTGGACTAGACCCAAAAATCCTCTCAACTCTAGGAAATTAGTGGGCGCTCTCGCACACACGATAGCCTTCATTTTCTCTGGATCAGCTGTGATCCCTTCAGCAGAAATTATACGGCCCAAAAACTTAACAGATGAAAGACCGAACTCACACTTTTCCTCGCTTAGGGTCAAACCACACTCCAACAATCGATCCATAACCTTGAGCAACCGCTCCTGGTGCTCCTGCGCATTACAACCAAAAACAACAATATCATCAGCCATATTCAACACACCGGCAAGGCCATTAAGAACCTTTTGAATGGTTTACTGAAAGCATTCAGTTGCACTGGTCACACCCACGCTCAGCCTCTTCATTCTAAACAAACCCATGTGTGTCACGAATGTTGTTAAATCTCTCGACCCAGGCTCCAACTCACACTGGAAAAACCCTTGCTTGAGGTCCAACTTTGAAAAGACCTTTGCCCCATTCATCTCCGCCAACATCTCCTGTACGGTGGGAATAGGGTACCTCTCACGAACAATGGCTTTGTTCGCCTGCCTCATATCAGTACACATTCGGACTTCACCATTAGCCTTGAGGACCATAACTATTGGGCTTACCCACCTGGAACCAACCCCCTCTACAGGCTCAATTATATCCTCGGCTACCAAACGGTGAGGCAACTGAGTGACCTTGTACTTGTAACCAAAGGGAACCCGTCTAACTGGCTGTGCAACTGGTTCACACTGTGGATCAATATGAAGCTTAATACTGGAACCCTTAAGCTTACCTACCCCTTTAAAGCATTGTGAATACCTAGACTTAATTACACCCCATGGCCAGACATTTTTGACACTTGAGCCCGCATGGCAACAGTGGCTTTTCCCAATCTTTTTGAAAAATGGCGTACGAAATTACAAAGCTTTGTGTGAGAAGCGATGGAATTACGGGAAATACAAGAACAATTGCTGTCATCTTCCAGTTGGCCAAAATCGAGCATTATTCAACGACATTTCAGCGTCACATTAGGTTAAAAATTTTATGCGAAAATTAATTCTATACCTTTCCTTTAGAAAATTTGCAACTTCAAATTTGCCAATCACTGACAAAAGAACCGAAGATGGCATATTTGATAGGAAATAGCAAAAAATCTAAAGATGCCACATAATTTGCCAAAATCGAGTCATAAAATACAGATAAAATCCTATATTGAAAACAACAGTCTGATCTTCGGCTTATAAATTTACCTTTTCTTTGGGTTGTTAAAAGCCGTACCCAATGAAATAAGTCCAGAAAAAAAGGTCGCCTGTCACGCAGTTCCAGTAATGTTCCGTTCCATGCTAATGAGGGCAACGATTTCTCGGTCTTTACGCTGTCTTCTCGCACGAAAACCCTGCATATTTGGTATCACAATTTTCAGCAAAAGCCAGGCTTTTCAAGCCTGCAGTTTTCTAGGACAGCAGTGTAACGTTATGCCCGCGATCGCTCTTGAAAGCAGTCTCAATCTACCTTAGCAAATCCCTAGTAATATTTTAAGCTGGCTCCCAGCTGCAAGCCTCTAGTGACCATCCTTTTCATTTCAGCAAGTATTCTTAACTCTGGAATCACAATACACGTATGCATCACTCAATACACAGAGGACATGAGCTTTAATACGGGAAGAACAAGCCGACTTGAGAGATAATACCTGACGAATAAGAAACAACACAAGACTTACCGAACCACATCTTTGCCAAGTAATAATTCTTTCCACATCGTAAAATCTCCCTCTATGTTTCGAGCGAGTTTCTATGTCATATAAAACGACAGAGGAGAACGAATGTAGTTGTTTATAATCAACCGTAAGGGATTTTCTTGGAAACGGCATGTTGCTTCATTAGCATATATTGGTTGAGTTGCCCGCTGCTTTATGCGCGGGCTCAAATGTCCGAAATTTCTGGCCATGTCTAGATTTTGCTCACTAACAGCAGCTTGTACATGTAATAATGACAGATCTCTAGCGGTCTTTGCAGACATCAAATTACTGATAACATTATCTCCATCACAAACAAAAAACAAAGCATCAACAGACTTATCTTGAACATTAACTACTGCATGAAATTGCCCCTTCATGTTAAGAGGTTTACTCTGTCCAAAAGCATAAAGTGTCTTACTAGGTTTCTCTAAGATTACTTTGTCCTTTATCAGTTCATAAATCTTTTTTTAGACAATGTTAGCAACTGCTCCACTATCAATCATGGAATGTTCTTACCGAGCACTTCAGCTACACATTTAGGTGTTTTATCACTCCCTGCATTAGAAAGTGCACACTGTGTTACTAAATGACTTGAGGTTTCCTCCGTCTCAGCGTCGGCAACTCCTTCTTCTATCTGATTTTGAGTTCCTTTTCTACTGTCCGGTTTTCTCCCCTTTGGTGTGAATTGCTTTGAACTCCCCTGTGACCGCTTTGTCTGCCTGCAGAATTTCGCACCTGAGAAATGACCTTTATGTCCACAAGTGTTACAGGTTTGGTTTACAGCTCTACATTTTTCCTTGTCACTCGCGTGATGACCTTCGCGATTACACCAAAAACATTTGGCTGTAGTAACTCGAGCCAAAGTTCCTTTAATCGTTTCTTCACTGTGTGAAACGCACTTGCACTCGCAGTCGCGCCATTGCTTCCCGCTTCGATCAACAAGACCGAGTTTGCAATCTCAACAGCTTCATTCTGCGACATTGTTCCTTCCTTTTCTAAGAGTTTTTTCGCTATCGCTTTGTTATTGATTCCTTGAATGAACTGCTCAACTAAACAGTCGTTGAGGGTCGCTCCTGTATACCCACAATTACGAACGCCGTGTCTTAGCCTAGCTTCAAACTTCATGACTGACTCGTTCTCCCCTCGAGTAATAGAGCGAAACTTGGCCCTTTCCATAGCCGATTTCTTTACGATAGGCTCTCCTTCAAAACATAATGAACTGCCTTCCAAGGAGAGCTTATCTTTGTTACGCCAAACAAATGTAGCCAAGGTGGTTTGATATAGTGGAAGTGACTGGAATGCACTATGCGTGCGAAATAATGGTGCATTTTGCGGGCTAAAATGGTGAATTTGGTGGGTTATAATGTATTTGTTAAACCAATAAAAAGTGAAAATCAAACAATGTTACAATTCAATGAAAGCCAACTAAAATCGAGAAGCCATTTCAGTGTTCGCAGCCGGTTTCTTACGGCGTTGGTGTCTAAAAACATACAATTCAATGAAGAATTGGTGAATTATCAATCTTCTTAGCAAAAGGACAAAGTTCTATAATTGTCCTCTCTTGATATTATTGAGCCGACGGTATTTGTTCAGTTTTGAGCAGCTGCCATACGTTGTTATCTCTCAGCCCTAATACTCAAAGGACGCCATTGGGCAACTCGTGGATGAAGTATTTTACCAGTGGGAAACTTCTAGTGAACTTGCAGTTTGTTAGAAGATGGGTAGTACCATGCAAGTTCCTTTTCAAAGAGCAAGGGCTTTATTGAGCAGCTTTTGTTGCACACTTTACAAAAAGACGTATTTCAATAAAAATTAAAATGTTCTCACAATGTCGTATTTCTGGCCTAAAAATTAAGCATGTAGAAAATGGGGTCGTCAGGCCTGCACAGCTCCCAAACGAGTGGTTTAGCATTTCTCGTACTTTGGTTCTTACGAATATCTCTTGGAATGATCGCCCTGTTCTGTACGAAGTGAGGGGCGGATCCTTGTAGATTTCGCTCAGCAATGGTTGCTGCTTTATCAAATGCCAGTTTTCTGTCATGGTTTGTTTTAGGCATGGCACCGATGGTTGATATTGTGCGACAAAAGGCAAGATTCGTTTGTTTTCCTTTTGTTTTTGTAGGAGGGCTTGTTTCCTGTTTTCATTCTTTACATTTGAGAGAGACGTTTTACAAGATTTCCTGGGTAGCCTCTTTCTAGCAAATACGATTTGAACATTTTAATGTTCTCTTCAAAGAATTTTTGGAAAGTTTGTTCTAAGAAGTCGTAGAGCCTCTTCTTTAATGAAGCCTTCTTATTTTTTACACCCCGTCGGTGGGACGAACTGAAATGTCTCAGTACGCTTAAAATGAGCGCGCACGTCATAGACTGTGTCTTTTTCCTTCAGAGATGCTGGTATCCAGGAATGATATTTACGATTTCATTCGTAAATTTGATTGTGGGGTGATGCTTGTTTGCGTGTTCAACAGACCGTGTAATTTTGTTTCTAGTCAGAGCGAGACTACGTCGTTTAATTTTTGTCTTGATACTTGTCTCTTTTATCTTGTCTTTTCTGTAACACGACTTCGTTGGTATTTTTTTAATAATGAAGAAATGAAACAGTGTATGGTTTGTAAATGCAACTATGAGTAAGTAGTAGAAGTCGTTTAAATAACCATTGTTCAGGCACCAGCAATAAAGCTGTCGAAACTCATTCTGTATCCTGGTAGTAAGGAGACACCACATTTACACCTAAACCACATAATCGGACAACCCATTCCGCTTTACTTGGCCTGTACCAATTCTGAAAACTTGGGAATATTGTTACCTTTGGCTCCTTTTCCTACTTTAGATTTCCTGCTATTAATGGTTATTAATTTGGGAAACTGGAAAATACATACTTCATAATGTCGAGAAGGCTAGAAGGTTTTTGTGACCAAGTGCAGATGTTGCCGGTAAAATCCGTTTTCAGGTTGAATCCGTTTTAACTTAGGTTAAATTGATGTTCCTCATCAGTTTTAGCTAGGTTAAATACGCACTCAGATGGATTAAAGAAATTTTTTGGAGTCTAAATTAAGCCTAGAGAAAAACTAGGGTCAGGTTAGGATTAGTTTTGGTTATTATACGTAGATATCAATTGACCAATTATAGAAAAGTAAATAACGAAAAGAACTGTGTTAATTGGGTTGAGCATGTTCGTTGTTGTAGCGTAGTGGTGAAGACACAGTACTACAGTGTCTTCACAGTACTACAGTTCACAGTACTACAGTGTCTACGGTGCGAGTTTGAGTATCGGTAAGTGCCTGGTACAGTTCTTTGTTTCCTTGCTATGTTGTAATGTTGAGACTGGATTAAGAAGTGCATGAATTGGAATCTGCACATCTTACTTCGAAGTACAGAGAGGAGTTAGACAGGGTGACCCGCTGTCACCATATACCTATTTATTATTGCGGCGGAACTTTTAGCAATTACTATTCGAAGTAGGACAGACATCCAAGGAATTAAAATAGGTCGGGAAGAATTTAAAATGGTGCAGTACGCTGATGATTTAACTTTGTTTGTGCCGGACCTTGAATGTGCACAACGTATTTTTCATCTGTTTGAATCAATATGAAGCCTGCTCTGGTTTAAAAGTTAACTATTCCAAAACAGAAGCCATGTGGATTGGATCGTCTCGAAATAATGCAGAGGCACCCTTGGGATTAAAATGGGTCAATAGTGTTAAAGCACTCGGAATTGTCTTTACATATAAAGAATCAGAACAATTACAAAATAACTTTTATAACAAATTAAAGGATGTTCGGTTGCAGACGCGACTGTGGCGTTGCAGAGGTCTCTCGCTGTTTGGTAAGGTAACCATCATTAAATCCTTTTTGCTTCCGAAGATGTTTTATGTATTCTCGGTTCTCCCAGCTTCGCAGGATTTTATAAAGCAGCTTAACACTATTATATACAATTTCTTATGGAATGGGCCAGATAAAATAGCTCGATCTGCAGCAATTAATGACACAGGATTTGGAGGGGTAAACCTTATAGACTTAGCAACCTCAATTCGATCACTAAGATTAGCGTGGCTTGGAAGGCTTTTTTCTAGTGGTTCTATACCATGGAAAGCTTATATTAATCACCTACTCAAGGATTATGGTGGAAGTTTTTTTGTTTAGGTGTAATTATGATATTAAGGAATACAAAACAAATTCCGCATTTTACGATGAGCTTCTCCATTGGTGGGCCGACTTTAGAGAGGATTTTTCTACCAAGCCTTGTAAATCTGAAAGTGTTATTTGGAACAAATTGAATAAGCTTATTAAAATAGATGGCAAAAGTATATACTATCACAACTATGTAAAAGCTGGAATTATTTTTTGTAACCAGATGCTATTTGATAAGAATAATTTAGAATCATACAACAGTGCCAAATGTAAAGGATTGATACATACAATTTTTTTAACCTGGTCAGGCATTCGAAGTGCAATTCCTGTCCACTTAAAAACTTTGAATGTAGAAGAAAGTGAGATGACGTCACTGCAATTTCAATGTGGTGAAAAAATCTTTGATCCTGAAAAATGTAAGCAAACAATTTTATAACCCCCTTCATTTCGAAAAAGACAATGGTCTCCAGGGATTTTACTAAACTAAAAGAAGACTTTGATTTAGATGATGTGACTGTTTGTAAGGCCTTTCTTAATTTGAAGACTGTATCATCTGAGACGTTCATTAGAAGTTTTCAATTTAAATTTTCGATGACATTATCAACACTAATGTGCGATTGGCCAAAATAGGTTATGTCCCAAAGGACACCTGTACATTTTGTGATGTTCATTCAGAAACGGTCCTCCATTTATTTTATGAATGTCCGTTCACAAATCGCTTCTTAAAAAAATTTGAAGACTTTTGGTTTGCACTCTCAAGTTAGCACGAAGACCTCTCGCAACGAGACGTGTTCATTGGGAAGTTAGGGAAAAGTGATCTACAGAATTATTTCACAATCCTTGCAAAATTGCATATCTGGTCAAGTCGACATTGTACTAAAAGCCCCAATTTTGATGTTTTTAAAGAGATAGTTGATATTAAATATCGAACTGAGAAATACATAGCTTCCAAAAATAATACGGACAAAACATTTCAGGCAAAATGGCAGGTACATATAAATAATAGATCAAAAGTGTATATGTAGAGAAAAATCTTCGAAAATTCCTTATAAACGAGACCACGCTAAGATGTAGTTTGATATGTGTACATGCTAAAATAATAACAATTTAGGTATAAACAGTAACCATTTACATGAATGTAACATAAATTATATATAAAATATTTATTCCGCTCTGCTTCAACGAATACAGAAACCGATAAGATGAGAACCGTCGAGATGCGAAAGACAAAGGTTCAGAAGGGAAGGTATAAGTGTCGTCAATCCTTTTTAGAGGGGGTTTAAGCTAGGTTGAGTGCACAATTCATCCTAGGTAAAATGGGGATCACGAATTTAACCTAGGTAAAAAAGGATTCAACCTGAGAACGGATTTTACCTGCAACATAGCCAGCCACTCGCACACAACGCACAGAAATGCAACATATGCTTTACTGGTAAAACTTGATCCAAAGAGTTGTTACACTTTGCTTTGTTACATTTCGCGTTGAAGAAAACGGTTACATTTTGGGTTAAGAGATTGTTACAATTGGCGTTAAAGAAATTGTTACATTTTGGCTCAGAAGTTGTTACAATTCGCGTAATTGTTACATTTTGCGTTAATGTTACAATTTGCGTTACTTGTCACATTTTTTGTTAACGTCCAAGGATCAGTGGTGATTTCACGCAAATTTTCTATGGGATTGGTTAAGTTGCTAACACAGGTTAATACCTCATTCAGGCCTTGTCCTTGTTTGTCCTGCTTGTTGCTGCTGGTACTGGGACTTGAGTACGGTATACGGCCTCCTCCGGACGAACCTCGGCGGAATCCAAAAAGAGGACCCTTCTTTCCTCGTGTACTGAAAATAACAGTTTTCCCATCTGTGCGAATGCCAATTGAACGTGAATCACGACTTGAGCCGGAGACTCTCATTGAAATTTTATTGACTTCACTAATGTTCTTAATCTGTTTGGCAAGGTCATCGCCAAAAGGAAGTGTTGTAATCTTTGTACATTTTGAACATACTGACTGAAAGCTTTTATTAATATGAGGCCTTAGCTCATCCCTCCTCTTTAATGAGGTCAGAAAAATAGCTTTCCCCAAAACAGTCAACATATCTGAAAGCTGGGGGAGGATACTAGAAGGATCAATTTTCTCCTTGTGTGGGCCCATTTCCATTAGTAGGGCTAACGCTCACATGGTTCATATGGGGTAGAAACTTAGCACTTCACATTACACTCTAATCAGTTAAGTCTGGTCAAATATAACTGCTACACGGCCTACGATTGCAAAAACGTAATCCTTCCTTGAACTTGTACATGTTCATTGCCGTGACTTTAACATCTTCAGTTCCCAAGGCCTGCTTCCGTCTGACCTTGTAGCTCAGTTGGTAGAGCAGCGGTGATCCAACCCAAAGGTCGTGGGTTCAATTCCCACCCTGGTCAGAGTTTTTCTCTGTCCTTGTGTGGGCCCGTTCCCATCAATAGGGCTAACGCTCACATTGTTCATATGTGGTAGAAACTTAGCACTTCACATTACACTCTAATCAGTTAAGTACATTACAATTACTTTGGAAAGTGACCGCTGACTTGTTAGTATCGAAGGAAGTATGCAAATTAAGCCTATAATGCGAAGTTTATCGGAATAAAATAGGCCATTTCCGAGTTCATGTCTACCTCCTCTTCAAAGCGAGTCAAAGTGCAAAGTTAAGTGATGGTAATTAGCTCTACTCAACATATGAATGGAAGTTAATTTTTGTAAGAAGAGCTTCGTACTTAGATTTGCTTTAAGGAGGAGGCAGACATGAACTCACAAACGGCCTATTGGTAAATATGTCATGCATAAGAGAACAAGCCATTTCAAAATAAGATGGTACCAGAGATAGAGATGGGGATAGCATGAGATGTATATTACTAGTAAAAACACTACCCGAAGGGCACGTTTCTGTAAGACAAATATCTTTCTCAAATCAATCTGCGCAGCTAGCGCTTGTCCCCAAGCAGCAATGCCATAGGATGTAAATGGAAAATCAGAGAACGACAAATTTGAATTAACTTATTTAGTGGGACGCAGTATCTTAATCATGCAATAATTCCGACAACTCTACTTATATAGTCAATATAAAAATTTCCAGGTTAAAATTTTATCGATAAGCACCCCCAGGAACTTCACGTATACCACGCTCTACCTGTAAATACCCAGCAAGGACTCAAAGTATTATTCAGTTATTTGAAAACACCGGCCACTTGTAAAGGTTCAAACCTCATTAATAATTCATGAGCCCAACGGCCTATCAAAACACCGATAAAAACACCCCGTGTATGAGCTTTTAACTCATTAGACACTCGTCGATATTCTTGACACAAATAATACTAAGAAGATAGAGCTTGTTTTCTCGTACGCTAATATTCTCCTCTCACAATTTGAACCATTGTTCTGAGTCCAGATGGGCATGCTTTTTGTGGTATGTTTTTTAAGG
>OX421445.1:48614858-48624858 GCA_949126865.1 Montipora capitata
TCAAAATAAGATGGTACCAGAGATAGAGATGGGGATAGCATGAGATGTATATTACTAGTAAAAACACTACCCGAAGGGCACGTTTCTGTAAGACAAATATCTTTCTCAAATCAATCTGCGCAGCTAGCGCTTGTCCCCAAGCAGCAATGCCATAGGATGTAAATGGAAAATCAGAGAACGACAAATTTGAATTAACTTATTTAGTGGGACGCAGTATCTTAATCATGCAATAATTCCGACAACTCTACTTATATAGTCAATATAAAAATTTCCAGGTTAAAATTTTATCGATAAGCACCCCCAGGAACTTCACGTATACCACGCTCTACCTGTAAATACCCAGCAAGGACTCAAAGTATTATTCAGTTATTTGAAAACACCGGCCACTTGTAAAGGTTCAAACCTCATTAATAATTCATGAGCCCAACGGCCTATCAAAACACCGATAAAAACACCCCGTGTATGAGCTTTTAACTCATTAGACACTCCTCGATATTCTTTACACAAATAATAGTAAGAAGACAGAGCTTGTTTTCTCGTACGCTAATATTCTCCTCTCACAATTTGAACCATTGTTCTGAGTCCAGATGGGCATGCTTTTTGTGCTATGTTTTTTAAGGTGTCCAAAAACCTCGCAGCCGGGTCTAAAAACACTGCTGCTCGGTTTCTAAACATTATTTAAAGTACATTTTTTTCTTTTTGCTTGATCAACAGTATCATCGGTCCCTGTTCATAAGCCACCCATGGAATATCCAGACACGCGAGAAGGTAATAGACCGCAAAGATCGATAGGTTTGTATAATTAGCTTGGCCGAATATGGGTATATCTTTCTAAATGTTTGTGTTTTATTTAAAAACGTCCCAATTTTTATTAACTTTCCTGCGACCACCACGTCAATCCTTTTTAGTGGGGGTTTAAGCTAGGTTGAGTGCACAATTCATCCTAGGTAAAATGGGGATCACGAATTTAACCTAGGTAAAAACGGATTCAACCTGAGAACGGATTTTACCTGCAACATAGCCAGCCACTCGCACACAACGCATAGAGATGCAACATATGCTTTACTGGTAAAACTTGATCCAAAGAGTTGCTAAACTTTGCTTTGTTACATTTCGCGTTGAAGAAGTCGGTTACATTTTGGGGTTAAGAGATTAAATTGGCAATCAAATTGGAGAAATTGGAGATCAAATTGACAATTGGCGTTAAAGAAATTGTTACATTTTGCGTTAATGTTACAATTTGCGTTACTTGTCACATTTTTTACTAACGTCCAAGGATCAGTGGTGATTTCACGCCAATTTTCTATGGGATTGGTTAAGTTCCTAACACGGGTAAAAACCTCATTCAGGCCTTGTCCTTGTTTGTCCTGCTTGTTGCTGCTGGTACTGGGACTTGAGTACGGTATACGGCCTCCTCCGGACGAACCTCGGCGGAATCCAAAAAGAGGACCCTTCTTTCCTCGTGTACTGAAACTAACAGTTTTCCCATCTGTGCGAATGCCAATTGAACGTGAATCACGACTTGAGCAGGACCCTCTCATTGAAATTTTATTGACTTCACTAATATTCTTAATCTGTTTGGCAAGGTCATCGCCAAAAAGAACTGTTGTAATCTTTGTACATTTTAAACATACTGACTGAAAGCTTTTATTAATATGAGGCCTTAGCTCATCCCTCCTCTTTAATGAGGTCAGAAAAATAGCTTTCCCCAAAAAAGTCAACATATCTGAAAGCTGGGGGAGGATACTAGAAGGATCGATTTTCTCCTTGTGTGGGCCCATTTCCGTTAGTAGGGCTAACGCTGACATGGTTTATATGGGGTAGAAACTTAGCACTTCACATTACACTCTAATCAGTTAAGTCTGGTCAAATATAACTGCTACACGGCCAACGTTTGCAAAAACGTAATCCTTCCTTGAACTTGTACATGTTCATTGCCGTGACTTTAACATCTTCAGTTCCCACGGCCTGCTTCCGTCTGACCTTGTAGCTCAGTTGATAGAGCAGCGGTACCGGTGATCCAACCCAAAGGTCGTGGGTTCAATTCCCACCCTGGTCAGAGTTTCTCTCTGTTCTTGTGTGGGCCCATTTCCAACAGTAGGGCTAACGCTCACATGGTTCATATGTGGTAGAAACTTAGCACTTCACATTACACTCTAATCAGTTAAGTACATTAGAATTACATTGGAAAGTGACCGCTGACTTGTTAGTATCGAAGGAAGTATGCAAATTAAGCCTATAATGCGGAGTTTATCGGAATAAAACAGGCCATTTCCGAGTTCATGTCTACCTCCTCTTCAAAGCGAGTCAAAGTGCAGGGTTAAGTGATAGTAATTAGCTCTACTTAACATATGAATGAAAGCTAATTTTTGTAAGAAAAGCTTCGCACTTAGATTTGCTTTAAGGTGGAGGCAGACATGAACTCAGAAACGGCCTATTGGTAAATATGTCATGCATAAGAGAACAAGCCATTTCAAAATAAGATGGTACCAGAGATAGAGATGGGGATAGCATGAAATGTATATTACTAGTAAAAACACTACCCGAAGGGCACGTTTCTGTAAGACAAATATCTTTCTCAAATCAATCTGCGCAGCTAGCGCTTGTCCCCAAGCAGCAATGCCATAGGATGTAAATGGAAAATCAGAGAACGAAAAATTTGAATTAACTTATTTAGAGGGACGCAGTATCTTAATCATGCAATAATTCCAACAACTCTACTTATATGGTCAATGTGAAATTTCCAGGTTAAAATTTTATCGATAAGCACCCCCAGGAACTTCACGTATACCACGCTCTACCTGTAAATACCCAGCAAGGACTCAAAGTATTATTCAGTTATTTGAAAACACCGGCCACTTGTAAAGGTTCAAACCTCATTAATAATTCATGAGCCCAACGGCCTATCAAAACACCGATAAAAACACCCCGTGTATGAGCTTTTAACTCATTAGACACTCGTCGATATTCTTGACACAAATAATACTAAGAAGATAGAGCTTGTTTTCTCGTACGCTAATATTCTCCTCTCACAATTTGAACCATTGTTCTGAGTCCAGATGGGCATGCTTTTTGTGGTATGTTTTTTAAGGTGTCCAAAAACCTCGCAGCCGGGTCTAAAAACACTGCTGCTCGGTTTCTAAACATTATTTAAAGTACATTTTTTTCTTTTTGCTTGATCAACAGTATCATCGGTCCCTGTTCATAAGCCACCCATGGAATATCCAGACACGCGAGAAGGTAATAGACCGCAAAGATCGATAGGTTTGTATAATTAGCTTGGCCGAATATGGGTATATCTTTCTAAATGTTTGTGTTTTATTTAAAAACGTCCCAATTTTTATTAACTTTCCTGCGACCACCACGTCAATCCTTTTTAGTGGGGGTTTAAGCTAGGTTGAGTGCACAATTCATCCTAGGTAAAATGGGGATCACGAATTTAACCTAGGTAAAAACGGATGCAACCTGAGAACGGATTTTACCTGCAACATAGCCAGCCACTCGCACACAACGCATAGAGATGCAACATATGCTTTACTGGTAAAACTTGATCCAAAGAGTTGCTACACTTTGCTTTGTTACATTTCGCGTTGAAGAAGTCGGTTACATTTTGGGGTTAAGAGATTAAAACAATTGGCGTTAAAGAAATTGTTACATTTTGCGTTAATGTTACAATTTGCGTTACTTGTCACATTTTTTACTAACGTCCAAGGATCAGTGGTGATTTCACGCCAATTTTCTATGGGATTGGTTAAGTTCCTAACACGGGTAAAAACCTCATTCAGGCCTTGTCCTTGTTTGTCCTGCTTGTTGCTGCTGGTACTGGGACTTGAGTACGGTATACGGCCTCCTCCGGACGAACCTCGGCGGAATCCAAAAAGAGGACCCTTCTTTCCTCGTGTACTGAAACTAACAGTTTTCCCATCTGTGCGAATGCCAATTGAACGTGAATCACGACTTGAGCAGGACCCTCTCATTGAAATTTTATTGACTTCACTAATATTCTTAATCTGTTTGGCAAGGTCATCGCCAAAAAGAACTGTTGTAATCTTTGTACATTTTAAACATACTGACTGAAAGCTTTTATTAATATGAGGCCTTAGCTCATCCCTCCTCTTTAATGAGGTCAGAAAAATAGCTTTCCCCAAAAAAGTCAACATATCTGAAAGCTGGGGGAGGATACTAGAAGGATCGATTTTCTCCTTGTGTGGGCCCATTTCCGTTAGTAGGGCTAACGCTGACATGGTTTATATGGGGTAGAAACTTAGCACTTCACATTACACTCTAATCAGTTAAGTCTGGTCAAATATAACTGCTACACGGCCAACGTTTGCAAAAACGTAATCCTTCCTTGAACTTGTACATGTTCATTGCCGTGACTTTAACATCTTCAGTTCCCACGGCCTGCTTCCGTCTGACCTTGTAGCTCAGTTGATAGAGCAGCGGTACCGGTGATCCAACCCAAAGGTCGTGGGTTCAATTCCCACCCTGGTCAGAGTTTTTCTCTGTCCTTGTGTGGGCCCGTTCCCATCAATAGGGCTAACGCTCACATTGTTCATATGTGGTAGAAACTTAGCACTTCACATTACACTCTAATCAGTTAAGTACATTACAATTACTTTGGAAAGTGACCGCTGACTTGTTAGTATCGAAGGAAGTATGCAAATTAAGCCTATAATGCGAAGTTTATCGGAATAAAATAGGCCATTTCCGAGTTCATGTCTACCTCCTCTTCAAAGCGAGTCAAAGTGCAAAGTTAAGTGATGGTAATTAGCTCTACTCAACATATGAATGGAAGTTAATTTTTGTAAGAAGAGCTTCGTACTTAGATTTGCTTTAAGGAGGAGGCAGACATGAACTCACAAACGGCCTATTGGTAAATATGTCATGCATAAGAGAACAAGCCATTTCAAAATAAGATGGTACCAGAGATAGAGATGGGGATAGCATGAGATGTATATTACTAGTAAAAACACTACCCGAAGGGCACGTTTCTGTAAGACAAATATCTTTCTCAAATCAATCTGCGCAGCTAGCGCTTGTCCCCAAGCAGCAATGCCATAGGATGTAAATGGAAAATCAGAGAACGACAAATTTGAATTAACTTATTTAGTGGGACGCAGTATCTTAATCATGCAATAATTCCGACAACTCTACTTATATAGTCAATATAAAAATTTCCAGGTTAAAATTTTATCGATAAGCACCCCCAGGAACTTCACGTATACCACGCTCTACCTGTAAATACCCAGCAAGGACTCAAAGTATTATTCAGTTATTTGAAAACACCGGCCACTTGTAAAGGTTCAAACCTCATTAATAATTCATGAGCCCAACGGCCTATCAAAACACCGATACAAACGACCCGTGTATGAGCTTCTAACTCATTAGACACTCCTCGATATTCTTTACACAAATAATACTAAGAAGACAGAGCTTCTTTTCTCGTACGCTAATATTCTCCTCTCACAATTTGAACCATTGTTCTGAGTCCAGATGGGCTTGCTTTTTGTGCTATGTTTTTTAAGGTGTCCAAAAACCTCGCAGCCGGGTCTAAAAACACTGCTGCTCGGTTTCTAAACATTACTTAAAGTACATTTTTTTCTTTTTGCTTGATCAACAGTATCATCGGTCCCTGTTCATAAGCCACCCATGGAATATCCAGACACGCGAGAAGGTAATAGACCGCAAAGATCGATAGGTTTGTGTAATTAGCTTCGCCGAATATAGGTATATCTTTCTAAATGTTTGTTTTTTATTTAAAAACGTCCCAATTTTTATTAACTTTCCTGCGACCACCACGTCAATCCTTTTTAGTGGGGGTTTAAGCTAGGTTGAGTGCAAAATTCATCCTAGGTAAAATGGGGATCACGAATTTAACCTAGGTAAAAACGGAATCAACCTGAGAACAGATTTAACTGCAACATAGCCAGCCACTCGCACACAACGCATAGACATGCAACATATGCTTTACTGGTAAAACTTGATCCAAAGAGTTGCTACACTTTGCTTTGTTACATTTCGCGTTGAAGAAGTCGGTTACATTTTGGGGTTAAGAGATTGTTACAATTGGCGTTAAAGAAATTTTTACATTTTGCGTTAATGTTACAATTTGCGTTACTTGTCACATTTTTTGCTAACGTCCAAGGATCAGTGGTAATTTCACGCCAGTTTTCTATGCGATTGGTTAAGTTGCTAACACCGGTTAATACCTCATTCAGGCCTTGTCCTTGTTTGTCCTGCTTGTTGCTGCTGGTACTGGGACTTGAGTACGGTCAAGAGATTATAAAGGTACTTACCTTCATAATCTCTTGTTACGGTATACGGCCTCCTCCGGACGAACCTCGGCGGAATCCAAAAAGAGGACCCTTCTTTCCTCGTGTACTGAAAATAACAGTTTTCCCATCTGTGCGAATACCTATTGAACGTGAATCACGACTTGAGCAGGAGACTCTCATTGAAATTTTATTGACTTCACTAATATTCTTAATCTGTTTGGCAAGGTCATCGCCAAAAAGAAGTGTTGTAATCTTTGTACATTGTGAACATACTGACTGAAAGCTTTTATTAATATGAGGCCTTAGCTCATCCCTCCTCTTTAATGAGGTCAGAAAAATAGCTTTCCCCAAAACAGTCAACATATCTGAAAGCTGGGGGAGGATACTAGAAGGATCAATTTTCTCCTTGTGTGGGCCCACTTCCATTAGTAGGGCTAACGCTCACATGGTTCATATGGGGTAGAAACTTAGCACTTCACATTACACTCTAATCAGTTAAGTCTGGTCAAATATAACTGCTACACGGCCTACGATTGCAAAAACGTAATCCTTCCTTGAACTTGTACATGTTCATTGCCGTGACTTTAACATCTTCAGTTCCCACGGCCTGCTTCCGTCTGACGTTGTTCTCAGTTGGTAGAGCAGCGGTGATCCAACCCAAAGGTCCTGGGTTCAATTCCCACCCTGGTCAGAGGTTTTCTCTGTCCTTGTGTGGGCCCGTTCCCATCAATAGGGCTTAACGCTCGCATGGTTCATATGGGGTAGAAACTTAGCACTTCACATTACACTCTAATCAGTTAAGTACATTACAATTACTTTGGAAAGTGACCGCTGACTTGTTAGTACCGAAGGAAGTATGCAAATTAAGCCTATAATACGGAGTCTATCGGAATAGAATAGGCCATTTCCGAGTTCATGTCTACCTCCTCTTCAAAGCAAGTCAAAGTGCAGGGTTAACGTGATCGGAATTAGCTCTACTTAATATATGAATGAAAGCTAATTTTTGTAAGAAAAGCTTCGCACTTAGATTTGCTTTAAGGAGGAGGCAGACATGAACTCAGAAACGGCCTATTGGTAAATATGCCATGCAGAAGAGAACAAGCCATTTCAAAATAAGATGGTACCAGAGATAGAGATGGGCATAGCATGAGATGTATATAACTAGTAAAAACACTACCCGAAGGGTACGTTTCTGTAAGACAAATATCTTTCACAAATCAATCTGCGCAGCTAGCGCTTGTCCCCAAGCAGCAATGCCATAGGATGTAAATGGAAAATCAGAGAACGACAAATTTGAATTAACTTATTTAGTGGGACGCAGTATCTTAATCATGCAATAATTCCAACAACTCTACTTATATAGTCAATATAAAAATTTCCAGGTTAAAATTTTATCGATAAGCACCCCCAGGAACTTCACGTATACCACGCTCTACCTGTAAATACCCAGCAAGGACTCGAAGTATTATTCAGTCATTTGAAAACACCGGCCACTTGTAAAGGTTGAAACCTCATTAATAATTCATGAGCCCAACGGCCTATCAAAACACCGATACAAACGACCCGTGTATGAGCTTCTAACTCATTAGACACTCCTCGATATTCTTTACTCAAATAATACTAAGAAGACAGAGCTTCTTTTCTCGTACGCTAATATTCTTCTCTCACAATTTGAACCATTGTTCTGAGTCCAGATGGGCATGCTTTTTGTGGTATGTTTTTTAAGATGTCCAAAAACCTCGCAGCCGGGTCTTAAAACACTGCTGCTCGGTTTCTAAACATTACTTAAAGTACATTTTTTTCTTTTTGCTTGATCAACAGTATCATCGGTCCCTGTTCATAAGCCACCCATGGAATATCCAGACACGCGAGAAGGTAATAGACCGCAAAGATCGATAGGTTTGTGCAATTAGCTTCGCCGAATATAGGTATATCTTTCTAAATGTCTGTTTTTTATTTAAAAACGTCCCAATTTTTATTAACTTTCCTACGAGCACCACGTCAATCCTTTTTAGTGGGGGTTTAAGCTAGGTTGAGTGCAAAATTCATCCTAGGTAAAATGGGGATCACGAATTAAACCTAGGTAAAAACGGAATCAACCTGAGAACAGATTTAACTGCAACATAGCCAGCCACTCGCACACAACGCATAGACATGCAACATATGCTTTACTGGTAAAACTTGATCCAAAGAGTTGCTACACTTTGCTTTGTTACATTTCGCGTTGAAGAAGTCGGTTACATTTTGGGGTTAAGAGATTGTTACAATTGGCGTTAAAGAAATTTTTACATTTTGCGTTAATGTTACAATTTGCGTTACTTGTCACATTTTTTGCTAACGTCCAAGGATCAGTGGTGATTTCACGCCAATTTTCTATGCGATTGGTTAAGTTACTAACACCGGTTAATACCTCATTCAGGCCTTGTCCTTGTTTGTCCTGCTTGTTGCTGCTGGTACTGGGACTTGAGTACGGTCAAGAGATTATAAAGGTACTTACCTTCATAATCTCTTGGTACGGTATACGGCCTCCTCCGGACGAACCTCGGCGGAATCCAAAAAGAGGACCCTTCTTTCCTCGTGTACTGAAAATAACAGTTTTCCCATCTGTGCGAATACCTATTGAACGTGAATCACGACTTGAGCAGGAGACTCTCATTGAAATTTTATTGACTTCACTAATATTCTTAATCTGTTTGGCAAGGTCATCGCCAAAAAGAAGTGTTGTAATCTTTGTACATTGTGAACATACTGACTGAAAGCTTTTATTAATATGAGGCCTTAGCTCATCCCTCCTCTTTAACGAGGTCAGAAAAATAGCTTTCCCCAAAACAGTCAACATATCTGAAAGCTGGGGAAGGATACTAGAAGGATCAATTTTCTTCTTGTGTGGGCCCATTTCCATTAATAGGGCTAACGCTCACATGGTTCATATGGGGTAGAAACTTAGCACTTCACATTACACTCTAATCAGTTAAGTCTGGTCAAATATAACTGCTACACGGCCTACGATTGCAAAAACGTAATCCTTCCTTGAACTTGTACATGTTCATTGCCGTGACTTTAACATCTTCAGTTCCCACGGCCTGCTTCCGTCTGACGTTGTTCTCAGTTGGTAGAGCAGCGGTGATCCAACCCAAAGGTCCTGGGTTCAATTCCCACCCTGGTCAGAGGTTTTCTCTGTCCTTGTGTGGGCCCGTTTCCATCAATAGGGCTAACGCTCGCATGGTTCATATGTGGTAGAAACTTAGCACTTTACATTACACTCTAATCAGTTAAGTACATTACAATTACTTTGGAAAGTGACCGCTGACTTGTTAGTACCGAAGGAAGTATGCAAATTAAGCCTATAATGCGGAGTCTATCGGAATAGAATAGGCCATTTCCGAGTTCATGTCTACCTCCTCTTCAAAGCGAGTCAAAGTGCAGGGTTAACGTGATGGGAATTAGCTCTACTTAACATGTGAATGAAAGCTAATTTTTGTAAGAAAAGCTTCGCACTTAGATTTGCCTTAAGGAGGAGGCAGACATGAACTCAGAAACGGCCTATTGGTAAATATGCCATGCAGAAGAGAACAAGCCATTTCAAAATAAGATGGTACCAGAGATAGAGATGGGCATAGCATGAGATGTATATAACTAGTAAAAACACTACCCGAAGGGTACGTTTCTGTAAGACAAATATCTTTCACAAATCAATCTGCGCAGCTAGCGCTTGTCCCCAA
>OX421445.1:48629858-48647358 GCA_949126865.1 Montipora capitata
CAGATTAAAATGGCGAGTGACTGGCTTAGATGCATCCTTGTCATTCTTCTCAACATCGCGAAGGTGTTCGCGGAATCGGTCACCTAGTCGTCTACCTGTCTCACCAATGTATAATTTATTGCAAAACGTACAGGTTATGCAATAAATGACATTTGCGGAGGTACATGTGAAACGATCGGTGATCTTAACAGATCGCTTAGGTCCCGATATCTTGCTAGTGTTAACAATGAAAAGACAAGTTTTGCATCGTGAGCGCGCGCATTTGAAAGTGCGGGGTTGCTCGTTAGTTTTGAGCGCGCTTCTAACTAAAAAGTTGCCTACGTTTTTGTCGCGTTGCGAAAAGATTCTACCAGTCTCGGGATCATTTAAGAGTAATTTAAAATTACTAAGAATGATGCTTTTGACTGCGTGATTATGAGGATGGAAAGTGAGGGTGAATGGAATTCTGTCATTCTTATCTTTTTGTGACGTTTGTAGTGATGACTGTCGATCAAATTGTTGGGCGCGATGATGGCCCGCTTTGACCACAGAGACAGGATAGCCACGTTTTTCGAAGAACTGGCACATCTCCTCTGATTTGCTGGAAAAATCGGAGTCATCACTACATAGTCGTCGAAGTCTAAGAAATTGAGAATAAGGAATGGAGTTCTTGACATGTGATGGATGTGACGATGAATACAACAAATAACTGTGTGAATCAGTAGGTTTGTAGTGCACACTAGTACATAGCACGTTGCCTCTAATAGAAACTTTGATATCTAACTTAATTTTAACTGTTAACTGTTTTTCATTCGCCCGCAACTATTACAAACAAATTAATGTCGTAGCGATGGGCACAAGAATGGGACCTAGCTATGCCAATCTTTTTGTAGGATATGTTGAACACCAATTTTTTAAACAGTACAACGGCCCCAAACCTGAACTATACGGCCGCCTCATCGACGACTGCATCGGCGCTATTTCATCCAGCAAAGAAGAACTCGATGAATTTATAACCTCCGTCAACTCTTTTCATCCGGCTCTTAAATATACCTGGGAAATTTCGGAAACTTCATTGGCTTTCCTAGATATCAAAGTTTCTATTAGAGGCAACCTGCTATGTACTAGTGGCACTACAAACCTACTGATTCACACAGTTATTTGTTGTATTCATCGTCACATCCATCACATGTCAAGAACTCCATTCCTTATTCTCAATTTCTTAGAGTTCGACGACTATGTAGTGATGACTCCGATTTTTCCAGCAAATCAGAGGAGATGTGCCAGTTCTTCGAAAAACGTGGCTATCCTGTCTCTGTGGTCAAAGCGGGCCATCATCGCGCCCAACAATTTGATCGACAGTCATCACTACAAACGTCACAAAAAGATAAGAATGACAGAATTCCATTCACCCTCGCTTTCCATCCTCATAATCACGCAGTCAAAAGCATCATTCTTAGTAATTTTAAATTACTCCAAAATGATCCCGAGACTGGTAGAATCTTTTCGCAACCTCCACTTATTTCATTCAAACGCGACAAAAACGTAGGCAACTTTTTAGTTAGAAGCGCGCTCAAAACTAACGAGCAACCCCGCACTTTCAAATGCGCGCGCTCACGATGCAAAACTTGTCTTTTCATTGTTAACACTAGCAAGATATCGGGACCTAAGCGATCTGTTAAGATCACCGATCGTTTCACATGTACCTCCGCAAATGTCATTTATTGCATAACCTGTACGTTATGTTACAATTTGCGTTACCTGTCACATTTTTTGTTAACGTCCAAGGATCAGTGGTGATTTCACGCCAATTTTCTATGCGATTGGTTAAGTTACTAACACAGGTTAATACCTCATTCAGGCCTTGTCCTTGTTTGTCCTGCTTGTTGCTGCTGGTACTGGGACTTGAGTACGGTATACGGCCTCCTCCGGACGAACCTCGGCGGAATCCAAAAAGAGGACCCTTCTTTCCTCGTGTACTAAAAATAACAGTTTTCCCATCTGTGCGAATGCCAATTGAACGTGAATCACGACTTGAGCCGGAGACTCTCATTGAAATTTTATTGACTTCACTGATATTGTTAATCTGTTTGGCAAGGTCATCGCCAAAAAGAACTGTTGTAATCTTTGTACATTTTGAACATCCTAACTGAAAGCTTTTATTAATATGAGGCCTTAGCTCATCCCTCCTCTTTAATGAGGTCAGAAAAATAGCTTTCCCCAAAACAGTCAACATATCTGAAAGCTGGGGGAGGATACTAGAAGGATCAATTTTCTCCTTGTGTGGGCCCATTTCCATTAGTAGGGCTAACGGTCACATGGTTCATATGGGGTAGAAACTTAGCACTTCACATTACACTCTAATCAGTTAAGTACATTACAATTACTTTGGAAAGTGACCGCTGACTTGTTAGTATGGAAGGAAGTTCGCAAATTAAGCCTATAATGCGGAGTTTATCGGAATAAAATAGGCCATTTCCGAGTTCATGTCTACCTCCTCTTCAAAGCGAGTAAAAGTGCAGGGTTAAGTGATGGTAATTAGCTTTACTTAACATATGAATGAAAAAAAATTTTTGTAAGAAAAGCTTCGTACTTAGATTTGCTTTAAGGAGGAGGCAGACATGAACTCAGAAACGGCCTATTGGTAAATATGTAATGCATAAGAGAACAAGCCATTTCAAAATAAGATGGTACCAGAGATAGAGATGGGGATAGCATGAGATGTATATTACTAGTAAAAACACTACCCGAGGGCACGTTTCTGTAAGACAAATATATTTCTCAAATCAATCTGCGCAGCTAGCGCTTGTCCCCAATGAGCAATGCCATAGGATGTAAATGGAAAATCAGAGAACGACAAATTTGAATTAACTTATTTAGTGGGACGCAGTATCTTAATCATGTAATAATTCCAACAACTCTACTTATATAGTCAACATAAAAATTTTCATGTTAAACTTTTATGGATAAGCACCCCCAGGAACTTCACGTATACCACGCTCTACCTGTAAATACCCAGCAAGGACTCAAAGTATTATTCAGTTATTTGAAAACACCGGCCACTTGTAAAGGTTCAAACCTCATTAATAATTCATGAGCCCAACGGCCTATCAAAACACCGATAAAAAAAACCCCGTGTATGAGCTTTTAACTCATTAGACACTCCTCGATATTCTTTACACAAATAATAGTAAGAAGACAGAGCTTGTTTTCTCGTACGCTAATATTCTTCTCTCACAATTTGAACCATTGTTCTGAGTCCAGATGGGCATGCTTTTTGTGGTATGTTTTTTAAGATGTCCAAAAACCTCGCAGCCGGGTCTTAAAACACTGCTGCTCGGTTTCTAAACATTACTTAAAGTATATTTTCTTTCTTTTTGCGCTATCAACAGTATCATCGGTCCCTGTTCATAAGCCACCCATGGAATATCCAGACACGCGAGAAGGTAATAGACCGCAAAGATCGATAGGTTTGTATAATTAGTTTCACCGAATATGGGTATATCTTTCTAAATGTTTTTGTTTTATTTAAATGTGAAACGTCCCAATTTTTATTAGTTTTCCTGCGACCACATATTGCGGAAAGTTAAGTTTCATGCCACTGCTCGATCATTAGTAAAGGGAAAACGTTTAATTCTTTTCAATACATGCAAACTTTGTCAAAACAGTTTTGTCTCTCTCCACTACTCCTTTGGTTAACGCCTACAGTAAATGTTACTTTATTAATTTTCAAGGTAATATTGTACCCGGTGCGGGAACTGATGAGCGACGTTTCCCGTTAAACAACAACACAACACGGAGACAAAGCGGACAACAGCCTCGTGGTCTTTTATTACCCACAATGGTCATTTTTCTGTACCTAAAGGGGTGAGAGTTCAGTATCCTAACCCGATGCAAACTTCCCCTGATGAAGAAATGTCGTCCTCGACATAACAGAAATTACAGATACACACCCGCTCGTCCTATTGTTCTTGTTTGTATTAACACTT
The DNA here is from genome assembly GCA_949126865.1 of Montipora capitata. NCBI lineage: Eukaryota > Metazoa > Cnidaria > Anthozoa > Scleractinia > Acroporidae > Montipora > Montipora capitata. Next base: position 48,633,827 of record OX421445.1, read on the forward strand.
ATTCCGTACTACTGGAAAGAGGTGATCAAGCCCTAACCGCTGGTCCTCAGTACAGCAATCACGTTCAATATCTCGTATAAACAACCGTCTTCATTATAATCGAAGTTCAAACTTTCAAAAACTTTCCACAGTGATACGAATCAGTTTGCTTTGATGATAAGTAACTCTCTGTCCGCAACAATAACAATTAAACTCCACATGAGATAATACAACGGAAACGGGTTGTCTAAAATATCCTTTAACTCATCCCACATGGATACATTCCACCTGTTTAGTAACACACTGGATAGACTGCTGGCCCCATACCGTTGAGCCACGCATTTTATATTCCTCCTACTGCTCCAGGTACAATTGGGACTGTGACCGGCGCCACTCCCGCGCAGGGTGCTGGGTAGTACACACTAGGAGTTCCAAACGTGTCGCACGTAAAAGCACGGGGTCTCTGCGCTGCCTTGTTGGCGGAGTACTCTGTCGTTTCCTCTTCAGAGAGTGGCTCAATTTCTGGTTGTATTGGTTCCTGACATTGCTGGGTTTGACCTGGGATCTGTCCCAGGTCCCGCAACCGTGTCGTTTGTGTTAGTGTCATTTACTACTGGGGTAAGGGTCAGAATCCCTTCTGACTCCCCATCAGAACTGACTTCTGGAATGGACTCCAAAGTCGATAAGGCAGGTGATCGGGAAACCCGTGACTTCCGTCGTGGTTTCTTAGTTGTCTTGCTGTTCTTCTCAAAAGGAAGATTATTCCAAGGCAGAAGATTTCGATGAACCACTTGGGCTGATCTTTCTCCTGATTCCGGCTCCACTCCGTAGACTGGGATTCCTTCTCTTTTGCGCTTGACTGTACTCTCCCAATACGACCGTAGCTTGCCAGGACCCCCTCTGTCTCGTAGATATCGTACTAAGACCCTATCGCCCTGATGAAGGTCTTCGATATAGCGCTTGACTTCGCTGTACAATGGACGAGGTATAGAAACATGTGTTTTCTGAACCGGTGTTGTGTCTGACAACACTCAAGAAAGATCATTGGATGGTACATATACACGCATGTTGAGAAAGGTGTTAAAGATTCACTGGTCATCACATATAACCAATAATTGCAGATGAGCTTAAAGTAAACTTCAAAATTCTAAACTGCTATAAAAATGACTACTCTTTATTTTTGACGAAGGGAAAATTATCAGTGAATTCTTGCTTCTTGATTGGACTAAAATAGATGCCATCACTAAATTTGATCAAATCGCCATCTTTGTTAATTCTCATGTACCTCGCAGGAAGCTCTCAAAAATTGAAATGAAGTTGTCTGCTAAACCTTGGATTAACAACGACATACTTGCTAACTGAGATAAGCTCAATTCACAAGTTATTAAGAGTAAACAGCCAAACCCTAAATCAATATCCCTCTTTAGGAATTTCAGGAATAGTGTGGTTAACGATATCAAAGCTAGTAAGTTACTTTACCTTGAAATTACTTTTCCTCAAATAGGTATAATATGAACAAAATCTGGCCAGGCATTAGATCAATCATAAATATTGTCAAAGCTGACTATATTCCCACCCCTATAGAAAATGGCAAACCTCTCAACAATCCCTCTGCTATTTCTAATATTCTTAACAAATGTATCTTAATGTGAATAAAAATACCGATCGAGGTATTCCCAGAGAGAATTACTGTCCTAGCTCTTTTCTAAAGGGTATTTTTTTCCTAGGTACCTTCTATCATGGTGCCTTCCTCAGTAAACTTAAATTCGCAAAAGTTACTCCAGTTTCAAGAAAGGTTCCAGGCAAGACAAAGACATCCATAGGCCAATTTCAGTACTACCAATTTTTAGTAAGATCTTTGAAAAAGCAATGTATAAGGGCCTTTTATGGTTACCTTGAATGTCATAACATTCTTTATTTAGGCAGAAGTATTCAACTAATCATGCACTTCATGCACAAGTATTACTGAATATATCCGTCAGTCTATTGACAACGATGAGTTTTGCTGTAGTATATGTAAAATCATTCTATTTTTTTAATTGAAATTGCATCACTATGGAATGAGAGGATAAAGTCTATGACTGGTTTAAGTCCTATCTTTCAAGCTGTTAATGGTCATGTTCTGATCATGTGTCTGATCCACTATCTGTAACCTGTTGTGTCTCTTGAGGATTTATTCTTGCACCTTTGCTATTTTTGTTACATATTGGTGATTTACCAAACATTTTAAAAAGGCTGACGAGTCACCTGTTTGCTGATGACACTAACATCTGATGTTCATCCAAGAATCTTAATGATCTTGAATTGAAGTTGCATTATGAGCTTAAAGTAGTTGTATTCTTTTAACACGTTCTAAAACCAACGGGGATATTCTAAAACGTTAATATTTGGCAAAATATTGATAGTTCCGATTAAAATGTGCCAAGAAAACTGGGAATTTTGGCACAAAGTAGCTTATTTAAGGTTTAAAATTGCTAAGCCCGGATTGCCAAGCTTGGATTTGAAAAAAAAAAGGCTCAATGCACGGTTTTTTTGCCAACCTTCCACTCAGTTAAGTGTGGCAAAAATACCAAATAAGTATGCCGGAATTGCCGATCCTGTGGAGGTGCACTGAAAGATGGAAAATTGTGCTTAAAAATATTTTTTTTTGCTAAAAGGGCTTGGCAAGAAATTCAGAGGTTTCTTTCTTTTATTGCCAGAAACATAAATTTATGTCAAGAATGAGAAGAACGGTTCAAAATTTTTCCAAATTGAAGAAGGTAGATTGATTTTTTTGTCTAAGAAAGGCAAATGAGTGTTGCACGAGTTACTGAACATTCAAATTTGTTTGACGACATCATCATAACCTCTAAGTTTAAAATCAGTCCAATGCATTGCAAAATGACTACGGGAATTTCCAACGTCAAAGCTGTGGGGTTGATACAAAATGACCACGGAAATTTCCAACGTTTAAACTATAGGGTGATACAAAATGAGCACGGAAATTTCCAACGACTAAACTATAGGGTGATACAAAATGACCACGGAAATTTCCAAAGTCAAATTTGCGAGAGGTACGACCATGGAAATCTCCAACATCAAAATTAAAGGTTAATCCAAAATGACCACGGAAATTTCCAACGTCAAACACAAACGACCATGGAAATCTTTGAGATCAAATTTGCACTTAATCAAAAATGACGATGGAAATTTCCAGCGTCAAAATTTCGCGCATGAGCATACCCGAAATCGCCTCGGAAATTTACAAAGTCTTTTTTTTCGCAAATGTTGAATGCCTAATTGCGCACTTCATAAGATCAGCTATTCCAAGTTCTAACTCTATTTCTTGAAAATATCTTTTCTTTTATATTTAATCTTAAACTTCCAACAAAATAGTCGCCTCTTGAAGGTGATCTTGTATTGTTTACAGTTCAGTTTTGCAAATTATCAAAAGCTGTTAATGTAGGCTTGTGTGGTTATTAACAACTGAAATTCAGTCTTCGTTCAATGTTAGGCTAAATTAAAAGATGAAGGGAATATATGCGCCTTTATCATCTCTGAACTCACCTCCGAGTCAGGTTTATCATCCACCTGATCCGCAAAGAGTTTTCTTCAATAGCAGTCTGCGCCCGACGATCTTTGAACAATCGGTGGAATCATGGCCTCTGCTAAATCGGCATCGCCTGACCTTGTCTCGCGCTGTGTCTTCTTTATCACACTATCATATCGTCTAAAAGCCATGTGCTATTGTAGCTACTTCTCAGGGATTCGAATAACTTGCTCCCTTTTTCTCATCGGCCAACATTGCTTATGACTTTGATTGAAACATTTTGAACCATAAAACTTTTGGATATCTTTCTTTAGGCTAGCCTCTTCAAATCAATCTTTCCGTCTGTACACTTAAAGGGCAATGTAAGTCAATCATGGCAACTTACTTGCCATGCCATCTTCCTTCTCTGATTCCAATCTACAAGGGGAACACATTCAACCGATATCATTACGTTCACTCGGCAAAGAATTAACGCCATGAATTGGTTCCAAGGTTAATTTATAAGGGTAGTCTCTCTCGTGGTCTTCCATGAAATGGTGTCTCAAAAAGTTCACTGGTATTTGGACTGAGATCACTCACCGTTTACGTTGACTCAGTGTGGCTTCAACCGGAGTTCATTTGTCGCTGGGCTACTTGCAGACATGGCCGAATCTGCTCAGTTCTCCTCGCTAATTTCATCATCGAAATAAGAATCGAAAAAATCATTAGTAGCAAGGCTGTTACAGGACGATAAACCAAGTCTTTTTCCGTACTGTGCATTTGAACTACTTCAACGTCCTGTTGTCCTATTTCGTTTAGGTTTCAATGTCGTGGTGTCATGTGTCATGCGGTTTTTGAATGCGACAGTGCGGTTGATGTTGAAAGCCAAGCACGACTCCAACGGCTCGCAAATGTTTTTCTATTCCCTTCTAGAGTTTTAATAGCTCTGACTAAAAGTTCTTGAGGGATTTTCCTCTTTTGCAAGATAAAAGGGGGAGCTCTTTGAAGATTTTGTTGAGCGCTTGCTGACCTTGTATAAAGTGACCTGCGTTTTTAAGTGCGGGGAATTAATTTGTTATCCACGAAAACAGCCTTAATGTGAAAGAAGCATTTTACAGCATAACAACTGAGCAAAAAACTAATGCAACTTGCCTTTTGCCTTTTCTGAGGGTTTATTAAATAGCAGGGCTGGAGGCGCCAGTTTTAAATTTTTCGGTCACTTAAATCATTAATTTCCGGTTCTTTTCTGCTTTCTACTTGACATTTGAATTAGCTGACGGAAATTCATTCAGATAAGATTTTAACAGAAATCTCACGAAAGGGGCGAATAGCACGCTAGCTCGTTAGAAACGTTTGAGGAAAAAGAACTCCCACCAACAAGCTCATCTGCAAATCCATCCAGCCTAAATAGCTTAATTCTTTTGGCGACTCAAGATTTTCAGCTAATATAATAATGACTAACGGGCGTTTGGGGTCTTGTGAAACCAGTGGTATTTTGTGGAACCGATTGAAGATAACAAAATTGTTATTCACAACTCCGTGACCGTCCTCTCAAGCGGGATGGCAAAAAGCGTGGATATGTTCTGAACATTTCCCCTTCAAAAAGTGACAAGAAAAGCGAACGGTTGAAGGTAAGAGAGAGAATGTTTCATTAAAAAAAACTGATTGTCAGCCAAAAGTAGCTCCAATAAAGTTTCTTTCATTTCATGTTCTTTTACAGATTGAATTGGTGATTTGATACTGGTCGATGCAAAGCACGAATGTAGCGTTATTAGCGTGTGCCGTTTGCAGCAAATAGAACTATTTGCAGATTTCAATGGGACTACCGATATTCATATTTGTTCGCTCGGTTTTACTTGTGCTATAGTTCTCAGACGTTGGAAAAATCCGCCGTCATTTTGCTTGATATTCTGTAAAAAATGACGTTGGAAATTTCCGCTGTCATTTTGCTTGATCTTCTGTAAAAATGACGTTGGAAATTTACGTTGTCATTTTGCCTCATCTTCTGAAAAAAATGACGTTGGAAATTTCCGTCGCCATTTTCTCTGTTCTTCTATGAGAAAAGACGTTGGAAATTTCTTCTGTTATTTTACGTGACTGTTTAGTCAAAAATTTGACAAAATTTGATAAATATTGCAAAGTTGATAAATGCTCCGGAAAAATATTCTTTTTTCTTTCGAAATATTGCAAACTGGATAAATCATTTGGTAGAAAAGTGGAGATTCATCAACAATATTTATGGTGTTGTGCCAAAACAGCACAGATTTGGAAAAAATGACCGCAAAACATATCATTTTTACCAGAATTAGACGGTTTTAGAATACGACGAAGTGTTTTAGAACGTGTTTTTTTCACTCTAAAAGGCAGAAACTCTATAAGTCTTTTAATTTGATAATTGACGACGTAAATACTAAGCACGCTCTTACTGTAAAATACCTTGATATTGCCTTTGACTCAAACCTGTCCTGGAAGAATCACATTGATGAACTCTACCTAAAACTGTGAAAAATTGTTGGTATTATTTCTTAACTAAGGTACTACGTCAACTTTGATATACTTACTATGCTTTATACCACCCACTTTTTTTGATTGATTGATTGATTGATATTTTAAAACTTTAACCAATGAAAATTACTTCCACTACGTGATACTCGCGAGTTGTCGGGCGTCAGGTGATGCCTTGGAATGAAGAAGACGACGTTTTGTGTTAAATCAGTTTTTCCATGTGTTTGCAACAGCTTTACCTGATATTCCAACCTAATTTCTTCTTAGATTTTCGTTTCCTATCAGTTCACCTCCTGTTCTCATAACTCTTTTACTCTTGCATGTGGTTTATTGATTATAATTGTTCTTGTTTTCCGATGTCGAAATGCAGTTTTTTGGGCACGTACATATCACTGGCCCGTAGTCCAAGGACCACGTACGTACACCCGGATGGACCAGGCCCCAGTTGTTCAAAAGGTGTAAAACGCTATCCACCGGATAAGCCACTTTCCAATGGATTGCGCAATTGGTTTCGCTATTACTTATCCACTGGATAATGATTTATCCGGTGGATAGCGTTATCCATCGTTTGAAGAACTGCGGCCTGTTGAACAACTAGGGCCAGGTCCATGGACTCTACTAAAATGGATTAGTGGTGGACTAACTACAATGGGTCAAGTTTTAGATCGAGTAGGAATAGAATTTAATTTGCGAATCATACATTTAGTCTAAATACCATCAAATATCTACCTATTTCGTCGTGTTTGGTAATGTTGCGTTCACAAACGTCATTGGTCAAATGATCACGTGTTGTGTTTTGGGGGACTGACCAATGCAGAGTAATTTGCGAAAGTTGTTAGAGCCTTTCCTCCCATCACTCGTTTTTCGAAATCTTTATGGGGACATTAAAGAAGATCGTTTACAAAAACAAACGCACATTTTCCTCAATAACCTCGTTTAGCGAAATACATATCTCTTGGCTAACAGAGTTCGAGGTCCGTACTGTAAATTATGGAGCGAGTTATGTCATAAATCAACAGGGGAAAATCTGTAAGTTAAAATAAAGATAGAGAAAGTGATTGCACGGTGCACAAATGGAACAATCACTATTACTTTTGCATAGGAAGGGAATTTTTGCGAAATCTTTTCATTTGTTGTCCTTTTTTGTTTTCAATAATCCTGCTTGACAGTTCTTTTTTTAGCGCGTTCGTTAAGTCATTGTGTTTGACACCATTTGACTGATCTTTGAACTCGATCTACTAACGTACCGGTAGTCCATTTTAGGTAGTCCATCACTTTTCCATTTTAGTACTCCATGGAACTGGACCATCGGAGTGGTTACATTTCCCTGTCACTACGGTTCCCAACCGTATACTCATTTTTCTTGATCGGTAGGAGCTAAAGCTTAAGAATGGATTCCATTGCAGCCACCAAGTCCCTTTGGATTGGATGACCTCAACAAGCGTCGCACTTCTAGGCAGGGCCATTAGGACTTATCTCGGGAAGCCCAATCTAAATAATAATAATAAATATATATTTCACTGTAACCTGATAGCAGGGTAACTGAACGATTAAAAGTATTGTGAAACACAAATGAATATTAATAAACGATACTCCAAACAACTATATAAGCTGTTTATGTGGGACCAATATTATTTCCTCGTTCCTTCGAAACGCAACTGATACGATATAGTGCGCATGGCAGGGTTGTCGTGATGGTGCAGTGGTTAGCACACCCGACTAGTAACCAGGGAGACGTGGGTTTGATTCCCATTCACGGCACATAAATTTTTCATTCAAAAGGATCAGTCAGTAGTAGTTCACTGCTACTGCCTATAGTGACTGCATCGTTGGATTTCCAGCCTCATTTGTATACTCATGGATTTGAATGAAAAACATATTGCCGTGAGTGGAAAGCGAACCCGCGTCCCCCTGGTTACTAATCTGGTGTGCTAACCACTGCACCATCACGACAACCCTGCTAGCAACAGAACAATCACTGAAATTAATGGTTAGCCACGGGGTTCCCCGGCGTTTAACATTAAGAAACAGGACGTACATCGGATCATCGGATCATCAAATTACTTATAGTTGTGTAAGAAGATGGTTTGCCAACGAAGATGACACTTGTGAGAAGGATCCAGTGGATACAAGGCGCTTACACTCGATAATTGTAGGTAGAGTAAAAGAGCAACAGCGAACTTCTCACGTGTCCAAAAAGACCTTTACTAAACGTTTCTCCCTTCAGGCTTCTTCAGTAGTAGGCTACTATGTTAAAAATACTTGAAATAAAAAATATATACAAACTAGGTCCTAAATAGGAAAAATTAATAAAGGAATAGAAAGTAAAAGAATAAACAATAGGATAAAAAGTATGGTAAACAAATTATTAAAAAGTGTTAATTTGAAGGCAACTCTGCCTTGAGAGAGTATTGCACTTGTGAGAAAAAATAAAAATAAAAACGTAGTGAATTTTATATCTTATTCTATTCCTGAAATTGAATTCTGATATTTTATTTAAACCAAAAGGCTGGAGAGTGCACAGTTGCGCACTCCAAAAAGCTTCTCTCGTTAGCAGTTGAATCGGACCATTTCACCAGCTTTAACTCTAAAAGTACTTATTCTATTACACAACACCTCCACTGTAAATCCCAGAACGTTATACACCTAATCACTTGTAGTAAATGCAATGTGAAATATGTGGGTTCCACAAGCAATGAATTCAAAGTGAGATTTCGTAATCATAAATCAGCTATGAATACAAACAAGAACACCCGCATCGAAAAAGGTGGACAGGGAAAGAAACTCGTCGGTTGGCACTTCTCGCTTTCGCCCCTTCTTTGTATTTCAACAGGCAAATAGATAGATAGATGGCCTTTATTTTAAAACGATGAGTATTAAAGCTACATGAGCTTGTGGGGTCGTTTACAATAACTAATCACTAACTAACTAGGAATATATACAAAAAGAACATTAAACATATAAAATTAGGGGTGTTGACAGATATGAATATAAACATAAATTTAAATATATACAAAGTCATCTTTTCTAAAATTACAAGTGGATACAGACATTATCTTAAAACTAAATTCATTAAGATTAACTAGGGATTTGAGCTTTAGTCTGAGGTCACGATACGGAATGTTTTTTGTCAAGGTACTGCAAATATTGGTCAATGCATTCCATATGGCTGAGCCTCTTTCATATAACGCGTGTTGAAGCGTGGAACAATTAAAGAGGCGCAAGATCGGGTTGAATAATTTGTGGCCCGTTTCTTAAAAATCAGATCAATTAATGTGTCAGGTAACCTATCGTGGTAAGCTTTGTGGAAACAGATAAAAATGGCTGATTTGTAATAAATAGACAGAGTCTGCCATTGGGCCCGTTGTAAGACATCAGCAAATGTCATGTCTTTCGGCAAATTAAAGATAAGTCTCGCAGCCCTGCAGTGAAATCTTTCTAGGGACTGAAATAAGTCGGAATTATAACAAGATGCCCATAGTATGCGACCATAGGTCACTGAAGGCAAAATGATCTTAAAGTAGAGATCCTGTCGGACGTTCCTAGGGAGAAATCTCGACTTCTTAAGTAATCCTAATTTTTAGCAAATGAAAATTGAGTTCCAGCATTATGCGGAGTCCAAGTCAGTTTGTCATTGACGGTCGTTCCCAGCAATCGTGATTTCGATACCCATTCAATTGTAGAGTTACCAATGAAGATCGGGGGGGGGGGGGGGGGGTATTACTCGGAGGATTTCTTCTAGAGATTAGCATGGCCTCACTTTTACTTGGGTGGGGTGTTAATCTGTTAAAGTGCACCTAACCCAAAAATATTTTTTTTGCTAAAATGAATCTTTGCAACTGTTCGAAACGCATTGCGGCCATTTTTTTCATTTTTCTAACAAATCCTGGCATTTTATAGGTTTCGAAAGTTGCGAAAATCCAAGCATCTTTTGTTCATGACCGAGTCAGAAGAGGAGTGGGTCTATTCCTGGTTTGACGTCACAATCTACTTTGCATGCATTTTTACAAACAGTTAATGCAATGTAAATCAGTTTGTGACGTCAAATCAGGAATAGACCCACTCCCCTTCTGACTCGGTCATGAACAAAAGATGCTTGGATTTTCGCAACTTTCGAAGCCTATAAAATGCCAGGATTTGTTAGAAAAATGAAAAAATGGCCGCAATGCGTTTCGAACAGTTGCAAAGATTCATTTTAGCGAAAAAAATATTTTGGGGTTAGGTGCACTTTAATTAAACATCACTTGTTTAATTCACGGAGTGCAGAATTAAACAGGACAATACTTTTTTCTGCCGTTTCGCTTATGCAGTAAACCATTGTATCGTCTGCAAAAATATAAACGGAACCGGCACAAAGGACGGAAGATCGTTCGTGAAAAGGGTGAAGAGTGTGGGCCCCAGAACGGACCCTTGAGGAATTCCAAAAGAGACCGGTATCATCTCTGAAGTGGATCCATTAACGATTGTAAATTGCTGTCTTTCACTTAGATAACTTCTAATCCAGCCCAGGAGTGGTCCTGATATGCCAAAGTCCCTTTCTTATTTCATTTCGAGAATGGCGTGTGACACACTGTCGAATGCCCTTTTGAAATCTATGAAGGCAGCCGCGACCACTAATCCTGCGTCTACAGCCTCTCTCCACTTTTCAGTGAGTTGTGTTTGTAGCAATTCAGTTGAAAATCCTGCGCGGTATGCCCATTGATTATCCGTAACTAGATTATTAGCTTTATACACATGACGAACAATTGTGTCGTTGACTACTTATTCAAGGATCTTACTTGGGAACTTAGCAGTGATATCGGTCTATAACTGCAGCAATCGGTTTCATCATCCTTTTTATACACTGGAGTAAGCCTTGCAGTTTTCCAACTAGTAAACACCCTGCTGGTATTAATGGAGAGTCGAAATAGGCTGAGAAGAGACGGGCCGGACAATCGCATCGCCTGCTAGCTTCAAAAGTTTTGAAGGTATATTATCAGGACCCGTGGATTTCCTTGTTTTCAGCGCCTTTATTTTATCCGCTACTAAAGGCTTTGGAACGTGGACATCTGTGAGTTGAGGAATATCTGTCTCGCTCTTGTCTGCGCAAGTTTTCCCGTATTCACAGCTTGAAGGCGGGTGTAAGATGTTGGATAGCTTTAAGCCAATCGTGGCCAAAAAAAGAGTTCATCAGGTTTGCTTTTTGCGAGTCCACAAGTTCCAAGGTGTCGTCTTCCTTCTTAAGAGGCCCGATATTTTTGCGGACCTTAGGATTGGTAGCCCTTTTAAGAAGATTCCAGTATGCGCTCGAGGACTTGACTTCATTAAAAACAGTGGAAAAATAAGACGATTTAGCTTTTCTTAAATCAGACGTAACTACGTTCCTGACCCGTTTGTAATTAAACCACTGCTCTGGGCATTTACTAGAGATTGCCGCCTTAAACAGTTTATACCGTCGATTCATTTTGTGACGAATTTCGCATGTTATCCATGGGGAGGAGAAGCTTCTTGCGTTTATTACCCTCCACGGAGCATGTTCATTGGAGATATCATCGAATAGTCGTTCCCAAACCCATAGCTGATCGTCAGGCTCTTCCCCGGGGGGCTTCATGGGGACGTGCGGCCAGCCAGGGTATGTTTTTCGGGATTTTTGTCTCGAACAGGGTATCGAATTTATCATTTTTTGTCTTAATCAGGGTATCGATTTATCAATTTTTGTCTTAAACTGGGTTAAATGTCTTAAACAGGGTATCAAAAATCGGAATTCTATCTTAAAATGGGTGGGAAATTCAGCGATATTTGTCTTAAACAGGGTCAGGGTATGAGGGGCCGCGCCGCACCTCCCAAACCAGGGATACATCGAGGGGGCTCTTCGAAGAGGGATGCGATGTAAAATGGAGTACATTCAAGATCATGTTTAAATTTCTCTACGTCCATTCTTTTGTAGTTCCTTGTTTTAATAGATTCCGGCGGTGGTCTTTTGTGTTTAAGCCGAATGGTTGCGGAAATTAAATCGTGATCTGATAACCCCAGTGGGAATACACCAGAAGAGCTGATGAGATCCTTTGTTGTGGTACCAAAGACATCAAGCAAGGTACGTGATGAAATTGCTGATCTTGTAGCCTCCTGAATCATGCTATGTAAATTAAACAATTCGAAGATAGAACGCAGTTTAACTGTGTTTCGGTGCGGTATGTTATCTGGATCGCCTTGAAAAGAAAAATCACAATTAAAATCGCCAAGCAGAAAAATATATCCAGATCTCAGAAGTACCCAACGAGAGGAATTTCAATATTGACTTGTCGTTGCTTGCAACGATTAATTGACATCTAATAAGAGGTTTATAGTTAATAATTAACTACCGTGGGAAAATAATACCCGTTCTTCACAGCCAGCTAGCACTAAATATCTATGCAAATTTGCCAGCCAGGATCCGTTTAGAGGATGCTTTTTCCCAGCCAGCACCACTCATGAAAAACTGGTTTTCCCAGCAAGTTCTCAGCGCACTGTTTTGCCAGCCAGAAATAGTCAGAGTAACTTTGTTCCGTATTATTTACTCATGCGCAGTAAGCACATGAGGTATAAAATGCCCTCCGTTTCTTGTTTTCCGTGTCACATTAGTGCATGGAAATTTATGCTTGCATACATTTACAACATGACTGTAACTTTACGTGGGGCGGGGAGTAGGGGATTATTCAAAACAATTAATAGCTTCTGAAAAAGGTATTGTTGAGTCAGAAAAATTAATAGAAAGACTTGAAAAGAAGTATTAGAGTCTTAAAGTGTATGTATGCTTGGAATATCAGTCTATTTTGCATGACAAAATAAACAGTGCGTGTTTGAAGAAATCAACCATCCCTCTCATGTTTCAAGCCCTTAAGTAGACTTGCCACAACTCCACCTCACGAGAATCGCGGAGCGAAGCGTGATTTTTCGGACGCGAACCTACACGAGACGAAGGACTTTTGAAAGTCTAGCCCTTAAGATGTGTCATTTTCTCTTGGATGTGCATGGTCGCGGCCGAATCATCGCATCTTGACTGTTCAAACTTTGTGATTGTAGTCGCGGTCGTACGGCCCGGGTCGTACGGCTCGAGCTGTTAGAATAAATCTTTTTCGATTGTGGAGCCAAAGGTAAGTTGTTGACATTAAAGACAAAATTATATATATTTTGTCTAATTTGTTTTACAAATAAACACTTTGCACGAGAGCGGGGATCATTCAAACTGATCTCCATCAACATGCCGGTCATCTCAGCTTAGTGATCTTTGAGAACCTTAGAGCAGCTTTGAGCGAAACTGAGAATACCTGAAAAAAACTGATCCGACTTTTAGCAATCTGAACTGTTCTTAGAACTACTGTTGTGATTGTCAGTATGGGCATGCGACGAAGTCAAAATGGAGAATTCTTTCAACAATACAGACTAGTCGTTTATATGCATTCTGTTTATTTCAAGTTATGGCAAAGTAATTTAGAGGATGCTTCAAGGGGAAATTCTGGTTTTCTGTCTTACTTTTGTTTTACTTAGAGGCCATTTATTTGCCAGTATTAAAAGTTTGGTT
>OX421445.1:48652358-48672358 GCA_949126865.1 Montipora capitata
GCACAGCTTGTTTTCCGGCGTTTGAGTGGATACGAATTAGACAGAAATGAAATATTTTTGCGGTACAGGGGCAGCGGGGACTGGGGCAGGTTCAAATGAAGTGCAGTCTGGGTAGTATGTAGTGCTATAAAAAGGATGCTTATCACGTGGGAAAGCATTCTAGGCCGACACCTCATCTTGCTCACGTTATATTCCGTATTTTCTCTGTGACTTACTTTCAATCATGAACGACGCTGAAGAAGTCAGAATTGTCGAGTCGTCCATTGCAAAGAAAAACGAGAACCTTCCAGCGTCTATGAAGTCGATGCTCGATGATTCCCCAAACGAGCTGAAGAGTTCGCAAGCGGACACCGCAGATTCCCACTTCAAAGAAATCAAGAGGCTCAAGTTCGATAAGCCTCACCGGCTCAAAAAGAGAGCCAACAAAGACCAGTACAGATTCAACCTTAAAGTCAGCGACGCCATTTGAAGAGGCAAAGGATGCCTGTTCCGCCTGTCAGTTCGATAAAGTTCACGCTTCACTTGAGACAGGTGAGAAGTTATTGACGGAGAGACAGAAACATATTCTTTTAGCAGACAAGTCCGATTTTGGGTGGTCATTGATTCGAGAATGCAAGCGTAACGATCTTGCCGAGGACTCCGATGACGAGGAAAAGATTATCAGGCAGAGGACAGAGCACGTTCCCAGGCTACACAAAGCGGGCGATTAAAGTCAAGGCCAACAAACAGAAGAGAGCCCACTGCGTTAACGACGGTTGCAGCCGTGGCTTCTGGCCAGTTTGGTGGGAGCCCTATTTCCATAGTGCAGACCAGAGTGCCACAAGCTAAACCGGGTTCCTGTTTTGCTTGCAACAAACCTGGACATTGAAGGGCACAGTGTCCTTTCACTGCAAAGTCAACCACCGGTCAATGACTGGTCGCCAGCGATCCAAAACACTTTCAAGGTGTGGTCAATTCTATTATTGTTTCAAATAGCCCTAGTGACAGTTTTGACGATGATCTTTCCAACTCAGATCATGAGTTTACTTCAGGGAAATATAACAGCCCTTCGGTCGGTGGTCGTTTGTCTTTGTGCTACGATCAATGGGTAAAATTAGGGGGTAGACTTTCATATACCGCACCAAAATGGCGGAAGACAAAAGAACCATTGTTATTCTGATTAGGCCTTGTTGATTAGGTATTGTTATGTTACCTTTGTTCTTTTGTTTTATGCACGTTAATTATTCAGGGTCCGGTATATGAAAGATAAGCCAAATTAGGCGCTTCGGGGTTTGTATTAAGCGTTGTGCGCAACGGCTATAAAATTCCGTTTGTGGCTTTTTTATCTTCCTAGCTTCTCTGCTGGGATTTTGGTGATGGTGTTGTGAAGAATTTTCAGTTGACAGTTTTACCTTTCGGGTTGTCATCCACACCGTATTTGTTCACCAAATTATTAAAGCCTATTCTTGCTTCATGGAGTTGGAAAGGAATTCCCATGGCTATTATTCTCGATGACGGCTTTGGGGATGGTATCAATTCTATCAAGGCCAAAATCAACAGTTTGACAGTTCGCGCTGATTTGACTAGATACGTCTGTTACTAACGAAGAGAAATCCCCTTGGGAGCCTGTTCAAGTTATTACCTGCCTCGGCACTGTTTTTGATACTTGTCAAGGTTTTATTTAGGTTACCGAGCAAAGGGTTTCAAAGATAAAGAGTAGTATTGATCTCTTACGTAACGATGATTGTAAAAATTTCAAAGCTAGGGATGTAGCCTCAGTATGTGGTAGGCCAAATCATCTCGCTCACTCCTTGTGTAGGAAGTGTGGCTAGAATTAATTACGACACGTGCTTTGTACACTGTTGTTAATCAGAAACTGTCATTGAACTAAGGTTGAGTTGACTAAAGAAGGTTGTGATGAATTGACATTTTGGATAGACAATGTCGACTCTCTTAATTATCGTTGCCACTGGGGGCCTTCCCAACGGCATGCTAGGTTTGACTATTCTGACACATCCGATTACGCTTGTAGTTCGCGTGAGTTCAGGCATTTCCCTTGAAATGAAGTAGATCCCTGTAGATTTTAATCATCAGGTTGATTCTTTGAGTAGAATTGTTGATTTCGAAGATTACACTATTAATGACGACGTGTTTCGTATGTTGAATTGTAACTGGGGGCCCCACACAGTGGATAGGGTTGCCTGTAGTTACAACGCCAAGCTTTTGCGCTTTAATTCTAACAACAGCGGGGTTAGTGAAAGAGTTTTTCAGAGACATGGCAGATGGAAGAGTGTCGCAGCTAAGGATGGTTACGTTAAGGACGACGTAGCCTCGAAACCTTTGGGATTTCTGTTTCTGTTCTTTTTGAGGTTCAATCAAGCTGTATACTTTTTCTTCTAGGTTGTTGCATAGTCAGGGGCACCCAACGACCAATTTGTTGTAAAATGTATTATTATACCCCAGTTAATGAAAATAAATGTTATTAAGGCATTTTCAGGTGTTTTTCAGTGTTGCTGGGAAAACATTACCTGTTCCTTTTTCCCAGCAAGACACACAAGAAATTTCCCAGCCAGCTAGATAAAATTGGTTGGTTTCCCAACCAGCTGATCAAATTTATTTCCCAGCCACGAATTCCGCGCGCTTTCAAATCCCTCGATCCAAAACGACCGAACAAAAGCGACAAAACCGGGACAAACCAGGATTTTTCCGCAAGCGCAATCACTCTGACCAGCCGTCGTATGTTTGTGCCTACTCTCTGGGAGAGGGAAGGGTTTTTTTTTTTTTTTTTGTAGTCGTCCTCAGTCTTAACAGTTTCTACAGCCAGCTCGGGTTGAAATGCTAGAAAAAGTCAGGCAATTCTCAGGCAAAACCTCTATCAATAACAAAATTTCCCAGCCAGCTCATCGAAACACCTGTATTTTTGCCAGCCAGCAAGATTCCTCTACGGAACAGATAATGTGAGGAACAGATTCGTTGGGTGCCCCTGCATAGTTAACAGAAGGGAATGGTTTGGAAACTCGGCACACATCAAAGGAGCAAACAAAGATGCCAAGATTTAGGTTGGAAAGTCCACGACCGTGCACAATCTTTTGTTTTGCGCTCATACACCATGCATGAATTACGTAATTAATCAACACAGTTCTGTTGGTTAGTTCCTCAGTGCGGAGTAAACAAATATTGTATTTTGTGCACGGTCAAGGCCAAAAAAGAGAACAAAAACCTACAACAAAGAAAGTTCATAACCATTCCCCTCTATTAACTATGGTTGTTATATCTGCGGTGCTCGGTCGAAACAGCCAAAATAAACCTAATGGTTTTTCTACTCATGTTGTAGTGCGTAGCAGAGCCGAAATTAGTGTTGTCGCTGACGTGACGCTTTGAAAGTCACGTCTCGTGCGTAACGCCAGCTTGGGCCGCCTTTCTTTACAGTGACCACAATCAGTGCTTCAGCGCTAGAACGACAAGGCACTCTAAAAAAAGGTTCCTCTCCTTGTTTCCTTTTTAATGTAAACTGTTTGTTCTTCTAACCGATTCAAAATACGCTGCCTCGATAAAAATAACGCAAATTGAACGTATATCAGAAACATCAACTTGATTAAGTATTAAAACGAAAAAAAAAACGTAGAATTTTCTCACTTACCGGATGAAAGATTTAACAGCGACGCCAAACTGTTCGCGCCCTTTACACCAAATAGACCGAGAGAGGCCTGAGACACTTTCTCGTAACCAGACTCGATGAATGCTGAGATTGCCGAACGTCCTAATTGAATGTTGAATGTTTCAATGTCTGAAGTACTAATCAAATGTCAACCGAATGTCGTAATTGGATCTTCGAGCCGCCGATTGAACGTTAATATATATTATTTAATATAGTTAATATTAAATGAAGTTAATATTTAATATTTAATAGTTAATATTTAAGCCACTTAATTGACGAATTGCGTGTTTGATTTGAAGAATTGAACGTTTGAATTGACAAATTGAATGTTTGAATTGACAAATTGAATGTTTCGATTGACCAACTGAATGTTTGAATTGACAAATTGAATGTTTCGATTGACCAACTGAATGTTTGAATTTAATGATTGCGAGTTTAAATTGCAAGATAGAATGCTTGAACTAAGGGTTTGGATTCAACAACAACAAGTTTGAATTTTGGGGAGATGGATACCCATAAATATGGACAGTGCTGTCACTACTGGCAAAGACTCCTTGATGCGACTGAAATTGACCACTGACCTTTGAAAAGCTTTGGAGACATCTGAACGTTTGCGCTGAACAGAGCGTAGAATATACATTGTACTAAGAAACTTGGCGGTGTTCATGTGACGTAATAGCCCTGCTGATATAGGACATTTTAATTAATTTTCCCTCTTGTTTGAGAAGGGTTTGAATGATAGCTGGGTAGTTTTCCACACTGATCTGACGGCGCTGTGGAAAGCCAACGTGTTTTGCATCAGCTTTTTACATTTTTTTTGCAGTCTTTTTCTTTACATTTGGCAAGAGGTGAAGGTTGCATAGGTTTAACTTTGTCTTCACAAACACTGCCATCTTCTGGTTTGAAAACTTAAAAAGCTTCCACAGTTCAGTCAAATAGGTTGTAACTTTCTCTATGTAGCTTAACCCTTGGTTGGAATCTGCACAAGCTAGTGCGAGCTGATGACAAACGCAATGAATAACAATTACAGAAAGTGTTACACTATAGGGAAGATATCTGATTACACGACAGGGAAGATATCTGACTACAAACATTGCTTTTGTTATTCAATGTACCAACCGAAGAAACAAAAGACCCTTTGTTTCGACAGCCAATGAGGCTCTGGTTGGCACATTAATGACAATAAGTACACGCAAAGAGATGTGAGGCTATGATCATCTCTAGAAAGGAATTTATTGGTCCTTTACAACAAGTATTTTGTGGATTTCTAGTCATTAATCTTTCTAAAGTAGTGGAATTGCTGGGATTGCTCATAGCCAATAAACTTTCTTGGGACCATCATATTGAAAAATTATCGAAATCATTCTCGGCTCAACTAGCTATGTTGAGGAAAGGTTTTTGCCCAGTATCACATACTGTCTGTCAGTTTGGGAGAGCTGCTCTCATACTCTATTTGATGACATTGAGAAATTACGTCATATCAAGGCAGCACGAATTATCCACAATATTCCTAACAACAAATATATGGATCATCAAATTCTCAGCCCAGCAAAATGGCACAATATAGCATTTATGTATAAACAGCCCTCGGGTGGGGAAATGTTCAAAGTAATGAAGAGCAATTCAAGAGCAATGGTGGGTGCCATTTTTGGGAAGGGAATAGGCAAGTTTAATTTACTGGCCCAGGAAAGACGAGCTACAACTTTTTTACCCTGAAGCCTTCGAACGCTTTCCTCGTGTTTCATCTATCATTGACTGCACAGAAATTTTCCTTGAACGACCCTCTATGGCTGATACGCAGGCCCTCACATATCCAACATACAAGAGCCACAACACTGCCAGGTACTTGGTAAGGCTTAGTACCAACTGGCTATATAATATGCATAAGCACAATCTTGTTGCAACAAAATCATAGTCAGACATGGTTATTATCATAAAATGATCCATTATCATCTTATAACTATGTCAATCACTTATGACTGTGTCGATGACAAGTTCGCTTATGATAATGTCCGAGACGTCTCCATTAAGACATAAGCGACATAACAGAATTATGCTCACCCTAATAGTGTGATCATTAAGTCAAAATGAGAAATTATGGCCATAAATGTGAGAGGCCAAAGCCATGTATTGTATAGCATCATAAAACATAAGGGGAATTTTAATTCTTCCTTATTTTAATTAATTAGTTAATCGATTACTTGATTATTGTAAACATGGCTTTGGCCTCATTTGTTTTATGACATAGATTTGACATGCAAAAAATGTTTACATACTCTAATACAACAGTTCTTTAGTCACTGTTCAAGTCTTGCAAATTAACAATTGTTTTTGCTTTCCTCTCTCTGAAAGTAAGGGGTTTTTTTATGATCACCCATTTTCGCCAGGGTAACACACTCGCCTTTGGAGAGGTATGTGCAGGGAATTGTGCGCCCTTGCCCCTTTGTTAGCACCGGGTGGCTACAGCTGGCCCGGTAGCCTAGCACCCGTGAAGGTTACGTTTGGGATAATTTATTTTTGATAAACAATTTGCGACTATTTTTCACATTTAACAAGTTCTGAGTCGTTCGATACAGAATTCACCCATTTCATATATTTGTTTCATTTTATTGTCCCATTAGAAACTATCTCGTTCCTGGATCAACACCACTCATTATTTTCGAAGTTACTGTACTCCAGAGAAGTTTTCGTTTCTTGAGATTTAATACAAATTTGAACTGTGACATAGAATTTTGCTATCATGGATCTTACACAACTACCGAACATATCAGAACGACGACTCGCCTTATTCCAACTACTTAATGGAGACGTGTTTTATCCAGTTCAAGCCTGGCCCAAGCTAGAAAATTTTAACTTTCTGGAAGAAACCCATCAGAAACAAAGACACTTTCCAACTGATGCTATTTTTTTTCTGGGCAATGAATGCTCCCCTGATATCATAACAGACTGGATCTACTCTTCACAATACTGGAAAAGCCCACAGAAACTAGACAAAAGAAAACGCCAAGTAAGCTTCATCTGCAACAACATGAACTCCAAAGGACATATCTGGTTCTACTTTGACATTCATCACAACGAATGGCTCTATCTGAATGGAGAAAAAAGAACGAAAAATCAGAATGAATCAAATTAAGTTTTCATTGACTGCACAGAAATTTTCCTTGAACGACCCTCTATGGCTGATACGCAGGCCCTCACATATTCAACATACAAGAGCCACAACACTGCCAGGTACTTGGTAAGGCTTAGTACCAACTGGCTATATAATATGCATAAGCACAATCTTGTTGCAACAAAATCATAGTCAGACATGGTTATTATCATAAAATGATCCATTATCATCTTATAACTATGTCATTCACTTATGACTGTGTCGATGACAAGTTCGCTTATGATAATGTCCGAGACGTCTCCATTAAGACATAAGCGACATAACAGAATTATGCTCACCCTAATAGTGTGATCATTAAGTCAAAATGAGAAATTATGGCCATAAATGTGAGAGGCCAAAGCCATGTATTGTATAGCATCATAAAACATAAGGGGAATTTTAATTCTTCCTTATTTTAATTAATTAGTTAATCGATTACTTGATTATTGTAAACATGGCTTTGGCCTCATTTGTTTTATGACATAGATTTGACATGCAAAAAATGTTTACATACTCTAATACAACAGTTCTTTAGTCACTGTTCAAGTCTTGCAAATTAACAATTGTTTTTGCTTTCCTCTCTCTGAAAGTAAGGGGTTTTTTTATGATCACCCATTTTCGCCAGGGTAACACACTCGCCTTTGGAGAGGTATGTGCAGGGAATTGTGCGCCCTTGCCCCTTTGTTAGCACCGGGTGGCTACAGCTGGCCCGGTAGCCTAGCACCCGTGAAGGTTACGTTTGGGATAATTTATTTTTGATAAACAATTTGCGACTATTTTTCACATTTAACAAGTTCTGAGTCGTTCGATACAGAATTCACCCATTTCATATATTTGTTTCATTTTATTGTCCCATTAGAAACTATCTCGTTCCTGGATCAACACCACTCATTATTTTCGAAGTTACTGTACTCCAGAGAAGTTTTCGTTTCTTGAGATTTAATACAAATTTGAACTGTGACATAGAATTTTGCTATCATGGATCTTACACAACTACCGAACATATCAGAACGACGACTCGCCTTATTCCAACTACTTAATGGAGACGTGTTTTATCCAGTTCAAGCCTGGCCCAAGCTAGAAAATTTTAACTTTCTGGAAGAAACCCATCAGAAACAAAGACACTTTCCAACTGATGCTATTTTTTTTCTGGGCAATGAATGCTCCCCTGATATCATAACAGACTGGATCTACTCTTCACAATACTGGAAAAGCCCACAGAAACTAGACAAAAGAAAACGCCAAGTAAGCTTCATCTGCAACAACATGAACTCCAAAGGACATATCTGGTTCTACTTTGACATTCATCACAACGAATGGCTCTATCTGAATGGAGAAAAAAGAACGAAAAATCAGAATGAATCAAATTAAGTTTTCATTGACTGCACAGAAATTTTCCTTGAACGACCCTCTATGGCTGATACGCAGGCCCTCACATATTCAACATACAAGAGCCACAACACTGCCAGGTACTTGGTAAGGCTTAGTACCAACTGGCTATATAATATGCATAAGCACAATCTTGTTGCAACAAAATCATAGTCAGACATGGTTATTATCATAAAATGATCCATTATCATCTTATAACTATGTCATTCACTTATGACTGTGTCGATGACAAGTTCGCTTATGATAATGTCCGAGACGTCTCCATTAAGACATAAGCGACATAACAGAATTATGCTCACCCTAATAGTGTGATCATTAAGTCAAAATGAGAAATTATGGCCATAAATGTGAGAGGCCAAAGCCATGTATTGTATAGCATCATAAAACATAAGGGGAATTTTAATTCTTCCTTATTTTAATTAATTAGTTAATCGATTACTTGATTATTGTAAACATGGCTTTGGCCTCATTTGTTTTATGACATAGATTTGACATGCAAAAAATGTTTACATACTCTAATACAACAGTTCTTTAGTCACTGTTCAAGTCTTGCAAATTAACAATTGTTTTTGCTTTCCTCTCTCTGAAAGTAAGGGGTTTTTTTATGATCACCCATTTTCGCCAGGGTAACACACTCGCCTTTGGAGAGGTATGTGCAGGGAATTGTGCGCCCTTGCCCCTTTGTTAGCACCGGGTGGCTACAGCTGGCCCGGTAGCCTAGCACCCGTGAAGGTTACGTTTGGGATAATTTATTTTTGATAAACAATTTGCGACTATTTTTCACATTTAACAAGTTCTGAGTCGTTCGATACAGAATTCACCCATTTCATATATTTGTTTCATTTTATTGTCCCATTAGAAACTATCTCGTTCCTGGATCAACACCACTCATTATTTTCGAAGTTACTGTACTCCAGAGAAGTTTTCGTTTCTTGAGATTTAATACAAATTTGAACTGTGACATAGAATTTTGCTATCATGGATCTTACACAACTACCGAACATATCAGAACGACGACTCGCCTTATTCCAACTACTTAATGGAGACGTGTTTTATCCAGTTCAAGCCTGGCCCAAGCTAGAAAATTTTAACTTTCTGGAAGAAACCCATCAGAAACAAAGACACTTTCCAACTGATGCTATTTTTTTTCTGGGCAATGAATGCTCCCCTGATATCATAACAGACTGGATCTACTCTTCACAATACTGGAAAAGCCCACAGAAACTAGACAAAAGAAAACGCCAAGTAAGCTTCATCTGCAACAACATGAACTCCAAAGGACATATCTGGTTCTACTTTGACATTCATCACAACGAATGGCTCTATCTGAATGGAGAAAAAAGAACGAAAAATCAGAATGAATCAAATTAAGTTTTCTCATTTTTCAAGAATATTTATACTCGTGAACTTTTCCTATTTGGATAGGCATATCTTTATTTCAAAGAATGAGTAGTGTTCAAGTAACTATTTTCTAAAAATAAAATAATATTTTTTCTTTTCTGGGATAAAACCCTTTTTACATAGATCACATTTCAATTTTCTTTCTAAGTTTTCACTCTTTTTTTCACGTTGTGTTTTCTTCTTCTTTTTTCATTTCACTTTGTTGTATCCCAGGCTGGTTTTGGTATTAACTTTTTTTTATTTTCACACAGAATTTGTTCTGTTTACTAACCCCACTGTGAGGTTGAGATTTTACTTAGTAAATTTCCCTTCTTCATTTAACAGACTAGCCCTAACTTTATACTATGATTTCCCTCAACTCACCATCCACACACACACACAGTATTTTCCTCTCACTTACCCGCTTTACTAGAGATTATCATTTCAGTTAGTGAAGAGAAACCCCTTCCTGTAAGGGGATTCTTGCTGCAGCACCATACTCATGCCACAAAGGTCGCTAGTCTACTGCTGTTTTGTTTTGTTTTGCTTTGTTTTTTACTTTAAACAACTATATCAAAATCGCCTTTGGGGCGTCCATGACTTGAGATATTTATCAACCTCGTCATCAGTGGTATACCCAGGGGGGAAGGGGGGGGACTCCCATGCCAAACTGACGGGGATGCTCGTTGTCTCGTTTAGTGGTTTAAATCATTCACCGATTTTGGTATCTCCATGGATGTTTGGGGTGGAAAGTAAATAATAAAACAGGTATCGCTTAGGGAGCATGGCATGCGACGATTTATGACAATGCTTTCAAAAGCTACTAAAAGATGAGAGTATGCAATGAAATTTCCTTTAACTCTCATTTTTAGGACTGTTTTACAATGGTATTTTTTAGTGGTCAAGTGCAGCTTGAGCTACGCCCAGATTGGTCTCCTTTAGGGGTTTAATTTGAAGTTTCCGACGAGCATCCCTCCCCTCCCCGGGGTTTAGCACCTCTCCCAAAAAAAATTCAAGAAAACGTTTAAAATACACGGCTCTATTTGGGGCCATTCAAAACTGCTCTTCTCTTAGCTACCAGTAAAGTTAAAAGTCTTGATCTCACGTTTGTTCTCCAATTATTGATGAAATTATTCGGATTCTCATCACAAGTCTTCGAATTCAAGTTGCGCACACCATTAAGCAATTTGTTCCTCTTCAATTTGGGCGCAATTTCGATCTAACGGAAAGTAGCTTTAAAAATCCTACTTGACACAGCATTCTCTGTGGTGTCAGCATTCCTTTTTTGTACAAATGTTACCCTCACTTGGAGCGATAATTTTTCCACTTATTCCATAATTTGAGGGTTCACTGAGCACGATTTTTCGTTTTTCCACTTCTCGTGGATGCGTTTCTTTTCTGTTAATTATTTAACCAGCCGTTCCCGTGTTAAGAATATACGGTACTTCAGCGAACTGGACCTTTTTTCCCTTATCCCTTTCAAATTAAGGCTCAAAGCAGCACAGAGGAATGATACACGCCATTTTATAACAGGTTGTGTACCATGGGTGAGCAAGGATGGCGGAGTAGTGAGAGCACTCATCTCCCACCAATATGGCCTGCGTTCGATTCCCGGACTCGGCATGATAAGTGGGCTAAGTTTGTTCTTGGTTCTTGTCCTTGCTCCAAGGGTTTTTCCCCGGGTACCCCGATTTACCCCCTCCCAAAAAGACAAAATTCGTAAATTCCAATTCGATCCGGAATAGCCTGCGGATACAACAGCCTCCCGTCGCTCAACGCCGCTGGGCGACGTCTCGCGAAAGTCGCTTAGCGACAGTCAGCGACGAGAGAAAGGAAGGTCCAGGTTTATCAGTTCCTCAACTGTCACGTACTCCCCCGTCACGTTAAAAAGTGGATTAACGCCATTTTATTGAAAAAACCCCACGAAATACGCTATAAATAGTAATAAAATGTATACCCCCCATCCCCGGAGATCTCGGGCGTTTCATCCATGGTTCCCAGTATGGATGCGGACCCCGAAATTGTCCACTATTCCTCCGGATTCGTTATTTGTGTGACACGTTTCGTCAGCGCATTTTGAGTTGAATTGTTAAATGACTGAGAGAAAGGGAACAACAAATATTGTAACATATTATAGTTAAATCACGAAAAACCAAAGAAAGTCGTTACCATACTTAACACTTAAGATTACCACTCTACAGTCAAAACTGCTTTTTTAATCATTGTTCTGTTTTGTCAGACTACAGCAAGCAAGATTTTTGTTTCTACATGATATAAGATAACAGCAAAGCAAAGGAACGTTTTGGGCCGTGTTCCTTTGAAAATGTCGACTGTCGCTATTACTGAGATGGCTGGACTTCCTCGATCATGATGCGGATCAGGGAGTTCCATCCGGTCCAAGCATTACCGAGTGTTAAGCTGGAGATTCCACAATCGCCTACATTCAATCCTATTTTTACGGTTCCTTTGCCAAGTCCCTTGCAATACCCTCCAAAGTAGTTCACCGTGTGTATGTTGGGATATTCCTTTCCGCCGTTGTCAGCAATGTAGATGTGCCCTTCAATGGGGCCGGGTTTGCATTCCACACCGTTGAAGGTGAAATACCAGCGGGTGCAGCAATTCCGGCAGAAAGCGACTCTGTAGTCGCCATTGAACTCGACTTTCAAATATGTGTTATCAATGTGCTTCTTAAAATCGCAGGACTGAAAAACAAGAAGATGTTACAGGTTCTTTAAAATCTTGCACAACTCCTTGTGGAGCTTAATTTTCAAGGTTGTATGTTTTAATGCACCAATTGCAAGAACGCCAAGTGAACGATGGCGCAACTCTAAAATTTAATCACGTATGAAATATGTTTTATTTAATTTTTTAAGGGTACTTTCGATTGGGAAATCCGGATTTAGATCTTAAAATCCAGATCTTCGGAATACCAATCGACCGCACAATCCGAAAACGGATTTCGCTGCGGATTTTGTTAATTAAAATCCATGTCGGGTAAGAATTTCCATTAACAAAATCGTTTTCGGATTTTGTGTTCGATTGGAAATCTGAAGCTCAAATGTTCAATCTTGCCCGCTCAAGCCAAAATTCCGCCCGCAAACCAAAGCCAAAATTAGATCACTCAACTGGTGAGAGCGGAAAAGAAAATGAGATTTTTGTACAATCTGTAGCCGCAAATAGTTTCTTTTGGAGGAAAGTGCAGTTAACAGTGGATTTGAAAGCATTTCCTCCAACAAAATCAAGTAAGTTTGTATTTTCCGCACCGGCTGCAGGCAAAGTTGAATTCAAAGTTTGTTGTGTGTTATTGTTGACCAGTTGTTCTAGTTTTAAAACTTTTACGGTTTAACAGCATTTTTCACCATTGGTCGATTAAATACTTTCACTTCTTAGTATTTTTCCTTCGTAAATGGATCTTTGGTAAAGTTTCATTCATATGGCGTTTAAACTTTGCCATTTAGGTTGTTGGTGTTGTTACTATAAAGAAAGATTTACCATCGCGTTTACGGCAAACGGCAAATGGCAAAAGCAAGGCTGGGTTTTTCTCTTTGTCAAAAAAAATGAAACTTCTTGGCTTTAAGCTTATATCCGGCCTGTCGGCCACAGCTATCGAGCAAACACCAAAAAGAGAAAAATGAGCTCAAGTTAGAGAAGTTTCTCCGTTTAATTTAGAGATAAATAACAGCCTGGCGTTTGCCGTCTTGCGTTGACTGTGACAAAGACAAGCGACAAGACAAAGACAAGCGGTCGGCCAAGGTCAAGGACCGAGGTCGAAGGCAACCCGAAGGTTTCTTTTTCATGGCATTCTACTGTAACTTGCGGCGTCTACCGCAACTCACAGCAGGGGTGGGTGCCACTCCTATCCCGTTGCATACACAACTTGTCCCCAGTACTGGTACTCATTTTACCCACCACGAATGGATGGAAAGCTGAGTGAACTTTGGAGCGTACGGAAATGGTTTTCACCAGAAGGTCACCCATCCAGTAGATAACCTAGCCCAACGGGGCTTAACATTGGACACCATTCGGAGAACAATGCCGACCCATTGAGCCAACCGAACACGAACGTGAAGCTAAATCTAATCTAATCTAATCTAATCTAATCTAGGTTTAACATTATTTTTATAGCATATACAATACATGTGTACAGAGTCATGCCTACAATTGCCGGGAACGGCATTATATCATTGTCGGCATATTTAGTCAGTTGTCATTGTTTCCCGTCGTTTCTTGCAAAACAAATTCAGCAAAATTTAACAATATTTCGTGGTAGTTCAATAATAAAACAATTATTCCATTCTCATTTGTTAGGAGATCTATCTTCTCCCATCCGAGGCGCGCTCGTGGAATAATTGTTAATTAGATTCGGAACAACTTCCCCTATACATTTACTGTAATTTTGCATTGTTTGCCCCTCAATCAAGAGGGCGTCAGAAACGGTGAAAAGGTCTATTCAGTTTTTGCAGCGCGAAACGTTCCGCTATTACAACGTTCTTTTTTGTCAATATCGCAAGGTTCATATCTAGAATATCTTCATGCATCTCTTCGTGCATTTTTTAAAGCATTATGACAAATCCGACTGGTTTGGAGTAACATGCATTTTAAGTAGATTTAATTTTTTGATTTTCTTCTCCTTACCACTATCTGTCCCTTGTCCGTATCAACGCCGTAGTTGTTGTTAAGGGACCACTCACACTGTTTCCAGTTTTTCTGCAGATCTCCTGGAGGGCCCTGTTCACCTTGATCACCCTTGTCTCCTTGGGGGCCCTGTGGACCTCTGGGTCCCTGGGCACCGGGCGGGCCTGGTGGCCCTGTGTATCCCCTGGGCCCAGGACGTCCGTTGTGCCCTGGTTTTCCAGGAGGACCAGGTGGCCCTTTGAAGAAGCAGCGCTTTCCAGGCTGGTCCTCGACCTTGGCATGACAAAAGCGTAGAGGTGATTAGCGATATCATAAATATATTTTAAATAATTTATGGTTAGCTGAGAAGGTCTTATTTCAGAAAAGGCTTTTGATTTTCGTGTCCATTACTCAGACACCAAAATACGGAAACGGAATATTTTGATCCATACCATCTTCAAACCAGGGGATCGTAATTTGTGAGCTTCTGGTACACATTTATTTCCAGATCATTCAATTTCAAGGAACAAAATGCATCGACGAAATTTCTCACATGCAGGATGTTTGAATTAATGCCACCGTTTAAGGACGTGGTTATAATTTTGTTCTATTATAGAAAAAAAGCTTAGGACACCAAGAGTTCTGCACCTTCACTGAGCATTTGCCTTAAGAAGCAGCAGATAACTTTACCTTTTCTCGCGAGTATTCTTTTGCTTTGTTTTTTGTGTATGCATGATTGCTAATTAACACCCTTTGATGCATGATGGTGAGGAACAATACCGAAGTATGTCATAACTCATTTTGTATTTTGTTGTCTTGATGATGGCAGTAGCCAAAACGCGGGGCCGGGGTCAGGGTCCGGGTGGCTTTTTTCTCCAAATGTTTTTGTTTCAAATTTTGTCGTTATTCTCCTGTTAGTTTCGAATGACCGACATCTGTCCTTCATTTATGGTGGAAATTAGTTTAAGGGGCCTACGGAAGCTATGAGAGCTCTTAAGGGAAATCTTAGTTTTTTTCCTTAATCGGACTAGGTTGCTGTGTTCTAAAATCGAAGTTGGTTTTTGCGAGCACCTGCGTTAATACTTTTTCTTTCTGGGCCCGGTTGTCGATTAACGCTATCCCAGATTAAAAATTAACCAAAGAGTTTATTTCTCTACTCCCAACTGCTCTTCAATGCTGATTTCCGGCAAAACTTTACATTAGATGAAGTCAATGTTGAAAAACAAAAATAAACAAAAAAACTTTCACCAAAAAGGTGAAATCAAGAATCAAAGGTTTACGCTTATCCTAGATTAAGTTAATCGGCTTTCTAACAACCGGGCCCTGAAAATTAGAGTTCGTTTTTCGAAATTAAGAAAATTTCCACCTGAAATTGGAGTTTATACGACAACTGCCAGAGAAACTGTGCCCTGGAACCAGAGGTTTTGCTTGAGCCGCGAGAAAGCCACGAAGCGGCGAAGACGAGTCCCAAAGCGGCGAGAAGAGAAAAACCACTGGTTACCTTGAACTTGAATCTCACTTTCACGCAGACGCCAGGGTCAGGATCTCAGGCTCGGGTTGGTTGATATTTTTACAAACATCCAAATCAATATGATTGGTTCGTTTGATTGGCAATACCGAGAGGACGCGTGGTTGCTAAGTTGCTATTGGTCCCTTTTTAAATTATAAATTTGACGCGTTTAACAGCTGGCGTCTGCGCGAAAATGAGATTCAAGTCCAAGGTAACCAGAGGTTTTCTCTTCTTCCCTCGTCGCGACTCGTCTTTGCTGCTTCGTGGCTCTCTCGCGGCTCAAGAAAAACCTCTGGAACCAGGGTAGAGACACTGAAGACTCGCTGAGCTCCATACTTTAAAATCGCATTGTAATGTTTACTTCATAAACAAAAAAAAAAAAAAAAACAGAGAATCACAGTTCCACGATAGTCGTCACGCAACGTTCTCGTTTGCTTGTTTGTTCGCGGCTTTTGTCAATGTTGTCGTCTTAACTTTACTACACTGAAACAGTTTGTAGTAAAGTCAGACTCGCACAGGAACTTGCTGGCCAATTATATTGGGATCCAATCTAATTTCACGATTAAAAACACAACAACATTGACAAAAATTTTGCGAAAACAAATAATTGAGAACGTCGCGTGACTGCGCGACGATCAACGTAGTTCGTGCAACTGTGACTCTGTTTTGTTTCGTTTTAATTGTATTGCGGAGAAGGCTTTTAAGAAGTAAACATTGAATATATATGTGGTCTTAAAATGTGGAGCTAGCTCAGGGAGTCTTCAGTGTCTCTACGAGTTAGCGTATATTGCCCACAAAAACTCCAATTTCAGGAAAGTTTGGAGGAAAAAAAGACACCCTGATCCCGGTCCCGACCCCGACCTCGACCCCGGCCCCGCGTTTTGGCTATACCCTTGATGACAGGCACACCATGCAATTACTCGGTTGGACCTTTATCCTTGTCATCGGTAGTGGGCCTTAGTGGTTAAATTGTGGTGAAAAATTTGGTTCCCAAACAATAAACTGGACTCTCGGACAAAAAATCTGAAGGCCTCACGACTGATCGGCAAGAAATGTGAATAATTCTCTGACTGACTGTAAAATCTGATAATTGTCAAAACATAAATTTTAAAAAACGAATTCTCAGTTAAGCACTAGTAAGAAGTAAGCTCCCTCAATTAGAATCACTTAGACAAGTCAATTTTATTTAACTTACACAGAATATTATGTACATAAAGTTAGAATGATTTTACAATATTGTTTTACAAAAATAGAAGACGAAAGGAAAGTAAGTTTGATAATATGTTGTTATGGTGTAGAGGTTGGGACACCTAAATAGTTAGTAAACTAATCGAGTAGGTGCCCCAAATTAATTACATCATGAGCAAAAGGAATAGAGTTAAATAACATTTTTTTGTTAAAAAGTATTACTTCTTGTACTAACCACTAACATTAAACTTGTTGAACATATTAACGTAAATTAATCAAATCATCAACGAAAGTATGAATCTTCAAAAACATTCAAACAGATAAAACATTATAATTATGTACAAAATTAAGTTCATTAATTATCAGTATCTTTGTTATACCTGTCAATCATAGTGTTCTTAACGTATTGACGAAAACTGGAAAAAGGAGTAATCTGCTTCACATCACGAGGTAATGAATTCAAAAGTTTAGCACAGAAAAACAAAGAGAACGAATACCATATTGTATGATCTGGACTTGGTTTACGAACAGGTTATGATTATTTGTTTGACGTGTATAATATTAATGAACAGAGGATGTTGGCTTGAAGTACTCAGCAAAACAAGATGGAGTTCATTTATGAAACCAACGATGAACAAAAGTAAGAATTTCAATATGAATTATATCACAGAATTTTAAAAGATTTAGGGATTTGAGCAACGGTTATGAATGTGATGCAGATTCAGAAAATGTCATAATCCTGACTTAACGCTTTTGCAGAGTGGTCAAAGGATTTAGGTAGGTTGGGTATAGACACCGTAAGTAAAAAAAGGATAAATTTGAGAATTATAAAGCATTTTTAATAGATCAATATTAACATAGTACCTCAGTTTTGAGACTTTCCCAAGTTAGATTAGCATCAAAAGTAACACCAAGATATTTAACTGTAGATACTTGCTGCATATTTACCCCATTAATTTTCAGATTAAAAGTCTTGTGAAAGAGAATGAAACTAGTTTTTACAATACTAAGTGCCAGTAGGTTGGATTTCATCCACTCGGCAACTGCAATGAGCTCATAATTTAGCTTAAGTTCAAGATCAATCAGGTTCTTGCATGCACAGTATATATTAGTATCATCAGCAAATAGGTGAAAAGTAAGTGATTCTGAGGCATGAGGTAAGTCATTAATATATAATAAAAATAGCAGGGGTCAAAGAAAAGACCCTAGAGGGACCCTGCAAGGGATAGAAAGATGATTAGAGTCATGACCATTGGCACACGCAAACTGTTTCTACCAGTCGTAGGCCACACCTCTTATTCCATAATGGTGCAATTTTAACAAAAGAATAGAATGATTCACCGTATCAAAAGCCTTTTTAAGCCGATAAAAATTCCCCAGCCACATTCATTGTTATCAATGGAGTAGGGAATAGATTCAGACTGAGTGATGCTTAAAGGTGCATGATTAGTTGAACACTTCCGCCTAAAACCAAACTGAAGTGGGTAGAGAATGCTATGACATTCAAGATAACTGTAAAAGGCGCTTTTTCATAGCGTTTTCAAATATTTTGCTAAATATAGATAGGACAGATATAGGTCTGTAATTATCTTTGTCTTTTCTAGACCCTATTGCTCGTTTAAGCTTATTAGGGAAAATGCCACACAGAAAGGAATCATTTATCAAAGAAGAAAGAAGGGGAGCAATACGAGTCTTAAGTATTTTTAACAGAGGGACTGGGATACTAAATGGCCCAATAGATTTGCTGTTGTCGATTTGAGATATAAAATCCTCAACTTCATTTGATGTAACAGGGGAAAGGAACATCGACTCTGAATAGGTTCCCTTTAGAAAAGAGGCAGGAAAGCAGTTACCAGCAGGAATGTCCTTCCCAGTGTTTTTGCCCACATTAACAAAAAAATGTTGTTGGAAATGTTTGCAATAGCAGAGGGATTGTCAATAATCTTTCCATTTTCATTTAGGGTAGGTATAAAGTCAGCTTTAACTTTGCAACTTCGACTGGGAAGTGCTTTTGTTTTGTTTTGTTGTTGCTGTTGTTTTTGCAGAGAAGAGCTAGAAAACATGTTTAAAGAGACATAGCGAATGATCATCAAATTTCATAGCTTACCGGAATTTAACATGTCCTTTCTTTTGCAGACGTCATCACACTTAAAACTTAATGCCTCCAGAATCAATTTTGAAGATGGCGACCTCGCCGAAATTCACGGCAATAAAACTTGTAGAGTTTCATAGTTCCATACTCAACTACATACCCTTCTGTCGCTGATTTTATCCGTGCAATGGTGGAGAAGAAATGTAGGAGTAAAATCAAAACTAAAGGGTGCGTTTCTGTAGATGATCCGGATCAGGAGTTGTTATCCATCGTGTTACTGTGTGACTCGTAAAACCTTGAACACCTTAAGTACTACTGGAATGTCCATTGTTTTTCGAGGGAAAGTCAATCATATCATATCTTCGTTGTCGTGTTGCCCCGTGCCTAATTGGTCGTAATACAATCAACATTCCAGAAAGATTTAAGGCGTTCACGGTTTCTTTTTTTTTTCTTTGAGTTGCGCATTAATTTGTTTGGCGAAAATTATTTTCAGATCACTGATCTATCGAATATTCTCCGTGAAAGGATTCATCAAATGACTGATCTGAGTGATGTGAGCACGGATCATAGGATTCATGAGCCATTGTATTCCTTTGGGAATGCACCAGTCAAAGTAAACCCCCCCCCCCCCCCCCCCAACCCGGGCCATAGCAGGGAATTGCGGGGACTTAAACTTATTTTCACTCGACTTTGATCCACCGGTAGGCGGGAAGAGCGCGCAAATTCACGATCTTCGCCTACAAGACCAAGGAGTAAGCGGGGACTTTACTATACGTTGATCAGCGGTTTCTTTTTCGCGCCTCTTGGTAATTTTACATACATTACCTTTTTTTTCTTGCGTTTCCATTGAGCTGTTTAGTCCTGTATATTTGCACATCCAGAGCGTTTTGTTTAACAAAATTTCCAATTCAAGGAAAGGTGATTTGTAAAGAGCATTAAATTATTATTTTGTTCCTTTCACGTTTTAGTACTCACATGTTCCCGAGGGCAGGGACATTAGACCAAAGATATTTCCCCGGAGGGGGGGGGGGGGGGGGGG
>OX421445.1:48679858-48704858 GCA_949126865.1 Montipora capitata
TATCCAGGTTTGAGTACTCCTTTTGTATTAGCATTTATTTTGCTTTTTTTTAAAGCTTTGTCATGTTAGTTTTTTAATAGAAAACGACTATCGTACGTTCCCGCCAGTGGTTCCACGTGATCGCCATAGTAAAACTTCATTGGCGGAAGAAATATGAATTCATCGGTAATGTCGCAGGCATACTCGGAAAAACAGTCCGCGAGTGCTCCATCGAAGTAGTCAAACCTATGATCTTCCATTTACTAGTTGGAATGCTCCCCTACAGGAGACTCATTGGAGCTAGGCCATTAAACTAGGTTCTAGCGACTCTACAACTTTGTCCAGAAAGAATTGAGGGTTTAGTTGAGTGCACTACACCTGCAAGTAATCGTTGGGAGGATTTTGTAAGAACAAAACCGCTACTGGGTGAAGGAGTATTAAACGATGTACAATACAGGACACCACTTCTTTCTGACTCAAAGACAATCATATTTAAAAAAAGAAAGATTAAGGCAACTTTATATCACAGTTTGCCGTCATTTAAGGGTCGATTTGTCCTTTACTGGAATAAGAATTAACATAAATATATACATGTACATGTACATTTTGCAGCGCACTCGGCAAAGTCTCTGAATTTTGGCCGTTCCGGCTAAGGTGGCTTTATGCACTCTAACGCAGCCTTTTCGAAGCATTACTACAGGCCAGGACGGCCTCTTATCGGCTATTAACATGATCAAAGACAATAAAAACCCGCCAGTTCAGGTGAAAAAACGCAACATGCATTGTTACAAATTATCTAGTAAACGGCTAAACCTACTTTCCACGTTACATCAAACTGTTTGAGGTGTGTCACCCTCGAGTTCAGATGAAAAACGACGCAACATACATTGTTACAAATTATCTAGTAAACAGCTAAACCTACTTTTCATGTTACATGGAACTGTTTGAGGTTTGCCACCTTGTCTCTCATATACCGTGCTCTGAAATCGTTAATCATTACACATATACTGGGAAGTGAAAGTGTTAATCATTACATGAAAGCAGTGAAGAACAGGGGGCTGAGAAATAGTACTAGAGGAACAGTGTTTATTTACTGAGGAACAGTAGGCTTAGAGGAACAGTGGGCACAGAGGGTACAGAGAAACAGTAGGCACAGAGGAAACTTATGCACCGAGGAACAGTGAGCACAGAGAAACAGTATGCACAGTATACAATGGATAACACATTACCAGAAATTTAAGACAAAATGGCGGACGCCCAGACTCGATCCAGACCTTCCGCTCTCTAAGAATGGCCACCGATCGTTATAGAGAAATGTATGGAGAAAATTGAAGAAGTGGAAATTTCAAATCTATAGTGGCATACACGACATTTGCCGACCTCTAAATGTAAAGTGTACGTACCATATCATTATTTACAGTAGTTTTGGTCTCTCGAAAGTTCGCCAACGTGCCGCCAACAACACATTTTACGAACGGCTGTTACAGTTCCTTAAGCTCTCTAATTCTTTCAAAAAAGCTCAGAGGTGCCTACCTTCCCTCCACATTTTAGAACATTTCGTTGATGTGAATCCTTGGTGCCGACCTCTCTAATCGTCGATCGATGTTCAAACTTTAGAACGTGATAAAAGTCAGCCTTTATCCATTCCCCAAATTGCCGCCCAAATTGCGATAAAAGAGGTAAAAATACATCCATTTCTGCGATAAAAGCGGCACAAAACGCACCACTGCGCTTATCATTCCTTGTGAAAAGTAGGGTTTCTGTCTCCAGTTTGTTTTGATCGCCATCTTTACAGGTGGGTACTTCATATATGATTATTATTATACAGAATATCGCTGGCTAGGTGTACTGTGGGCCCTGATTTTTGAAAATTATTTTTACTCTGCCAAGTCACACGCATGAAACGAAGTTGTTTCTTCTCTCTAAAATCGTCATTCGAACAGGAGCCCAGACTCTAGTTTCCCCTTTTTCATTCTCCCTTGTATTGACAACCTCAAAAAAGAAATTAAATTGATTCAGATCCTTTGATAGAGTGTTATTTCAGTCCTTGTTTTTTCTATGTACTGCTTTCTTTATGCCGCCATCTTGATAATTTGAAACCGCGTGCCAAATACTTCGCGGGCGCAAAATGTCGCCGATTTCTGGTAATGCAGAAGAAGAAACCAGGAGACTAAAAGCCAGCAGTTTTAAGGGTTAAGTTACCTTGAATTGGGACGTGGCTGCCTCCACTCTTTTTACATAGGGAGTCGATATTGTTGACACAACCAAGTTACCTCTTTACTGAAACCCAATGAATTCGTTGAATTAAGAGTGGATCATTCCTGCACTTTGACAGATCACGAAAAAGTGGTATAGCTTCTTAAAAAACTCCAGCAACAGAGAGGGCAAAGAAAGGTAATACAGATTGCCAAACTCTTACTGCGAAACTTCGGAGATCCGTGAACATTGGTGTGATTATTTATAGTATCCTATTGTGGGTTTTACTCTTCTTAATCACTATACATACAAGGTTGAAACTTCCTTCATATCTGGCTGCTATGTCGTGGATAATGGAACCAAAAGGTCGAGACAGCCGAAAGCAAATCTTTATCTTTAAGAAGATTACGACAGCTTTTTTCTTTCCAAGACATGTTTCGATGTTACGAACATCATGGTCAGTTACAGAATAAGTGACAAAAATTACATATTTGAGTGAGTTACAAAGTGTTTGAAAGAATGTAAAGCCTAAAGCGTAAGTGTCAGGTGACCTGCATGATGAACTTGTTGGTTTAAATTAGGCTTTTCCCGATTTATATGCATAACCTCCTTAATTTTAAGTTGAAATTTAGTAGGGGCGGAATCAAGGATTTCGAAACAATCCGCACCGCAAGATTGACGACAACGTTCTGAGCTTAGTAAATGTTTATGAATGTTTCACCTAGTTGTTTTATAGTGCAAACGACTTTTCAAATATTCTGGAACTGAAGATGATGTTCGTAACATCAAAACATGTCTTGGAAATTAAAAAATGTCGTAATCTTCTTAAAGATAACGATTTGCTTTCTGCTGTCTCGACCTTTTGGTTCCATTATCCACGAAATAAAACCATCCGCACAACAAGATTGACGACAACGTTCTGAGCTTAGTAAATGTTTATGAATGTTTCGCCTAGTTGTTATATAGTGCAAACAATTTTTCAAATATTCTGGAACTGAAGATGATGTTCGTAACATCAAAACATGTCTTGGAAATTAAAAAATGTCGTAATCTTCTTAAAGATAACGATTTGCTTTCTGCTGTCTCGACCTTTTGGTTCTATTATCCACGAAATAAAACAATCCGCACAACAAGATTGACGACAACGTTCTGAGCTTAGTAAATGTTTATGAATGTTTCGCCTAGTTGTTATATAGTGCAAACGATTTTTCAAATATTCTGGAACTGAAGATGATGTTCGTAACATCAAAACATGTCTTGGAAATTAAAAAATGTCGTAATCTTCTTAAAGATAACGATTTGCTTTCTGCTGTCTCGACCTGTTGGTTCCATTATCCACGAAATAAAACAATCCGCACAACAAGATTGACGACAACGTTCTGAGCTTAGTAAATGTTTATGAATGTTTCGCCTAGTTGTTATATAGTGCAAACGATTTTTCAAATATTCTGGAACTGAAGATGATGTTCGTAACATCAAAACATGTCTTGGAAATTAAAAAATGTCGTAATCTTCTTAAAGATAACGATTTGCTTTCTGCTGTCTCGACCTTTTGGCTCCATTATCCACGAAATACAAGGTTCAAGTTTTTCATCAAATGGAGCCCTTTAAAGAAAACGACAAAACTTTTAAGATTATAAGACATGTTTCGACAGAAATTTGTGTCATCTTCAATTGATTAATGTACAAAGCGTTAGAACTTGAATTTATCAGTAGGAACAAGTGCAAATTATGCTAGTAACAACGGAATGTACATAACACGTGACAATGTGAGAATTAAAAGGATAGTTTAAGATTTATCTAACGTTTTGTACATTAATCAACTGAAGCTAACAGAAATTTCTGTCGAAATATGTCATATAATCTTAAAAGTTTTGTCGTTTTCTTTAAGGTTCTGACTTGCCTGCTAATATCAAGATCCTGTGGAAATAGAGCCTTGCTTTAATAAAACTGAATTTGTTTTTTTTTTCATTCTTTTACAATTTACAAGCGCTCGCAACACGTTCTAAAACCAACGGGGATATTCTAAAACGTTAATATTTGGCAAAATATTGATAGTTCCGATTAAAATGTGCCAAGAAAACTGGGAATTTTGGCACAAAGTAGCTTATTTAAGGTTTAAAATTGCTAAGCCCGGATTGCCAAGCTTGGATTTGAAAAAAAAAAGGCTCAATGCACGGTTTTTTTGCCAACCTTCCACTCAGTTAAGTGTGGCAAAAATACCAAAAAAGTATGCCGGAATTGCCGATCCTGTGGAGGTGCACTGAAAGATGGAAAATTGTGCTTAAAAATATTTTTTTTTGCTAAAAGGGCTTGGCAAGAAATTCAGAGGTTTCTTTCTTTTATTGCCATAAACATAAATTTATGTCAAGAATGAGAAGAACGGTTCAAAATTTTTCCAAATTGAAGAAGGTGGATTGATTTTTTTGTCTAAGAAAGGCAAATGAGTGTTGCACGAGTTACTGAACATTCAAATCTGTTTGACGACATCATCATAACCTCTAAGTTTAAAATCAGTCCAATGCAATGCAAAATGACGGCGGGAATTTCCAACGTCAAAGCTGTGGGGTTGATTCAAAATGACCACGGAAATTTCCAACGTTTAAACTATAGGGTGATACAAAATGAGCACGGAAATTTCCAACGTCTAAACTATAGGGTGATACAAAATGACCACGGAAATTTCCAAAGTCAAATTTGTGAGAGGCACGACCATGGAAATCTCCAACATCAAAATTAAAGGTTAATCCAAAATGACCACGGAAATTTCCAACGTCAAACACAAACGACCATGGAAATCTTTGAGATCAAATTTGCACTTAATCAAAAATGACGATGGAAATTTCCAGCGTCAAGATTTCGCGCATGAGCATACCCGAAATCGCCTCGGAAATTTACAAAGTCTTTTTTTTCGCAAATGTTGAATGCCTAATTGCGCACTTCATAAGATCAGCTATTCCAAGTTCTAACTCTATTTCTTGAAAATATCTTTTCTTTTATATTTAATCTTAAACTTCCAACAAAATAGTCGCCTCTTGAAGGTGATCTTGTATTGTTTACAGTTCAGTTTTGCAAATTATCAAAAGCTGTTAATGTAGGCTTGTGTGGTTATTAACAACTGAAATTCAGTCTTCGTTCAATGTTAGGCTAAATTAAAAGACGAAGGGAATATATGCGCCTTTATCATCTCTGAACTCACCTCCGAGTCAGGTTTATCATCCACCTGATCCGCAAAGAGTTTTTTTCAATAGCAGTCTGCGCCCGACGATCTTTGAACAATCGGTGGAATCATGGCCTCTGCTAAATCGGCATCGACTGACCTTGTCTCGCGCTGTGTCTTCTTTATCACACCATCATATCGTCTAAAAGCCATGTGCTATTGTAGCTACTTCTCAGGGGGTTCGAATAACTTGCTCCCTTTTTCTCATCGGTCAACATTGCTTATGACTTTGATTGAAACATTTTGAACCATAAAACTTTTGGATATCTTTCTTTAGGCTAGCCTCTTCAAATCAATCTTTCCGTCTGTACACTTAAAGGGCAATGTAAGTCAATCATGGCAACTTACTTGCCATGCCATCTTCCTTCTCTGATTCCAATCTCCAAGGGGAACACATTCAACCGATATCATTACGTTCACTCGGCAAAGAATTAACGCCATGAATTGGTTCCAAGGTTAATTTATAAGGGTAGTCTCTCTCGTGGTCTTCCATGAAATGGTGTCTCAAAAAGTTCACTGGTATTTGGACTGAGATCACTCACCGTTTACGTTGACTCAGTGTGGCTTCAACCGGAGTTCATTTGTCGCTGGGCTACTTGCAGACATGGCCGAATCTGCTCAGTTCTCCTCGCTAATTTCATCATCGAAATAAGAATCGAAAAAATCATTAGTAGCAAAGCTGTTACAGGACGATAAACCAAGTCTTTTTCCGTACTGTGCATTTGAACTACTTCAACGTCCTGTTGTCCTATTTCGTTTAGGTTTCAATGTCGTGGTGTGAAACTGGGCGGCAAGTTTCTGTGTGTCATGTGTCATGTGTCATGTGGTTTTTGAATGCGACAGTGCGGTTGATGTTGAAAGCCAAGCACGACTCCAACGGCTCGCAAATGTTTTTCTATTCCCTTCTAGAGTTTTAATAGCTCTGACTAAAAGTTCTTGAGGGATTTTCCTCTTTTGCAAGATAAAAGGGGGAGCTCTTTGAATATTTTGTTGAGCGCTTGCTGACCTTGTATAAAGTGACCTGCGTTTTTAAGTGCGGGGAATTAATTTGTTATCCACGAAAGCAGCCTTAATGTGAAAGAAGCATTTTACAGCATAACAACTGAGCAAAAAACTAATGCAACTTGCCTTTTGCCTTTTCTGAGGGCTTATTAAATAGCAGGGCTGGAGGCGCCAGTTTTAAATTCTTCGGTCACTTAAATCATTAATTTCCGGTTCTTTTCTGCTTTCTACTTGACATTTGAATTAGCTGACGGAAATTCATTCAGATAAGATTTTAACAGAAATCTCACGAAAGGGGCGAATAGCACGCTATCTCGTTAGAAACGTTTGAGGAAAAAGAACTCCCACCAACAAGCTCATCTGCAAATCCATCCAGCCTAAATAGCTTAATTCTTTTGGCGACTCAAGATTTTCAGCTAATATAATAATGACTAACGGGCGTTTGGGGTTTTTGTGGAACCGATTGAAGATAACAAAATTGTTATTCACAACTCCGTGACCTTCCTCTCAAGCGGGATGGCAAAAAGCGTGGATATGTTCTGAACATTTCCCCTTCAAAAAGTGACAAGAAAAGCGAACGGTTGAAGGTAAGAGAGAGAATGTTTCATTAAAAAAAAACTGATTGTCAGCCAAAAGTAGCTCCAATAAAATTTCTTTCATTTCATGTTCTTTTACAGATTGAATTGGTGATTTGATACTGGTCGATGCAAAGCACGAATGTAGCGTTATTAGCGTGTGCCGTTTGCAGCAAATAGAACTATTTGCAGATTTCAATGGGACTACCGATATTCATATTTGTTCGCTCGGTTTTACTTGTGCTATAGTTCTCAGACGATTAAGAGCCAAGTTTGTGGCTAACGACAGAGAGCAGAATTATTTTTGTCATAAAAAAACTTTTTTTCCTCAGTATTGACATATTTCTCTGTTGGTTTGCAACGACTGGAGGGACTAACCAGTAGCTTAATTCTATTTGTCATAATACTGTACATAAAAATTACATTTCAATTAAAACAAGAGTGAGTAATTATTTAACGTCTTTCTGGGGAAAAAAAGGTTAGTCATCTTAGTGAAAAGTTCCACGAGCAGCCCATAAACGAGGTTCATATGGTTTCTTTTACATGTCTATATAGAGAATTGTCTTCAAGCTTAGAATCTGAGTGTGTGAAATATCTCGTTTTTAGTCCGTGGGAGTTAAGTTCGTCCTTAGACAATAAAGTTGAAGATCTTCGCTTCAGGTATTCTTGTTTTACTTTTGCCAAAAATGACGTTGGAAAAATCCGCCGTCATTTTGCTTGATCTTCTGTAAAAAATGACGTTGGAAATTTGCGCTGTCATTTTGCCTCATCTTCTGTGAAAAATGACGTTGGAAAATTCTGCCGTCATTTTGCTTGATCTTCTGTAAAAATGACGTTGGAAATTTACGTTGTCATTTTGCCTCATCTTCTGAAAAAAATGACGTTGGAAATTTCCGTCGCCATTTTCTCTGTTTTTCTATGAGAAAAGACGTTGGAAATTTCTTCTGTTATTTTACGTGACTGTTTAGTCAAAAATTTGACAAAATTTGATAAATATTGCAAAGTTCACTTCATTCACTTTGTCTTCCTTTGATTGCATCAAGAATTGGACCAAGAATTGTTTGTTGGAAGTTTTTTCATGACCACTAAACAAAAAGTGTGCTATAAACCATAATACTACCCTTTACTAAAAACCTACCTGTTTCCACCTTTTCTCCGGGATTCTCAATGGGTGCTTTGTTTTTCGAAGGAATGAACTACGATATTAATAGCGCTTGTCGACTTCGTCCCAAGTCTTTAAATCATGATATGGGCGGAACATTCTTCAACTTTGATAGATCACGTGTCTCCGCTTTTGTAATGCTATACCCTCTCGATAATCCTCGACGAATATCAACGATTTATCCGAGCAACAAATAATATCACAAACAGCGGGATCGGTTATCAGAATTCGAAGTACCTACATGCAACGTGTTTTAGCGCGAAAGTAGAAATTTGTTTTATTAGTAGTTTTCTTTCTCATTGGTCGACTTACGGGTGTGATTTTTCGTTTCTTTTGGGTTAGTGACTCATTCATTGACCTCTGTCCCCTGCCTCACTCAAAACTGGCGTTTTCAAAGAACTCAATTGGAAATAACTTAAGATTGTAATTGTTAATAATGATATTCAAAGGTACTTACTAACAATTTCCTTATTAAATGAATTCTTCTAGTGATTTATTTGTTGCGTCAAAGATCGAATTGATTTACCTACTCCAGGTTACTTAGGTAAACAGCTGGGCAGATAAGCTCTTTGTGCTTGACGTGTGGGTCTCTATATGTGTTTATGGTAGGTTTTTTTTGACCGGATTTTGGCACCAGTAACTACTCCAGTGACGTCTTCGGAAAAAATCATGATTCTTTAAACCGAAACCGTTGACGAATTTCTTTAGTTGGTTAAACGCGTTGTCGTTGTAAAGGGAGCTTTTTTTCGTAATTTTAATTGTCGAGTTATTCCTGCCAAAAAACCGAAGGACGTGGGCAAGGTTGGAATAGGCGGAAGATAAAGCTTTTCCATGATTCTTTGGATCAGCCAAGAAATCCAATGTGTACTTGTTCATTTTTTTTCCGGAAAGTGTGAAATCAGAAAATTCCCGCTTTTAAAGTATTTATGTGAGCTTATGCCACAAATATTTTTTCTGAGGATAACCGAGTAAAGGGACTGCAACCCTTTTTTGCGCCATCTCCACTAAAATAATTACAAACATACCTTTGATCTGTTAAATTGTGAAACGTGAAATGGTACTGATCAAATGACAACATTTTCCAGATGTTTGAGACACGTATTTGTAAATATTAGATCTGGAATATCACATTGGTAGATGCAGGGAGATAACAGAATTTTTTTTGGGACATGGGGGATTATAACGCCTATCCCGACCGCAAGAAAACGATCTCAGCGTGAAACTGTACTTACAGTAGAAGTAACTTGCATCCCCTCATGTCGTGAGCCTTCACGATTTTCCGATCGTTCGACGACGTCGAGAGGTTGCTCATGATCTGAAAACCCAAAGTTCTCAGATCAGGAGCAATGTAATACTGCCCTTTCCTCAGGGTCTAGTGCCGCTGCATTAGTCGAGGAATACGTTTCCACATATTTTTTGCCATATCTACAAAGTGGCTTTTGGTGGTTTTTCGTATCTGGCACGGCACAGTAGTATATTATAATTTTCAGTTACACACAGTATCCAGTTTGTAAAAATCATTTCTAAGGCTGATATTCTTTGATGAGGTAATCTTTCTCAGATTCCGTTGCTCAGCAAGACTGACTTGCGTACTGCCAATGAACTACAGAGATTTTCACATTGAATCTCGAGTTAGTGGAGTCAGAATCAATCTGAATCCACATTGCTTATCAAACACTTGAGTACTTGTTTTCAGGTACATGTACAAGCAATAATTATTATTTTAATTCTAGAGGTGCTATGGAAACTAGTGAGGGGATATTATCCCTCATCGTTTGTTTCTCAATTTTAATTTTGTTTTGTTTGTCCTGGGAAAATACACTTTGTGTTCCTCTGGGGATCAAAAGGCTGAAGGGAATAAATATATGCAATGGTATGTTTTGGTTAGTTTGTGGTTGGCTCGTCAATGGGGAATACACTTCGTGTATTTGTGCGGTGAAGTGTTCCCACGCAGGTCACCCCTTGCTTCATATATAGACTCACTGTACTAGAGTTGTGTGCCTTCTGATCGCACATGTATGGTAACTAGGGGCGCAACCCTAGATAGGTAAGGACCTCTCATGTGAGGGATTGTAAGGGAAGGACCATTAGAAAAGTGATGGGGGGTGTGGGGGATTTTCAGCTGGTACGATTTTTTTTTTCGCGCACTGCTTGTGCAGGAATTTTTTTTCCAGGTGAGACCTCCTGCACGAATTTTTTTTAGACAAATATTGCTCTTTTTTAACAGTGAAATCTTGATTCATTATCTATGTTTTTGTGATTAATAAATTATTCTACACTCACAACAGATCAAAGGATACAGGCCACTTTTTAATGCAAAATCTTTTCAAAAATGTGCACACAGTGAGAGAGGAGGAAGCCACTTGGAGTGGACGGCTTCCCTGTACATTTTTGCAGTCCCTGCCCTCTAGAATTCCTCTCCCACAGCCCATCATAATGATGCCATACTCCTTTCACCAACACAGCTCCTCTGTAAAGTTTTAACACTACTACTACATGTATTTTCATCTTATTATAGAATCATTATTCAAGGCGATAAGACCCATCCTCTAATTTTTATTGTGGGCACAAATAATTTTA
Source organism: Montipora capitata (assembly GCA_949126865.1). Classification (NCBI taxonomy): domain Eukaryota; kingdom Metazoa; phylum Cnidaria; class Anthozoa; order Scleractinia; family Acroporidae; genus Montipora; species Montipora capitata. The sequence goes on from OX421445.1 coordinate 48,690,573, forward strand.
TAGAATATTTACAAAGATGCCAAATTTTAATATTTATTTATTACAAATTTTATTTTGAGCGAATGTGAGAATGATATATACACATGAGAAACAAAGAGAGACAAAGCTCTTCACCTTGAATCAAGCTATCGGCAACTGATGAGATCCACATGATAGGATCGAAACCGCGGTCTTGCCTGACCAAATAATATGTCAGAGAACTTCCATCTAGAGTTGGGTTATCTTAATGCCTCGACAAAAAAGCGACCTAAAGACATCGACATCAAATATCAAAAGAGCATCGACGAGAACGAATTAACTCCAGAGGTTCAAGGAGTACAGCTACTGACCATGGCCACAAACCAAAACACGCTGAAGAAGTCAGAAGAACGAGTGAACGAATTAAAAAAAAAAAACAACGCCCCCAAAGAGCATAACGATCTGCTAAGAAACACAGAAAAAAAGGCATACAAAGCCTATAAGAAGCCAGCTACCTCACTGATAAAGGGCACAATGTAACAGGCGTTCAAAAACAAAATGAACCCGGGCCCGGGTAAAACATTTAAAACCAGAAGATCACTCGCTTCTACCGCCGATGAATATATCGGTTGAGCCTAGAATTACATTGGCGCAAAAGCGAGACGCCATAAGGTCACATTCACATTATTACTGAGAAAATCAACACCAAAAAACTGAAAACATTACTTTCAAGACCAACTATTTCTTGGAAGAAAAGGTATCACACAGCAGTATAGAGGTTCAAATGTAAAGCCTCGTAGAGCAAAAACCATTGCTAAATGAATACTACAGGAACCGCCTAAAAGAAGCGTCCATTCAAATATGTACTGATCATGAGAGCAAAATTATGACAAAGGCAACAGAAACCAGACCACGTACAAGGGAGTCGTGTAGGGATGTCAACCCTTTTTAACACTTTCAAAGTTTGCCCTTTGATTGACAGTTACGTATTGAAATTCCCAAGTTCGAAGCGAACTTATGAAATTTACAACGAACTTCGCAAATCGCCTGTCAAAAGTTTTGTGAAATGCACTGTAAATAAAAGTCACAATTGGACCATCCTTCTGCATGAATTTGTTTTCTTTACCTTCTTATTTTCGTGAATTTTTTTTCTTGGCATTTTCCCTTGCATGAATTTTTTTTTTGTTTTTTTCCCCATCCCCCCCCCATCACTTTTCTAATGGTCCGTCCCTAACCCTCTGGAGAGGATTGTGGCCTTGGGGATTGTAACCCCTTGGCGAGGATTGTAACCTCGCATTGCCAACTTGTTGTCATGGCCTTGGGGATTGCAACCCCTCGGAGAGGATCGCGACCTCTCTTACCTGGCAACTTAGTTATCCTACAATTTCATGACCTGCAAATGGGGTGCTTCATCTCCTACTCCATTACCCCACAAGGCTGTTGTCTCTTACACTTGTTATCATGGGTTGGGAACTCCAACTGAAAAACAAACTCGATGACCCTAATTTTTTATTAAACAAAAGTTATCAGCAGGCCAAGATGAAACTCTCTGCAAAGTTAAAAAAAATTCTGTTGAGCAAGCAGATTCAGAGCTACCTTACATTTTTAATTATTTAAGGCGGCTCTGAATCCCCTCCACGGAATTTTTTTAAACTTTGCCGCAAGTTTTATTCTGGCATGCTGATAACATTTAAGAAATAGAAAATGGGGGTCACAGAACTCGCTTTTGGGATATGAGCAGCTAAATCCAAAATATGGGGTGTTTTTGCAAGGTTTTCCCGCTGCCAAAGTAACGTTTTACGTCATAAAAATGACCGAATCTTTTTTAGCAATAATTGGCTTTTGACATTCCTGTTAAGTGATAAAGTGTTGTAGTGTCAATCTTTCTAATAAGAACGTTTCTTTCAAGTGTTGAAACCGGTTTGAGCCACCTTAAGGCATTTTTTTTTCTCGAAGCTGAAATGAACAGCGCTCTTAAATTAAATAAACCTGTTAACAACGGCAACACAAGCGACCTGGATCTTTTCTTCGTCGTATTTGACAAACCCGAGTTTTTCTATTGTTTTAGAAACTCAAAGTAGGCATAATATCCCCAAAATGACTGAAAAAAGCCCCAGTGAAGTTATGAGCACGCACCTCAAGTTAAACGACAGCAGACAGAAACCATTGGCCTTAGATGTAAGCAACCAAGTAAATGTTAATTTCACAGAGCGATCGACGGCATGTATAATATTGTGTGGCACCATGATTTCGTCTTTCTTTCGTAAATTCGTTTTCATTTGCTGTACATCCAGCTGTTTGCATAAACTCACTTCAGACTGTATATATTTCATACGACTAATTACTTTTTGAATTTTACATCACATTTAGGGTGCGTTCGATTGACCGTATTCCGGAATAGGAATACATGGAATATAAGTTAGAAATCCTTCGTTTTTACGGAGATTCACATTAAAATTGTCAAACATCTGCTAAAATGCTATTTCAAATATATTTTTATTATCTTTGCTGCTTCCAAACGCGCCAAACATACCGTTTTAATCATCACTCCGCGTATTCTTATTCCGGAATAGTGTCAATCGAACGCGCCCTTAATGTAACGTTAGGTCTTTTTGACAATATGTCGTTATTGTATTTATCTTTTTTTTTCTCTCTGTCAATTGCTATTATATTTTGTAAGTTGTATGTCTGTGTGCGAATAAAGTTGAACTTGAAATTGAAGTTGGCTGAAGCACTAGTCTACCTCGGCATTCGTAGTTCATGCAGTCCTTTAATTGGCATATTTGGCCAGATGGGTCGAGTGAAAAAATGTTAAACCACAAGGGGAAACGAAAAATACTGCATGTACAATGTTATAGCTGAACGAGTTTTGTTGGTACTCGAGTTGTCCAACACGATCGTACCGCTTTCCGTGAATCTGAATTCCTGTAGAACTATGTAGACTCAAGCGAAACAGTCCCCGCCTATGGTGATCAAGCGATTTTGAAACTTTAAATGAAAATAGACAACCTGATCATAATTTAAGATTCGGAGCCATGTTCTGGAGGGTCAATACAGTCACCCTAAATTACAGGATATAGAGAAGGAACCTTGAAAATGCTGCATGCATGTTTTCTGCTACAGTAGTTTCTTTTTGCGCCCGACTATAAAGACCGATCATATACGAATTGAAAACTGTCTTTTAATGCCAAATTGAAGATTTTGACACACTTCGAATGAAACGCGAGCTCAGTTTGAAAACTATGATATTCTCAAAGTTAGTCTCTGGGCTGTTAATCTATTTATCCTTGTTTCTGGAGCAACAGGGACTTATTAGTTCGCTTTCTGGCAGTTGGCTAAATTGACTGCTCCCACGGGGTCTGGAGGGGTTGCGCGTGATTCGGAAAATCACATGAAATATAGCCCTGACTCGTGAATTCTTCATTTCATTCACTAAATTTTTCGTTTGCGATTCTATACAATGCAAATTCAAGTTTATCCTTTGTCAACATGATTCAAAATCTGTAAAAAAAAAAATGCGGACACTGGTGTTGTTTATAATTTTTTATTGTGTTATAAATCATCTGTCAGACACCTACCAATCAGGCTGGCGAGTGAAACTGATAATTTACCTTTTGAAGCTTGAAACTGTTGGATAACTTGGAAAATCAGAAATGTTAATGACCGGATACAGAATGGGAAACTCGGAATTATACTCAATCCCGAGAAGAAGACATTGCCACCGATCGACAATTTAATCATCTTGCATATCACACTGAGTGACTAATTGAGTACATAGACAACGGCTGGAAACATCCGGCCCAGGTTGTTCGAACGGTGGATGTCGCTATTCACTTGATAAATCACTGTCTAGGTAGCCTCCCTCGCAGGCACTCTAGGGCTTCCTCACGTGTTCCTCGCCCACAAGTCTCTGCTGAAACGAGCCGGAATTTACGTAAACCAATCACAACAGACTTCCAGATTTGGACCCTGAGAAATTTTCAGTAAGGTTACTGCAAGAAAATGGACTTCGTGTGTTGGGCATGTAGATCGCTGACTTAACTTCTTCTCAAAAAGAAATTGTAGAGTATAAATTTCATGCTTTGGCTTACTTGTTTGCGACTCTTCGCCGAAGGAGTATGGTAGAATTCGTATGGTCGAAATATTTTGCTCTCGTACGTTTCATATTTTGTGATTAATATCATATTTACATTTCTTTCCGCGCTATTTCAGTTGAGTCGTTTTGTTCGAATAACACCATTTCTTGACGTCCTTCGATTGAACTGATTTAAGGTTTGCTTTATCTTACAAATCGAAGAAACGCTGAGTACGAACGATCGGTTTTCAACACTAAAAAACATTAAATCAGTTTTTAGAGACGATCATCGCCAAAAGCAGCCTGAAAATTTCAATCTTAAGCTTTCTTTTCGCTACTTTCCTAGTTGCGTTTATCGCGCTGGAACGTATAAATGGTTCTCGTGCAGTTCATATACACTCGCAATACTTTAATATTTATTATTCGTATTTATAACATTTCCACGGCGCTTTCAATTTCAAATGAAACGACGCTATACCCTTGCTAAGCTCTCGCATTTTGACTCGCGAGAGTGCAAATGCATACCCCACATACAAAATTAACGTTTGTGAGGAATATTTTGGAAAGGCTTCGTCCCAGGGAAGCAATCTGCACATAGCTGATTGGGTCCTATGTAACCCGCACGTGATTTCCAGATGACAGTTACCAAGAGTCATAATGGAACTTGCAGTTACTTAACAAAGGGAAAGGAATGTGTGGCTCGTTCAGCAGACGGTCGTGCTTGAGGAAGATACTCTCTAGGTCACTCTCCAGTAGATAGCCCTGTACATTTTGTTACACTTATAGGCTGAACGGCGTTGTCGACTTTCGAAACATATGGAGCCCGGAACCGGTCAGTGTAAAATGCAGACTGCAGACTGCAGACCAGGGGTAAAATGCAGACTGAGCGGCCCGGAACATACGCGAAATGTACGGGTTTCCAAGCCCCGTTTTGCGCAGGAAAATGTGTACTGCAGTCTGACTCTGTCAACAAAACGATTTCAGATCCCCTTTAATTTTCTCATACTACATCATATTTTCCCCTAAGGCTGGTTGTAGATGTCTTCAACCGTGCACAATGTGTTTTAAAATCTTTTCACTGCAGCATAAATTAAACAATGCGACAATTCGAAAACCGACATCCAAAAAACTGAATACTACAGCTAATCAATACGAACTGCTTGTCTGGATGATTATAGTAAAAGCAGGAAAGTTGCTTTAAGTGGCCCTTTTATGCCATTTGGTGTTAACTTGAGATAGCTAGAGCCCAAATCTTTTGCGAAGATTTGCTTTTTCAGCATACTTTTGTTTTGCTTTTCTTTCGTACGCAAATCATGCAAGAAAAGTGAGGTGGGTCAATTCCATGCGTAAGATACCAAGCAATAGTCCACCTAAAAGATGGGTGTGGCAAAAGAGGAAGGCGTCTTCATTGTGCACATTCAAATTTTCTGCAGCTTTTCGTTCAAATTTTCCATAAACAAAAGATATTACCTTCTTCGGCATTCGATTCCAAGCGGTTCACAGAGTTGGCAAAAAGGCCGAAAGAAGATGCCGCCCGATCATAGCAAGATTTGTAAGCCGTGAGGACCGCGATGAAGTCTGGAAAAATAGGTCAAAGATTAAAAATTCAGGTAACCATACGGACGCTTATATAACTGAGGACTTTGCTAAAGCTATTCACGAAGAGCGCAAAATTTTGATCAAAGCAATGTTGAAAGCGAGGAATGAGCATGGAATACGTGATGCTAAAGTTGTCGGGAGATTTTTATTCATCCACAATGAAAAGTACAACCATCAAAATTTTCCAGATTTTCTAAGATAATCTTTCGTGATGTTTTCTTTTCTTCTTTCAACAGTAGAAAACCCCGTCAATATGCATTTTTTTTTCTTAGTTTTTCAAAATGGCTGTTAATGAACCCTTTTTCATGAATAACAATCGAAGAGGTCAAGAGTCCACTCTACAATCGTTTTTATTGTATATGTTAATGTTCTTTGTGTAATTTTCCGATCTATTACTTTTTTTTTCAAATATGTTAGTTTTTCTTTTTTTTCGTGCTATTTTTCTTTTCAATTTGGATCTTTTGTTACTTTTGTCACACTCTCATCCCTCTGGCTTGCAACACGCATTACTTTTCTAATCAACAATGAATCTCAGTATTTGCTCTCTTAATGTGAGAGGACTGGGGGATAGCTTGAAGAGACGAGAAGATTTTAATTGGCTAAGAAAGAAAAAATATTCAATCTATATGCTCCAAGAAGTGCACTGTTCTGAAAAAAGCAATCCCATGTGGTCTGCAGAATGGGGATATAGAACCATCTTTAGTGGCCTTGCCAGTAATCAGAGCGGAGTCGCTGTCCTATTTAATAACACCTTCGATTTTAAAATTAAAAAATCCTTCTCGGATCCAAACGGTAGGTACATTATTTGCGACATTGAGACAGATAATGTTACGAGTGCTAGTATTTCTGTCAGGGGCACCCAACGTCAATTTTCGGAAAATATCTGTTCGGAAGACGATTTCAGACCTACAATTTTCGGAACATTGGTTGAAAAATGCCTTGCTTGCCTGCCTCTCCTAGGATTTTCGAACATCTGAAAAATGGTATAATTGCCCATTTTTAACGGATTTTTACCCTAAAAAGGTCACCTAGAATTTTCTGGCGCCTTTTTTCTGGCTGAAATTTTTGAAAAGGTAAGTTTTGATCCCTATAATTTTCGGATCACCAGACTTTCAGCTAGGAAATCCGAACAGATAAAAAATTTTTATGCATTTTTTTAAAAATATGCCTATATCTCCCGTTTCAATACTAAATAAAATACGTTTAACAATGCTATATTTAAGTGGTTTTGAACTATATTCTCGTTGGGTGCCCCTATTTCTGTCGGTTATAAAACAGATCATTCACTAATGGACATCAAAATAGCTTTCCTTTCTGAATGAAAATGATTATATAGGCCAAATTCAAGTAGTTATTAAAGAAACTCACGAGGAATATCGACATGATAAAACTATGAACGACGCCTTGTTGTGGGAGATGATTAAACTCAAAATTAGAGAGCATTCGATAAAGTATGCTACTACTAAAAGAGCCAAAACCGTACGACGCGAAGAAGAACTCGAGAAGGAAATTAACACCTTGCAACATCTTATCGACACTCAGAATGAAAACAACGAAATTGACATTGCTGATACTTTCCATAATTTAGAGATTAAAAAAAGGGAATTGGAAGAAATAGTTGAGTACCGGACGGAAGGTTCAATTTTGAGGGCCAGATGCAGGTGGTTCAATGAAGGTGAAAAGAACACCAAATACTTTTTAAATTTAGAAAAAGGCATCATAAGCAAGGAACCATCTCTCAACTAAAGCAAGCGGATGAGAGTTTTGTAACAACAGACAAGGAAATATTATATCAGTGCGAAACTTTTTACAGAGAACTCGACCGATCCAAAATTGGCACTTGTGATGATAAATATGATCATATTTTTTTTGAAGAATCAACACATAAGAAACTAAACCAAGACGAGAAGGATGTTTGTGAGGGCCCCTTGACGAAAGAGGAATGTTTAAAGGCACTTAACGAAATGGAATGCAATAAAACACCGGGCTCCGATGGTTTACCGGCCGAATTTTATAGAATCTTTTGGAACGACATTTCTGACTACCTGCTCAACTCCTTTCACTATGCTTATCTCCGTGGGCAATTGTCCGTATATCAAAAACGAGGCATTATTAAACTTATCCCCAAAAAGGACACTTGACTTTACTTTGTCAAAAATTGGCGTCCAATATCTTTGTTAAATTGTGATTATAAAATAACGGCCAAGGCTATCGCCATTCGCCTGAAACGTGTTCTTCCTAAACTTATTGATAACGATCAGACTGGTTTTCTTAAAGGCAGATTTATTGGAGAAAATATTAGACTAATCGATGCTACTATTAACTACACAAGCTTTAAAAACATTCCTGGACTATTGCTATTCCTTGATTTCGAAAAGGCTTTTGACACAGTTGGGTGGTCGTTCATACAAAAAACTTTTCAACAGTTTAACTTTGACCCGACCGTTATCAACTGGATTAAAATCTTTTATAATAGCACAGAAAGCTGTATTTTGAATAATGGCTGGTCTAGTGATTTTTTCAAACTGGAAAGAGGTGTTAGACAAGGCTGCCCTCTCTCGCCTTATTTGTTTATTCTTTGTGGGGAGGTTCTAGCGGAAGCAGTAAGAAAAAATAACGAGATCAAAGGAATAACAGTGAACGGTCGGGAAATAAAAATTAGCCAGTACGCTGACGACACCACTCTCATTTTAGATGGATCACAAAAGTCTTTCACTACCTTTCTAAAGACATTAGAAATTTTCAGCGAAGTATCTGGCCTCCGTTTAAACCGTAAAAAAACGGAAGCCTTTTGGATTGGTGGTAAAGCAAATAGCGAGGAGAAACTTTGCCCTGAAATCGAGCTGAAACGGATTAGGGACAAGGTAAAGACTTTGGGTGTATGGTTGTCAACTGACCCGGTAATAACGATGAAAGAAAACTATAACGAAAATTTAACAAAACTTAAGGCAACTTTGGGCTGTGGGGAGTTGCGTCGACTTAGTTTACTTGGTAAAATAACTGTATTAAAAAGTTTAATAATCTCGCAACTTGTTTATATTCTTTCACCTTTGCCAACAGATCAAAGAGTAGTTAACGAAGTTAATAATCACTGTTACAATTTTCTGTGGGACGGCAAACTTTAAGGTGACAAAATTAAGCGTGATACTATGATTAGTGATTATGAACAGGGTGGACTAAAGATGGTTGATGTAAAAATTTTTAGCAAGGCTTTGAAGGCAACTTGGATTAAGAAATACCTCGACCAAAACAACCACGCAAAATGGAAACTTTTTTTTGACCTGCAACTGCAAGATCTCGGTGGTACTACCTTTTTTAGGGGTAATCTAAATCAAAAAGATTTGTTAAAAGTTGGAAAAGTATCGGACGTTTTCCTGCAAGAAATACTACAAATTTGGTCAGAAGTTACTTTTGAAGATTGCATGTCCTCTGTCACCCAGCTACGGTCACAGCCTCTTTGGTTCAATTCTCTTGTACGAGTCGAAAATAAACCAATATACTACGCACTATGGGCTTCTAAGGGAATTCAGGTTGTCAGCGATTTAATGGTTAATGAGTCCACTTTTTTATCTTTCTCAGTTAAAGACCGTTATAGATTTAAACCAAGTTTTCTGTCTTTTCTTGGAGTCATCTCGGCTATAAAGCAGTTGTGGGAAACAACCAATGGGAAAAACCTAAGCGAAGTTTCGGACTACAATATGTTTAGTGAAAAAGTTCTAATGGCAAATAAACCAAACAGAATAGTGTACCAAAAGCTTGTGGAAAAAAAAAGAAAACAGCCCTTGAATAGTCAGATGAAGTGGTTAGCAGATTGCCTAATTGAACCAAACGAAACTGTGGACTGGGTCGCCGTGTATCGAAAACCCTTCGAATGTACCAAAATCTCTAAACTTCTAGTATTTCAATTTAAGCTGTTTCACAGGCCATTAGCCACCAATAATTTTCTGAAAAAAAATAAACTTTATTGATAACGATCTCTGCATTTTCTGTCAACGGGAAGAGGAATCACTCATTCACTGATTCTGGACTTGCACTGTAACGTCCCGTTTCTGGGAAGCTTTTAAGGAATGGCTGATTCGTGACAAAGCTCTTCCTACGCTAGACTTGTCACCATCATTAGTTGTTGGTCTAAAGCCTCAATTAATTCAAAACAAGAATCACTACTTTTTATTTTTGGTCGCGAGGTATTAGATTTGGACCTGTAGAACACGGAGTCATTGTCCTAAAATAGAAGGCTTCCACCCATTCCTCTCACATTACAGTCTTACGACTTGTAAGTGAAAGAACCTAATTACTGTTTGTGTTGCAAAGGGCTTTGTTTTTTTGTTTTTTTTTTTTTGTTTTTTTTTTTTTTTGTAAGGTGTAAATTAATACCCTTTGGTCTGTTAAGTAGGTAGGGATCGTAAGTATCGTAAGTATTGTAAGTATTGTAGGTAGGGATCGTTAGTATTGTACTTATAGTAAGTATTGTTAATACATAATTTAAAAAAAAAAAAAAAAAAAAAAGATATTACCTTCTACGTGCCGTCTGAGACAATATGGGCTCACTCTTCCCTGGAATTTCGTTCACAGCAAGAGAATACAGCAAAAGGCAAACCGATCTCCTTTCGTTTGAACCCTTTTTTCGCAATGAAAAGTAGCGGCCTATTATCAATCAGATCTTTTTGTTTGGAAACCTCGATCACGTCTTACGCCGCTCAAACAAAAGCCTTTTGGCCTTCAAAACAGTAAAATGGTTTAATGGAGGAATGCCTCATGTCGATCGTACTTCTCTGACGAGCCAATCTCTTATCATCCACAGCATTAATTAAAAGGTGTGGTCACGAAGAGCTATGCTGGTGAAACGGAGAGAAAATACGTAGTATGACGAAACTGCACTTTGCACTCACCTACCGACAGAAACCTCAGTTGGCTTGGAACAGTTTAGAACCCTTTTGGATCGAGTGATTCTCCACCTCAGCCTGTCGATGCTGGCGTGAATTCCAAACTTACGGTGTCTTTTAAACGTTCGAGTAGTGATAAATAATACTTGGCAAGTTGGCTATAATAACGTGTTACGTCATATAGCCGTAAGCCATTATTGTGTTCAAAGGTCAGAGTGAGCGTTTGCAGTAGCACTATTTTCAAAACATCCAGACCCCATCGTGGTTAATAACAATAAAAGAACACAGAAAAACAGATCTTATCAAATGGTAAGTCACAACTAGCAGGAAAATTTGTTCAAAGGAGGTTACCGGTGGGCGTGTTCCGGTGGTACTATTTTCGGAATACCCAGGGCACCATCGTGCCTAATAACATAAAGGATCGCGGAAATCCAGTGATGAACAAACAGATCTTATAAAATGTTAGGTCACAGCCAGGAAAAGTGGTTTGTATGATACTGCGAATTCAATACGTAAACCTTAACGTTGGATTTGAGGTGTAAAAGGCCTGAATCGCAATATTCTTAAAAACGCATTTGCCTTCACACTTGCAGTCTTCTTTGTTTTGAAAAATGTCTGAAATTTTTGGCAAGTCTCCTTTGGCAGGTTTCTCCCATTCACGAACCCTCATTTGCTCTCGACCTCGCCTACGCGTCTAGTCGATTTGACTACAAATAGATGAACATTTTAAAGCCATTGACCCGTTTTAAATCTAATCTCGACCTAACTAGTTACCATGATAAAATGTGGACCTGGTAGGTGCACTATTTTAGAATTATTTATGGCTTTCCCTTCTCATGTAATTTCCAAACCACTTCAGTGACTTCTGGCCCACTTTAAATGTTATATAATGGCCACCAGCTTTTGCTGCAGATTTGTCTTCGAATGGGTGCATATTTCCAACAGTTTTTCATGTCAAGGTCGACCGATTTAGACTCAAAATAAGGTCCCTTTTCATTGTTTAGAACATTCGACACTATTACCGGGTTCTGATTAGACGAGAGCGGAACAGTTTATCCGAATTGTACTCCATAGGAATACCTATAGCGTTTCCATGTCAGTGAAGCGTGCACACAGCCAAGGGCAGCAAATTTAAAAGCCAACCAAAAAATAGCCGACATTCGTTTTGCCGTTTCCTGCCTTCGAAATTAAAAGAAAAGGCAAGCAACTGTAATACACAAAATTAGCACACAAATCTTGCGCCAAAGTTTGCCGCAACGGCGCTGAAGAGCGTAATACCAGCTCTGATCTTGAAGAAAACTAAGCCGAAGCGCTCGACAAATCCTCCTGCGACTTAATTGAGCGTATTGTGAATAAGAAATTGCGCGACGGTCTCGTAAAATTCCTCAATAATAGGTACTTGTGATGTTTTGAAAGCTGTCAAATTGCATTCAACTTGTAGCCCGCTATGCACACCCCCAATTCCCATCAAGTACTTTCAAAAGATCATTCGAAACTATCAATCACGAATTGTTCTCGAGGTCGTGCGATTTCAGTTAATTCCCAATCTGGAGGACAAAACAATAAGATTGCTTTGCATTTGAAAGGTTTGTTTCTCTCAGGGGACAGAACAACCTTTGTTTTATCCTAAAGATTGGGAATTACTAAAATGGGTCTATTTCTGTTTTCCATGTACAGCAGAGCATGAAATGTAGCGTGCTTTGGCCCTTCCATGTTGATTATACACCTTTTCATTCCTCTTGTAAAGTTGCACTTGATTGATTTACTTGCCTTGTTTATTCACCATACTACGACGCAAGACATGTATACCAAAAGAAGATTACAAATCACAGGATGATTGTATAAAGAGCCCGTGGGGGGGGGGGGGGACTCCCATATGAAACAGACGGGGATGCTCGTCGGAAATTTTGAATTTAACCCCTAAAGGAGACCAATCTAGGCGTGGCTTAAGCAAATTTTGACCCCTAAAAGAGACCGTTTAAAAACACAAAAATACGACACGCAATGAGTTTTCATGAGGCATAATCATCGAATGCTTTTATCTAAAAAGAAAATTTAAAAGGAAATTTGACTTCTGTTTCTCTTCGCGTAATTCTGTGTTACTTCGCGGAACCCTAAACGAGACCTTGGTGGCATAAAATATTGGCGCTTTGCCCGGAACACCCTAAGCGAGACCAAAATCCAAAATTTACACCCCTAAGCGAGACGACGAGCATCCCCGTCTGTTTCATATGGGAGTCCCCCCGCCGGGATAAAGAGTCAGGGCCCACAGTTGCACAACACTGACAAAGCCACTGATCCATATCTCCTCTAACTTCTCTTGCCAGGGATGGTCGCTACGATACATTGTACAGCACTTTTAGTAGCCTTGACACTGGTTTCAGATCGTTTCTTAATAAACATTTGAAAACGTATCGTTTGAGATTTCCGTACTAAGGTGCACTATAACATAAGAAATGAGCTGCTCTATATAACTTCCGTTCCGCTAGAGTGATGAGAAAAGGACATGTGCCTGAAAGTCAGCAAACTCAAGCTGACACGTGAAAGATATTTTTTCTTTCCAGGGTAAGAAACTCAAATAAACTTCTTTCAGCGAGGTGCACAAGGTAGGCCACACTTCAGTCAATGCACGAAGTAAAATTCCACTGAAGTTCGTTTGTTTCCGTAGTTTCGATCTATAGCTACCTGAAGAGTTCATTGCGGGATCGTGGTAGAGTTTATGTGCGAGCTAAATTATTTCATTTCGAAAAAACAAGAACTCCTTATCTGTTATGAAAGAATTTGTTCATACTTTCAGCTGTGCGTCTCTCGAGTTTTATATAATAACCTTAAGTTATTCTAGCATTTTGATTGGTTCTTGACTATGATGTACTAGAGGACAGACGCATGATTGACGTCAAATAGATTCCATGTTGCCGTGCTTCTGTTCAGTAATTCATAGTTCCGACCTGTCAATCAGCAATGCGGAATCAACCAATTAGAAGGAAGCGTGCGGCATGCTGCCATCTTGTCGCACAACTTTTTTGATTGAAGTAACGTCAGATTTCCATCGGAAAAGTTACTTCAAAGAACCATTCAATGCAAACCTTTTTGTAGGACTCTTGACTAAAAATCGTCCTTAGCAACCTTTGTCTTTCTGTAGTTAACGTCCGAATAATCGATGTTTGACTGTGCATATATATTTATAAATTTAATAGGAACATTATTGCTTCATCATTGCGTTATCAACACAAACTGGTATTTAAAGAAACAAATAGTCCAGGTTGTGATTCAATTTCGTTTAACTTTTTATCCAACTTTATCAGGAATAATGATTAGTTTTTCTTTCATGCAATCGTCTTTTAGTTTTTCCGATATAAAAACCATTGCAGTCTCAACAGGCAGCTCTACATAAAACCTTAGCCATTTGGCCACGGCCCAAAGTCTGTCCTTGTAAGAAAAGAAAGATTTAATGCAATGAGTGCTTTGAAAAATTATTCTAGCGAAAAATGAATAGTCTGAGTAACTTACCCTACTCTAATTACTCAAAAAAAAAATTTGTTCATACTTTCAGCTGTGCGTCTCTCGAGTTTTATATAATAACCTTAAGTTATTCTAGCATTTTGATTGGTTCTTGACTATGATGTATTAGAGGACAGACGCATGATTGACGTCAAATAGATTCCATGTTGCCGTGCTTCTGTTCAGTAATTCATAGTTCCGACCTGTCAATCAGCAATGCGGAATCAACCAATTAGAAGGAAGCGTGCGGCATGCTGCCATCTTGTCGCA
>OX421445.1:48709858-48717358 GCA_949126865.1 Montipora capitata
GTGAATCTTTGCACCACCACGAAATCTAGAAAATTGGATTATATGTCCTCACCATCGTGCATCTCTGGGCGTTAGTTGGAAACGCAGTTCTCCTAAGTGCTCCATACTAGTCAGCCAAAGCACAAAGCAACGTTTGCTAAAAAACCGAAAGCAGAGAGACAACTGAGTAAATCTGGGTCGCAAATAGTTTTGAAGGAGACGGGAATTTTTCTTCCAGTCGGTGCCGATCAGTCATGTTACGACAGTTAGGTCAACATAAAGTAGAATAGTGAGCTTTTTATATCCGACTTTATCAGGAACTACAAATGATTTTGGAGTATACAGCCTGTACATTTGTAGTAATGCTTACAACGGCAATATATTATAACCAGTCAGCATGGGAGGTCACCAGGCACAGATGAAAAGTTGATGACACGAGGGAATTGGTCCCCTTAGCGGTGAAAATTCAGCTAATACGGATCGCTAAGAAATAGTTACAATCGGTAAATTGCTTTTCCAAAACATTTCACGAAAGAAAAAAATTTCTTCTTGAGTATAAAATATATTTCCTTTATGTCTGGGGAATAACTTCATTTAAAATTTCACGAAAGCGGCCAGGAAAATGCAAATATATGTCGAACTTTAGCGTGCACGCTTACCGAGAATCGCTGCATTGTTTTAAAGGAGTCGTTAAGATAAGAAATTTAATGAACTAGCGTTTCCGGCCGTATTTGGGAATAATAGTTGAGTTGTTTTTCTTGCAAGCTTATGGACCGAACCCCAAACCTCCCAAAAATAAATTGACCTTCCCAATACAGACCCCACGCTAGTTCAATGACAAGTTTTCAATCATACATTTATTGCCAGGGGGAAGCTTGTATCTGCCTTTAGAGTCCAGCCTTGACGTAACAAGGGATTCCCTTGTTACGAGGCTCGATGACTAAACCAAACGAACGAATTCTTAAATAGCAGGAAAGTTAGTCCAGTTAGGTATACTGTAACTGTTCCATGGGATGAAGCGAATGAAAGAACGCATCGTCGCCATCTTCGCAAGGTACAACAGGCAGTAGGCGCTGTCTTGGAGGAAGTTGCACCCAAACAATCAGAAGTTGTGGTATTCCCTTGTTCCATCTTTGAATCAACAATTGTCCACTGACAGTGAAAGCGAGGATAAGGATGTGGATAACGTGCTCAACATCCTTTCTGTTTGTGCAGCCTCCATAAGAAAGTCTTTACAAGGTCTAGACTATATCAGTTCGGCTGAGCTCAGGCCTTTGAGACACTTTGAGGATCTCACCGATGTACAAAACGCTTGGGAGACCATCTAATGGAATGACTTGGGCTAAAGAACAACGAGAACGCCTCATGTCTGCTAAGCGCTACCTGAAAAGTGACTACAAGGTAAGACGGTATTGTATAAGGTGTACTGAAAAGCCTGCAATTTTGATTTATAGGCTTCTGTTTTTCATTAATTGACCCCTAAACCATCCAACTAGCTTGTGAATCAGACACTGTATTATTTTGACGTGATTTCTGACAAAGCCAGGCTAGAGGCTTGCATAAGACCAAACGAAATCAGACAACGCAGGCTGCAACAAGCTCGTTCCCAGGGCTTTTTCCTTAGAAACTGAGAAGCCCTAGAAGCCAGGTTGAGGCTGCAACTAAGTTAGCTCTTTGACAACACCCATCCACCTCTGACTTCTTGAAAATGTCCCCCATGAATGAATCGATAATTTAGACAACAACACAATCAATCAGTAGGTAAAGACGATAATTGACGATCGAGAGCTTGTCCTGCGTTTGTGAGAAAGAGGGAATCAAGATGCGATACACTAACTGCTATTAGCTGCTTCTGTTTGAGGAAGAAATGAATAAGATAAATAATGAATTTTATAACATGGCAGGGGCATGTGTCCAAAGAATCATGTGTTTCAGACCACTGCGGGCAGTACGCCTTGAGTGACCCCAGAGATCGGGATTTCCAGGTTCTTTGTGACCACCAACATACAGATCAATGTGACTGCTGTGATGCGATGACAAAAGCTCTTTTAGACATCAAAAATGCCCTCGCAATGATGACAGAAGGGAACATATAGGCGCAGATGCCAAGGAAGAATTAAGCTTTATTGCTGACCAAGCGATCTCCAACATTCAAGCATGGAAAGCTCATCTTTTACGCAGCCTCAATCAGGATCAGGCGCGTCTTGATGTTATAGACGAGCTAGATGAATCAAGTGTACTTCTCGTTAAAGACTGGGCAATGAAGTTCTTGCCGCGCAAGTACCGGTTCGCCAAACGGGGTCTTTCTTGGCAAGTTACTGTGGCCACGAGTAAGGTGTAGCAACTACAGATGATGACGTTTGTTCATGTATCTCAATCATGCAGCCAAGACAGCAACGCTGTGTTAGCGATCATGGAAGATGTCATCAGTAAACTTAAGGAAATTATGCCAACTCTGAAAACCGTCATTTACAGGTCTTTACAGACAAGACAACGCTGGATGCTACCGAAGCGGATCAACGATAATCGGCGCCTCGAAAGCCAGTCAATTCCACGGAGTAACAGTAAAACGATTTGACTTTTCAGATCCCCAAGCAGGAAAAGGTGCATGCGACAGGAAGGCGGCAACCATCAAGGCCCGTATGAGAATTTACCTCAATGAGGGTAACGACATCAAGAATGCTGCTCAAATGGTTGACGCTATGACCGGTGTATCCGGTCTTCACGTCACATTGTGCGAAATGGAAAACCCAAGAACCTCTACCAATGTCAAGTTTGATGGCGTGAGCGGGCTGTCGAACGTCGAATATGGCGAATATTGTATTACAACGTGGAAGGCATATGGTATTGGACCTGGTAAGACCGTCAAACTAAGCAAATTTACCAGGAGTAACAACGAAACTCCAATTCTAAGGCTATCTAGATGCGTGGAAGACGTAGTGGTAGCAAGAACCCATGACCCGGAGCATACAGCTCCCATACTGGGCATATGTAACGGCATTTTTACAGACCGATCTATTTTTAGACTATCTTTTCCGGAAAAAAACAAAGGCAGTTCCGGTTCGGTGACCCTATGACGTCAGCTTAATTTCTTGTAATTGGTCATCGGGCTCCCGTGGGAGTCTCATTCGGGGGAAATTCAATCTAAAAATAAATCGGTCTGTGAAAACGCCGTTACACGAACACAGTAGAGTTGTAGGTTCCGGGTCATGGGATCCTGGTGGTAGATAAATTTACCTCCCTCCAGTGTCGAGCGACCAAACCTGAGACGATGTCAATTTCAGACGAGACACCGGATGATACAGCTTCTTCCCAGCTAGTTTTCTGTCCTGAAGAGGGCTGCATGAAGTCCTACCAGCGGTTTGCTGCTTTACAATATCACTAACAGGTCTCAAAAACCACTGAGCATGCTCACTTATTTCCCGCCATTAATGTTTCAAAATGGCGGACGACAAATGAGATTTCCCTACGTACTTTAACCTCTCACCAGGCGGCTCGTACATTTGTTACAAATTTTAATAATCAGTTGAGTTGCGCCTTCGACATTTCTAGTTTACCTCTGTACGAAGTTTAGAGAGATCGGCGGTTGTTATCCAAAAGATATTGTCCCTTATCTGGTTCCTTCTCGTGTAAATGTTCGCTGCTAGTGGAAGATGAACCGGACTCTGTTTTTCTCTTTTGTTAAAGCTGCCCATGGTTTGTTAAGCTTGAGATGTGGACTACGTTTACGTTGATTTTTCCACAAGAAAATATCAAAAATGACTTTTTTTTCGTTCCAATGGTCTTGAGAAAACACTTCCTCAAGGTGTTGTTGTGGATTTAAACCGAAAGGAATGACTGCATGAAGTTCATATAATGGCGAGAGTGACGAGACTAAGTCGGATCGTGTGCAAAAGATGACTTCGCAAACTAATTTGTGAGTAGTAATTTACAATTTTGTTTTTCCGCTTAGCGTTCGTCTAGCGTTATAGCTCCATCATGATTGTAATTTCACGTTAAGAAATGCTTTAATATCGTCCATTTATCTTTGTACGCTGCTCTCTTTTGAAGTGAAAATAAACTGGATTCGTCTTAAGTTCGATTTTAAGGTCATTTATATTCCCTTTTCTGGTTAATGTCTAAGTTATTGTACTTTTTAGCAGTCACAACTCAACGATCCTTGCGTTCAAGTAGTTACCAAGTTATGGATTTGCAATTAATTTGAGGTTGAAATCAAAATCAAAATCCATGTTAGTTACAATAATGTTTGGAAGAACAGAAGTGTAGGTACAGATGTATATAGATCTCTATAGATTCAGGTTCGTGACTGTTTTCCAAATCTTTTTTTTTTTTTTAGACTGTTGTTTTCTGGAAGCATTAATGATGTAATTTTGGTTTTAGGGGACTGTCATGTGTTGTTGGATCAAGGAATCTGTTTTGAGTCAAGTATGGTTGACAGTGGATAGTTTTTCCTGAAAAGGCTGAAAGGAAGCTTTATTGCCTTGGACTTTTTTTGGTTACACCCCACATGTTTGTTCTTTTCTTAGATGGCAAAATTTATTAATATATTATGTGATTTGGAGCTGCAGCTAGAAACAGTGTCCCATGCATAAGGTATCATTGGGTTTGATGGCAGTAAAATAATTTTGGTAAAAAATATGTTTAGAGTTTTTATCATAACTTCTCATCTTGGTCCTGATGGACTTCAAACATGCTCTACCATTTTGCACAAGGAAGTTGTCAGTCAACCGTTACCTTTTGGTGTATTTGCAATAAGATTTTTGGATAGCAATTGATTTATTTTTCTTATCCCTTATGTGTAGATATCCTATTTCTGTCACATAGTTAGTTTTAAGCTTTTATTTCCTGTAGTGTATCTTTATTATAGTTAGCACATGACCCCACAAGCATGTATTATTGCTTTAATATTGATTGTGTTTGAATAAAGGATATTGTTGTCTTGTCTTGTAGATAAGGCAAAACAGCCTCAGTTGTATTTGCATTATTATTTCTGAGTGTTACTTTTAAAGCGCAAACCATTAAAAAGTGCACATAATTTGCAGGAGTCCAGGAAAATTATTCCAAATATTCATTGATTTGAAGTTCCTGAAGCAGGTAAATCTTGAAGAGTTTACGTAACGATATTTGGAATATACAACATTTCTATTTGGGAATGTTTAAGTCCACAGAATTTATTTTCTCTATGTTGAGAAGTACTGTAAGAGCTGTCAGGTAACTCAGATGGAAATTTGACAGACCTTAGCTGTAATTCAAATTATTAGTACAGTTTTGGTCGTTAGTGGAACATAATATTTTATTGGGACATTTTTTAGTGAGTGATTAACCCATTGACTCCTGGGGAGTCCCCATTGACAAGTAAAATCGTCTGGTGTTAGACAGAGTAAAATGCTAAGTATGGTCGGTTTAGGGGTGAAAGGGTTAAAGTGCTATTGTTAGTTTGACTTTCTTTTTCTTCATTTGAACCAAAACAAGTGATTAATCATCACCTCCACCATGCTTTGCTTTGCGTTGCTTTGGCTTTTAGAACAAAGTATCAAAGTTGAAGCTGGTGGCTCGAGGAGTAAACTATAAAGACTATAAAGGTATTTGAGTATTATTGTAGAACAAATTTGCCTATATCATTAAAGTCATGAAATCAATGGGAATCCAAACATGAGGATGCAGTCTGCTCAGGAGGGGTTTTCCCTATAAAAGTGGCAGGCCACTTATTGGAATTTTTTTAAAAACAACCCTTAAAGGTAACAGAACCTTGTTTTGTGGACGTAGGCTAAAGAAATCTGACCCCTTAGAGGAACCAGTTCCAAAGTGACAAATGACTGGCAAATAACTTTTACTTATGAATTATTCATAAGTAAAAGTTATTTGCTCGTGTACCAAATTGTCTTACAGTTCCAGTCATTTTTCAGATTGATAGCCTTAAATGTACGGCAGCAACTCCGCCGGCTCTTTGGTCTCAGCATCATAAGCAGTACAAATCCACATTTTTTTCTCCAAAACGGAACAAAAAGAACCCCTGTCATTTTCGTAAGGGAGCCCCCCTTGGGGCAGTTTGTTTACTTTACCAGTACTGAGTACTCCACTCAAACACTGTCACAGCAACCTGCACTCGCGTTGACCTTGAAATTGTTAAAGAAATTTCCCTCGTAGCACTGTTGGCTAAAAAGTACGGTGGCCCACAACTAAAAAGAGAATCTCGCTGGCATAAAAACGCACTATGCAGTCAAAACATTCGTCCCTTTTACTGGCCTGAAAAAGGTCTTTTTTTTATCGACGGAGATCGGATAAACACCCGATGGCAGCCATGTTTTTCGCCAGTGAACAATAAGTCAGTGGTTACCGTCTTGCGCACGCGTCCTTGAAAGGCAACCTTAGCCAATCAGCGGTTTTTGAGACCTGTCAATATCACTTGGATTGCGGAAAGCACGAACGCAAACTGGAACGTGAGCCCTTGCTAGACAAAGCTGTTCATGGCTATGCAAGCTAGACTGGAAAATCCAACTGCAAGTGTTCCACAACTGCAGCAGTGCGCCGAAAGTCATAGAGCACCAAATCGGTCTTTGCTTCCTATGAGATGGGCCCTCAAGACCAGCCAAGCGTCAAGAGCGCGATTTACCGACAAGCAAAAGAACTATCTATTGAGCAAGTTCCTTATCGGAGAGCAAACAGGCCAACGCTTCTTCAGTTGCCCGCTCTATGATGAGCGCAAGAGATGAAAATGGTGACCGCTTGCTTACCAGCAATGAATTTTTCACGGGCCAGCAGATCGCGAGCTACCTTTCCCGTCTGGCATCTAAGCGTGCGCTCCAAAGCAGCCACTCCTCCTAAAGTGAGTCTGATGACGAAATCGCAGAAGCTGAAATGGTTTTAAGCGACTTGAGGGGAGAATTTCTTGAAAACGTCCAACCTCTCCATCCCACCAGCTTCGAACATTACAACTTATGTGAACTGATGGCTCAAGCCAAACTGTCAACATTCGCGATTTCAATGCTTAACAAGATGTGCGACCACTTTGATATAGAGGGAAGAAAGAAAGCCCCCTACCTGAGTCGAATTGAAGAGTTTTTGAAGAAATGTAGGTGCTGTTAACCATAATTACATGTATCTCTTTCTCGTTTTGTATAATGTGGTATCATGTAGAGAATTTTAAAGCATAAGCATGACGCGGTCACACTGGGGCTGCAAAATTCCAATAAAATAGAAAGAAACGGTTTTGTAATGCACAAGCAAGTGTTCCCCCGGAGTGAGTCTGATTGGACATTTTGAGATGGTGACAAGTCTCTATTAAATGAGTAACATTTCATGTACTAAACAATCAAAGACGGAAAACTGTTTGGCAGAGTCCGGCCGGTTCTTATGTTTATCCACACGCTGGTGTAAATGTCGCAGTGTATACCGGACATAACATGCACCGCACAATTGCCATTTAAATTCAGAGACTAGACGCTGCTGACTTACAAAAGTTGGATTTTGCTCTTGCACTTTACGCACTTGCGGCTAATTAGAGCTTTGTCATCATCTCCA
>OX421445.1:48722358-48734858 GCA_949126865.1 Montipora capitata
TGTACTCAACTTTACTCAGCCTTCAGGTAAAAAACAATTGGTAATTTGACTAATTGTTGTTCGTCAAGAATTATTTGAAAGAAAGCTTGCTGTCCATTTTTGCTCCATTATTCAAGGAAAGGGTCCTTCAGCAACGGGTTTGATCCTAAACACTGGTGGGAAATTTATCTAGTGTCACGGCTTGTTTGCACGCTCGCAATAAAATGGGAATTTTTTTTCCCTACTAACAGCATATATGTTTTGTTTCAATAAAATATTTGGCTGATTTTTCTGTCTTTTTAAGTGTGTCTTTGTGGATTGATGGTGTTCCAAATTATTCGAACTTAACTAATTTGCATATGTGGATTGACATTTGATACCCGAGTTGCTTCCATTGAGATGACAAGAACAACAATTCTTTATTAGATCTCTTTTGCCCGCAATTAGCGAGGGCTATTCGAGGCGGGAAAATGAGGAAAAAAGAAAATTTAGAAGTCCCATAAATTATATCAAACTAATTATATTAAACAAACCTAGAAGCAATCTAGTTCGTCGTGTGTTTTATATGCAGAGTGAGACCAGGAAGCGGACTGTACTCAATACTGGGAGTGACATACAGTGTTATGATTTTGAGCATTGTACTCGTATATCAGAAATTCTTATGTAATCGTCCTCGTTTTTGAGGATTTCAAGGAGTTTATTCTTTAGTTTGCTTTTAAATTGAATTTTGATAGAGAGTGGAATGGTGTTCCAAATTAAGGCACCTGAGATAGAGAAGGCTTTTTTCATATTTTCAGTTCCAGCTTGCTCAACATAATAATTCTCGTTAGTGACAGATCTTGTCCGGTAACTATGGACAAAAGACAGTTTCTTGAACATATTCTTAATGTTACTGGGAGCAAGGTTATTATGAACGTCATACTTTAGAAGGCTCATTTGTTCAAACAGCAAGAATGATATCGGCAGCTGTTTTGAAGAACATTAGCCTAGGGGCTCCCTTTTGGAGAACTAGTAACCTATGAAGGTGTGTCTCAGCAGCCTGACCCCAAGCACAGACACCATAGTTCAGATAGGGAAAAATTAAAGAGCGGTTTAAGGTGAGAAGTACATGACGGGGAACAAAGTGTCTGAGCTTTGCAATAATCCCGATTGTTTTACTGACTATTTGACAGATGTAATCTATATGACATTTCCATGAGAGGTTCGAATCAATGAGTATACCAAGATATTTAATATAATTTTCATTTCTAACGGTTGGCTAGTATTGGAGTTGCTGTCTATTATTCTAATATTGGGATGAAAGGAAAGAGTCTTTTGGTTGATGGAAGATGATATAATTAGATTTTTCGGCATTCAAGGTTAGTTTATTGACAGTTAACTACATACACACTTTGGAAAGTTCTTCGTTAAATTCAGATTCAAGTGTTTTAAGATCTCTGTTTGCATAAGTTACACTAGTATCATCGGCAAACAAGTAGAAATGAAACTTATTGGAAGATTTATATAAATCATTGACATTCAAGAGAAAAAGCAAGTGTCCCAGCACGGAACCTTGAGGAACTCCGCATAGGGTTTGACTGGCGTCCGATATATAACCATTAACAGTCGTATATTGTGTGCGACTAATTAATTAGATATGACCTAAACCAATCATTTACTACTCCTCTGAAGCCCTAGATTTCAAGTTTAGAGAGAAGAATATCATATAGCCTTTTTTAAATCAATGAATAAACAACAAGTGAATTTGCCTTTATCAAAATTAGTAATAAACTTAATGTGAGACAATGATTAACATATATCAAATACAAGGTGTTACAAATGAACCCACTGGACCCCAGATGGGATTCGAACCCACGACCCTCCGTGATTTAGTACGGATGCTCTAACCACTGAGCTACTGGAGACTCTATGGTGACCAAGGGCGAGATGTGGGTATTTGACTCGAGCTGCATCACGCAGCCACAGAGTCAAATGGTGACTGACAGGTGGTGGTTGGTTGGCCGCATCGTTCACAGAAATACAGGCAACTGTATTTCAATGATGCTGTCAATGTGACTGCGCGATGCAGTTATGAGCTATGCTGTCAGTCGCTATTTGACTCTGTGGTTGATTTCGGCTTCAACTTCTGCAGGGACGAAGGGGTCAAAAAAAGGAGAACTTACCATTGGCGGATCTAAAAAAGTTCTAAAGTCATGGTCTAGTGGCGGAGAAGATATACAAGAAGCCAATATGCGTCCAACGATCAAGTGAAGCTATGTTCTTCGCAGTTATGAATGCAATTTTTGCACTTGCCTAAAGAAGCCTGACAAATTCAGGACTTCAACGGGGTTTGAACCCGTGACCTCACGATACCGGTGCCGGACGCTCTAACCAACTGAGCTATGAAGCCACTGACCTTGGGAGCTGGTCATTTGTGGGGTCTAATGTTCCCGTGAGGAATGAATCAACGATGAAATCCTGAATCTTTCAGGCTTTTTTACGCAAGTGCAAAAATTGCGTTCATAACTGCGAAGATCATAGCTTCACTTTGATTTCATATCCGCAGTTCATATATGATCCATTTCATATATATCATTTCATTGTGTCCAGCGTTGTTTATTTGGGAAGCCAACAATATTTCTTTAAGCTTAGCTTCTGTGCGTTTAGGACAATTTTGCGTTTTTGAGCAAATTTAATTTATGCAACAATTATTTACAAACAAGAAGCTATTTCAACAAGGAGCTACTTAAAGGGAACCTCCACTAAAACAACAAAATTATAACTCCAAACCACAGAACATAATGTTTACAATTACAATTCTGCAAACAAAAACGCTGGTTATAATTTTGGCTTTCAAATTTCCCGGGCGCCGCCATCTTAAATGATTGTGATGTATCGGGGTTACTATGCCCTATTGTTCCAGAACAAACGTTCTTTGTGTCAGAACAATAGGGTAACCACGATACGTCACAATTATTCAAGATAGCGGCGCCCGGGAAATTTGAAAGCCAAAATTACAACGAGCGTTTTTGTTTGAACAATTTTAATTGTAAACATTATGTTCTGTGGTTTAAAGTTATTTTGTTGTTTTAGTGGAGGTTCCCTTTAAAAAAATATATTTAGCGTTTCGTTTCCGGAATGGTAAGAGCGGGAGAAAAGAACAAACGTTCTTTGTGTCAGAACAATAGGGTAACTACGATACGTCACAATTATTCAAGATAGCGGAGCCCGGAAAATTTAAAAGCCAAAATTACAACGAGCGTTTTTGTTCGAACAATTTTAATTGTAAACATTATGTTCTGTGGTTTAAAGTTATTTTGTTGTTTTAGTGGAGTTTCCCTTTAAAAAAGAAATATATAGTGTCTTGTTTCCGGAATGGTAAGGGCGGGAGAAAGATAAAATATGTTGATTCGGCTCATTCGAATTACTACTCACTAGGTCTTGGAAATCATGGAACGCGATAACTTTGGATTTTTCAACAGTCTATCGCTTCAGTCTAACCCAAAATCATTCAGGTAGCACTTTGCATTGATTTGATTTTAGATAATATTTTCTTATTTTAGTTGACTGTATACTCTGTACACTAGTAACTGTTATTTGTATACCTGTTCGTTCTACAATGTATTGTTTGTCAAACACAATTGAATACTTTAGCTTTCTCTACTTTTTCTCTCTTTTATACAAATTTAACCACTGCTCGCCTCGACTAGCTATTGCTAACTGCGAGCAGTGCAGATTGAAAATGTATCACATAACGAAATTCTACAATAAACGGAATAAACAGAAACTGAATTTGTGATCCATTTCCATTGCTTTTGTGTTGGTCACGTTTATAGATAGATGTTTAGATGTTTGGGTATTCACGGTTTCAGCGGCGTTCATGTGAGAGCGAGCGGAAGCGATACTTTCAGGTCATATTCGATTACATTGAGAGAAGAATATAATGAGATTACGCGCGTGAAATGCGAAAAGTAAATAATGAGTTCCTATCCAGAATTTACGTTTTTCTCAGAAGAAGAGAAACTACAGTTGTTGAATGGAAGCTGCCCTCGATAGTTTCCCACATTTCCGGTTGTTACTTCGATTAACACTGCTGTTAGTTTTTCACACGTTTTTTTTGTGACATAAATTTCTAATTTTGTAGTTGCTTAGGTCTCACGTTTCTTGCGTGTTGTACTGAAATAATTAGTCGTTTCCCTTTAAGAGTAACTTAATTGTATCTTGCCCTCACAACACGAGTCACTCCTTTTATCATCTGGACGGCAAGACATCATCTTTAACGAATCAAAATTTAAGGAATCATTGGACATCTCGTAGATTAAAGTATGTTGAAAACTATCCAGTTTTGTGTACATCGTTTGGTTAAAGTGCCTTTTATTTGTTCTTTATTCGATTTTCGTTTATCGAGGGATTAGCCTTAGATCACAGTTTAGAATGTTATTTTGGTAGTTTTCTGTTTCTTGTATGTTCAAGCTACAATCCTGGACAAAATTGTCGACACTTTTTTTATTCATCTCTCCATATGAAAACACATTTCTTCCAATGACATAAATCTGCCATTTACGAACACCCTTCCCCTCCCCCCTCCAAAGCAATATGGTTTGATACCAAGGTTATTTCCGCTTCTTGTAAACAACTTTGCTTTGGGCCTGGAAGGGGGAGGGGGTAGTTTAGGGCTTTTATTGTAGTTATTGTCTAATGGATTCAACTTGAGGTATTTCTCAACTACTTTTGTCCAAGGTTGTGGTTTGAACCACATACGAAGACGGAAGAATACACGGCTTAATTAAGGAATTCACGTTCATAAACTTTCTATTTCCTGTTTTGAGTCGAAGAGTTCAAGTTTTTCATTGCTACAACGAGTTACAGGAAATTCCGAAATAAACTGTGGGTATTCAAATATTAGTCTCTGTTCTATTACACTGTGGGTTGACTTGGTTCACGAATATAACACTACCTCGTCCCCTTCAAACACATCCATATGCTATATTGTGCCTTTCCATAGTATTCACGATGAAAATAGGCCAGACAAATCTCAAACTACTCGAAAAAAAAAGCAAAGAAAACAGTCGAGAATCAAGAAATCACACAGTCCTTCGATAAGAAATGCTAAATTCTTGTTTTGACCCAAAAGCCTCGTTTTCGCACCTTCTGAAACTAACACCGCTAAGACGCAAACTCTAGTTTGATTGGCCACTACACCTCACTGTGTAAATAGTTTATCCTGAAGTCAAAATAGATACGTTTCGTTTCTGAGGAAACGAAACAAAACTAAGTGCCCAACTCAGTGCCAACTGTTTTTGTGTAACATGCACTACAGGCAACCCAGTTTACGCCTACGGGGGTCGTCACGTAGGTTCGACCCCTGCAAAGGGGTACTCAAGTTCTTTCCGATTACCTCCGAGTCAACATCGAAAAGGTACATCTCTTTATTATTGCTGTAAACAGTTGGTTCGCTCTTGGACCAAAAGGGACTCCTCCTGATGCTTATATGTGACCGTTAACCGTACTCCTCCAGCTCGGCTCAGGTCGGCTGTGATTGTCAAATTGCGCTGGCGTTTCGATTTTCATTATTCCCAGTTGAGAACTTAAGGAGCAAGTCGGTTAGTGCGCGGCCTTGGTGCAAGAGGTCTTCAGTTCGATTCCCGGATCTCACATGCTTGTTTCGACTTTTTTCCTTTCAGTGTAGCTCAAGTAGCTTTAATACTCGTAAAATGGAGCACTGATGAAGAGGGGGAAGTAAAATGAGCGCACCGTCGGCCTCAGGTTTGTTAGTTGAATTACTAGAGAGATTAAGCACCGCGTATTTTTTTCCCACGAACGGCAGGGAGGGTCACGTGACCTGACATTTCCCGCGTTTGCCGTTTGCCGACCGCCGTTTTTTCTCGAGGTGGACATTTTTCCCGTTTGTAGGGAAGACCAAAACGTGAGTATTTGTAGCCCATTTTTACCGACTATTTCTCCATTTTGATCAGTTGCTTTTATAGCTAAGCATCGTTTATCATCCTACTTCTACATGAACTGCTTATAAAGCTAAAAGAGTTTCAAATTCAAGCGGAAAATACATAACTTCTCTGTATCCATTTTTTCTAATCGCAGTGAATGGCGACCGAGAACATTTGCCTTAGGAAAATTAAGAAATATGGGCCTGGCGTGTACTGAACTGTAACTGTATTTCAGTTAATATTTTAAACAATAAGTTGGAAAAGTTTCTCTTTGAACGAACATTTAGTTAATACCGTGTCGTCGGAAAGCTTAAACAGACGAACATCGCGGGCGGAACGGCAAACAACAAACGGCTAGCCGACGTTCACCGTTCGCCGTTTTTGCGGTGCTTAATCTAACTACTGTTACGAGTTATCGACGTTAAATATAGTTGCTTTACTTAATTTTACTTTTTGATATTTCCAAAGTGATCACTTGTACTACTGTTACCCAGGGCTTGAGGATCCAGAGATGCTGTTATGTGTGTTACACAATTCATCTGGAGAGACTGGCGTTGGGGTTCAGTACTCTTTTGACACCTGATTAGCGCGGCATTCCGAAACTCTTGCATTCTTAAGGTATAAACTATAGGATTTACAAAGGAATTAGCGTAGAACAAGACATCTACGGACTGGCGGATATTAAATATGGCCTTTTTGGATAGTGTGTTGGATTCTGTTACACCGCGGACAGCGTAGAAAAACCAGGGAAGAATTGAGAGTGTGCTGAGAGCAGTGACAACGAATAACGTGGCTGTCAATTTCCTGTCGGAGGCCCCTGCCCCAGATAGCTGTGGAGGGGCATTTCTTTTTACGTTAAAGATAATAATCATATAGGATACTATGACGGTCGAAAGGACAATTATGAGGCTTTTAAGTCAGTAAGAAATAGCGCAGCCTCTGCGGACGCCAGGATAGGAGCTAATAGCCAAATGCAAACAACGGTCTTTAAATAAATCCACTTCATCATTCGAGAGTGTCTGAAAGGAAATAAAGTTGCATGAAGGCGTTCCAACGACTGCAAGGCAAGATGAAGCATGGAGAAATTTGCAAACAAAAATTCAAAGTAAATGACTGTGAACTTTTTCCAACTGAATCCACTGTAAGGTTTAAAGGTTAGCGTATGTTAAATATGCAAGGGCCCTGACACAGCTCCCATTAGCAAATCAGCCACAGCCAGGTTTATGATCAGGTACATACTGCACTTGCGTAGATGGTGATTTCTTGCAAAGGTGATGATAGTGAAGCCATTTGTTAGAAATATGATGACAAATTCAGGGATGTAAACTGCAAGCCACATGGTATTCAACCTTGTCGAAGGATCATTTGTTCCTGTTTCATTCGGCATTCTCAAGCTAAGGCAGATTCAAATTGTCTGGCGTTGTCTCTTGCCTGTTCTAATAAGTTGACAAATCAAAAGATTAAATTTGCTGATAAAGAAAGTCTCCCTTTTGTAGCCGGGGCCGAAAATTTCAATTGGTTTTATCGATACGAGTGACTGGGGTCTTTTAACAACAGTTACTGCGACGGCAACGTTCCATCCTGTTTACGTCGTACAATGTGGATGAAATTAAAATAAATTGGTGCGAGTGGTTTCAGAGTAAAGATAGAGACTACAGGGTTCACATTTGTACGCCCAAGTTGTCGTCAAAACCTCAAAATTGGTGATTTCTTTTTGCTACGCAGTGTATTGCAAAAACTGTGCTAAAATGCATGCTGCAAGTGCAGCACGATTATTTTTTGTGGCGATGCCGTTGACGTGGCAGGTGGAAATTTGCGTTTTTCTCCAAATCCAGGAAACTTGTTTTATTTTAGTTCATTTCTCGCGTGTTTTCTACAGATATCTATCTAGCAAATAGTCAAAAGCGAGAGACACTGAGCTGGAATGGTACGGTGGCCCAGAAGTGCCATGCTGGAAATTAAAGAGTTGCAGCTAATAAAGTAAAGTTGCTGCGTATTAAAAAATGTGCTGCAAATGAAATAAAGTTGCTGCAAATTAAAGTGTCTACAAATTTAAAATAGTTGTTGCAAATTAAAACATCAAGAGTATGCGCGCGCACTAAAGGAAGGACAGGTACAAAACACAGGTCACAGGTCACAGGTCCCAAGTCACAGGTCATTGTTTTATCAATACAAAAACAACCCTAACTGTTTATATATGCAAACATTAGGCCTAATTAGTCCTAAGGTTAGCTTTAATGGATGTTTAGGATACTTTCTGTATTGTTAAAACAATGACCTGTGACCCGTGTTTTGTACCTGTCCTTCCTTCAGTGCGCGCGCATAATTTTAATGTTTTAATTTGCAGCAACATTCTTTTAATTGCAGCAACTCGTTTTGTAAATTTGCAAAAACTATTGAGAATTTGCTTGCGACAACTTTATTTTATTTATAGCTTATCCCTTGTGGGCCACCGTAGGAATGAGAGATATTGCATGGGTTTATAACAAGCAATATTTTAAGGAGGCTCTGAATCTTCTCCATTTCACTTTCCAGCAATAATTTATGGAGGTCACCGAGTTCCTTACCACAACGCCACCTATATTTACTGAGTTGCCAAACCCAGTCGGAATCTGCGTTTTATTTCGTCGTTTTTTAATTATTTTATTTAAGTAGTGTCTTTGTGGGTAGAATCATCTGCGCGTATTTTTGCTAGGCTTCAGAGGGTAGAAGAAATGGGTATCTGGTAGAATATTTAATTAACCTGCAATGGCGTCGAAAGTCATTGTAACTCGAATGTCGTTTTAGTGGATCTTTAGGGAAAATATACCCTTATGGATTTCTAGAATGGAACTTCAATTGGATTAACAAGAAAGGCGGGGAAAAAAGCAGGACTGGGTTGCTCAAAGCACGGTTAGCGTTAACCAGCGTTAAATACCTTGGAAATCTATAAGTTTTGATTCTTCTTAACCAACGGTTAGCGCTAACCAGGCTTCGAGCAACTGGCCCCTGCAATCTTAAAAGCGACGAGTAATGGTCTTCGACAACAATTGCATCTTTCTCCGTAGGATATCACAAAGTTAGCTTTATTTCTAAAATTATTTTACAAACTGTGCTGTTATGTACAACACCGAAACCAAATGGCAAATTCTTTATGGGTGTAAAAGGAATCGAACGCCTCCAGAAGGCATCACAGTGTTTACCGAAGTTGCAACCCAGTTCTGGCAATTTACATTTAATTTGTACTCCACTCTGCACAGTTTTCAGGTAAAATATAATTGAAAATGTGATAGTGAAGAAGTATTGGAAAGAAAGCTTGTTGTCTATTTTCTGCTTTGTTATTCACGGAAAAGGTTCTTCCAAAAAGGGTTTGATCTGAAGTTTATTTAATCACGGATTGTGTTTCTTCTTTTCACGCACGCAATTAAAATATGAAGGGATTTTTTTGTTTGTTTCAATAAATTTTACGCAGGAAAAGGCTTTTGTGACATTTTTCGTCCAAAAATGAACGGCCAAAAATAAAGCTTTTAACTACTTTTTTATGTGGAATATTTTTTGTACTTTAATATTATTTGTCAAAAGTTTGCATATTAAGCTTGAAATAAACACTCAAAAAATTTAGTCGCATTTACCTCTTCGTCAAGTTCTCGTTAACATTGTACTTTCTTCAGGTAATAAAAACAATTTGAAATTTGACTAATTCTTGTTGGTCAAGAATTATTTGAAAGAAAGCTTGTTGTCCATTTTTTGCCTCCTTATTGAAAGAAATTGTTCTTCAGTGAAGGGATGGATCAACATTGCTCCAGACAAGATTGCCTCCCGACCCAACAGACGAAATGTATCAATTAAGTACCTATCAATGTTAAGGCCCAGTCCATTTATGTTCATTCGTGCTTCTCTTTCCTTTTGCAGTTTTTCTTTTATGTTGTTCAACAGTTTTAAGTGGTTATTGCAATGTTTCATTCTACTTTTTGGGTATTTTGCGAATCATTTTGCGTGACATAGCCCCTTTAAAGAAGAAATGAGTGAGTTTCACTCAAGAGCATGTCTTTTTATCTATGAACTGAATTTATTACCAAAGCTTAAAAAAATAAAAGACCTCAAAATGGGACAGGACATTACAAAATAAGTAAACGTGTGAACGTGTGAGGCAAAGAGCCTTTGCTGGCACTACGTCTGGGTGACCTCTCAAATGGTCTTAATGACCCCCCACTTGAAAAAAATAACTGGAACGCTGCACTTCAATACTACCCGAACTCAGTGGCTTCTGTTTTTGTCTAACACGTACCACAGGCCACCCAGTGTACGCTCACGGAGCGTCTAGTCTCACATGTGAAAGATAAATGCAATATCCTCACTGCATGAGGTAGAGGTATGATTTCTTTACAAAAAAGGAAAATCCTAGTATTTCATCAGTATGTATACAATAATGAGTTTTTACATAGAAAATAGTAATATTGTTTTCCAAATACCGTTCATTACGTACTGACAAAATCAAATGATTCCGACCAAGGGAGCCTACATTTGGCATCCATTTGATCGGAGGTGAATAATAATCAGTTTCTAATCACCTCACAGTCAGCAGAGTAAAACGTACAACTGAGGGGTTGTATATACTAACAAAAGAAATAACGATTTTCGATTTTCGTCCATGGAGACCACTTGTGACGCAATGATTAACGCTATGAGGCTGGATGCGACAGATGTCTTGGAGTATTTCGCTAAGAATATCCACTTTATTTCCGAAATCAGTAACACTTTGTCTAGTAAAGTTAAAAGCTGAGAGTGATAAAAGTTATGACCGAATAAATTAAAATCTTTTTCTTTGAGCGCGTTTTAAGGCTTTCGATCAGAGCTGGGTCTTTCCACCTGCCTCGTGCTGAATAACAGCTCTCGGTCCTTTCCCCAGATCAGAGCTCAAATGTAGAATCCAATTTTTTGACATCATAGAGAATAGCATATAAAATATGAACATCTTGATACTCGTTTGGAAACTCTTATGTCCGATAAGGTTACGTCTTTTATGGAAACGTTGTCACTCCACTAAGTTTATCGTTCCTTCTTTCTTTTTTCGGTGACCGGAATTTTATGGATTAAATTTAAGCCAAATCGTCTCTAAATTTTGGATGCATCGGCCTATTAAGCTAAGGTCACAGGCCCTTTATCTCAATCAAAAAATTATTTTATCCAGGATATACAGACGAAAAATACAATCAACTTACTGGTCGTTTTCTTGACTGCAAATTTGCCCCGTGAAAAGCTTCCTTCATTCTTACCCTTCTTTTTACGACAATATCATTGTAAATTTGCATAAAATGACCACCACTTTTCTTTTACAAATTAGTTGGCAAGTCTACTTTTTTTTGCCCTTTCAATTAAGTTTACATCGGACCATCAAAGTTAAATATAATCGAAAAACTCCACCACACACTGTCTGTCATTCATCTCTCTGCATTCAGGAAGACTTTAAATGTGGACAAACTACGTCTACAGCTCAGTTGGTCGACCGTGTCTTCCTTTTACTTTCATTTTGAGCCTTGTATTTATAATAATAATTTTTTTTATAAAAGAAAAAGAAAAGGAAGAAAGTAACTTCATTTACGTGTCAAGTCTAGTAGTGGTGGAGTACTAATTGGGGACACTGTAAACTGAACTCAACAAATTAACGCCAATTGTGGCTTCCCCGTACGCACACCTTGCGTCCCGAGGAGTTTCGACAAATCCAGACGTCGTTGTTATTCGCAAGATAAAACAAATTATTTATTTGAGAACTTGAGATAACAACTTAGTACCGTTTAACGGCGGCTCGAACACTACATAGAACACATCACACATGTGAAGTGTAAAGCAGCATGGCGGGAAGCACTGCTCCCCGACGCGGTTACCTAGCTAATTGGCGAAAACCGCAGACACTTAATTTATTACTGCGGTACTGCAGTAACATGGCTCTCCAACTGTGTTTACAGTTGCAAAATATGAAAACTTTGAACTTGCATGTAAATATTACATTTTAATTTACTAAGTTCGAGCCCATATAGACTTTCCCCAAAAGATACTGTAAATATCTGCTCAAACGTTAAACACCAACGGTGAGGTTTTTCCTTGGACGAACCCATTTGTGTCTAACTTTTCTACTTTCATCATGAGAGGTTCAAGAGCATTGCGCACCGTGCGAATGAAACGTTCCCACGGACCTCCCTTGTGACTACAATGTGGTGCATTGAACTTGAATGGGATCCACTCACATTTATTTCTCAACAGGTACTCTTGGAAGTGATCTTAATTCATCTCGGATAATGATGTTTTGAGCTCGTTTCGAGCACCAATGAAGTTGGCTCCTTGGTCGCACCTCAGTTATCCCACTGCGCCTCTGCGATTCATAAAACGACTTGTCCAGTGAATTGGCAGTCCCCAAATGAACACTCCTCGATCCCATACACGTAAACAGTACTCCATAACATTTGACATTACTCCTCCTTTCCCTGACAATGAAAGGGCCAACAAAGTCAACAGCACTATAAGAAAATGTGGGTGCTGGGTTGAGTCAGTCTTTTGGAAGACAAGCCATTATCTGCTCTTCTGCGGATTTACGTAGTCGGCTACACGTCACACAATTGA
>OX421445.1:48737358-48762358 GCA_949126865.1 Montipora capitata
AGAATGCAAATACGCTTGGAAATTCTGACACTTTGATTCTATTGCACACACCGTCTTCTCTATACTCTCTGTTACTTGACTTGCAGACTCTTCCGATCACACACCAACCAAGTGCGGTTCTCAGAGCATACTATTACTCTCGGTCGGATAGCCTTTGGACAATTGTTACCACTCACGATAGAGATCTCTGCGTCTGGATGGTATGGTGCTAATCTATCAGCAACACTGTTCAGATGTTCCCATTCTCTCGCAACTTCAAGCTTTGGAATTTGTGACCGATTGGCTGAAACATCTCCTCGGCTGAAGGCCACTGGCATCGTCACAACACACTCTCTGCGGTAATCCAGAGTAGTGGTGTGGGATAGTTCAGGCCCCTTTTGACGGTTGGAATGGGAGCGTTCTGATTGGTCGATTCAAATATTGGCAGGAAAGTTCAAATTTGGGCGGGACATGCCAACGTACGTTAGGGGGACAGTCAAACCATGAAGCGACAGACACGTGACACTCTGCGGACCCTCAGGAAACAGGTTGGGGTGTTTTGCGTCACCTTATAGGAAATTCGAATTGGGGGGTATTACAGAGACCCAAGCCCCTCACGGCCAGAAAAAAGAAGACAGGATAGTTTCTTTCCGAATCAAATGGTTTTATAACTAGAATCATAAAGGAGTATGTACAACAAGAGAAAAGTATAATATAATGTCACACTATGTACAAGATGGTGCCCTGCACATGCACCCTAGTGTATTATCATTATGGTAAAGGCTGATTTGGATGTGGCCGGCCAATGAAAAACACAATCATCCCACCGGTCACCTCCGAGTAGAGTCTCCTTAAAGTCACCTCAGTTCCGTAGTGTCCCTACTCAGTTTTTTTCTTGGTGCCCCGCACACGCACCCCCGCAACTTTGCCGTACATCTCCTCGTCCTCGTCCAACAGGAGTCCGGAAAGAAGATGAGCGTTGGCTGCATCCATGTCCGACAGGAATCCGTGGGCATCCTCGTCAGCATCGTCATTCTCGGCGAGACAGTACCCATAAGGATAGGTGATCGCGGTCCCCGGTTGAAGGATGCGTTCGTTGAAGACGAGTTGATAGTCTTTGTGGGCGGGCTGGGTACGAAGTTCGTACTGTTTGGATTTGCGGATAATTTTACGTGCTTGATGAATGCGCGTTTCCCGCGGTGTCCCCAGT
This sequence comes from Montipora capitata, assembly GCA_949126865.1. Lineage (NCBI taxonomy): Eukaryota > Metazoa > Cnidaria > Anthozoa > Scleractinia > Acroporidae > Montipora > Montipora capitata. Next base: position 48,738,548 of record OX421445.1, read on the forward strand.
GGATGTTGGAGTTCATCCAAGGTGTTTTGACGCAACACCTCATAATTGAGTTGCGCCATTCCCTCCACATTGAGAGAGTGTCCCTTGACTTTACATTCCGTTTTATCATCGTTGCATCGGTATCCATAGTTTTTAGGCCCACCCGAACAAAATTCCGCAATGTACTGACCGGGTTTAAGTTCGTTGGTGAACTCACCGAGATGGGTGCCGAGGGTGACGTCAGGTTGATCAGGACGATGCACATAGAGGACGGAATCCGTGTCGTAATAGAGGACCTGTTTTCCGAGGAGTTCCAAGGCTTCGTAGAACCGTAAATGTGCCCAGCGGGTGGTAAAGGCCGCAATGAACACATTGGTGTTGACATTGAGTTCCTCGCACTCGTCCTTGACACGGTAGTGCACTTCCACCCAGTTCTCATCGAAGCAACAGACGTACCGAATGTCACGTTGGTCGGAGTCCATGAAGAGCTGGAAAGGTAGAGGGTCAAGGACGGTTTTCACCTGCATCCGGTTATCCCTCTGTCCAAACTTGCCCCACAAGGAATTGAGCATTAGTTTGGCTAAAGACCGTCGACCCGGATTGTAAGCGATCTTAGTTGGGTCGAGTTGGATTCCTTCATGACGCTCAAAGTCCTCCACATAGGCCTGTCATTGCTCTTCCGTGTCGCACCCACTAGGCCATCCGCACGTTTCCGCTTTGAATTTAAGCCAAGTGTTGACATACTCGGCAAACAATCCGCGGCGTGTTTCCTCAAAGTGGCACAATTCATGGACGTGTTGAATCACGTAGCCCATCGCCACCGCTTTTTCTAGCTCGGGGGTGCACCACGTACTGGTCAGCGCCCGTTCATCCTCGGTGTGATCGCACGAAAGGGATTTTTCGTGCAGAGGTTTGGCAATGTCTTGCTCCACACACGTACGGCAAAGAGGGAAGGTGAGCATTCCTCCACACCGGTAAGGCAAGATGGGGTGAAACAAATTCTTTGGTGGGACGATGGTGCACAAAGCCAGACCAAAGTACTACGAGAGGTCGGTGGTGCCGGGTTCATAGATGAACTCAGGATGGCCGATGGGATACATTCCATTCTTATTGACCCACGGGTAGAGGGAAGTGTAGTCCACATACCGGATTTCCTCACCGACTCGAACCTTGCAGTAAAGGTAGGAGGCATTTGTGCGTCCTCCAAAGAAGGCGTCGCGAGGATTCATGGGTTTGATGACAGGAAGGGTTTTGACGAACTCAGCCACGCGAGGATCTGCTTTCTTTTGCTGCTCCCACTCACATTCCCAGAGGGTCACGACATGGTATCCCAGGTCTCGAAGACTCTGAAGACGTTCCATGGTGGTACGTCGGACATCATCCATACAACGATCGTCCTGACGGCGGTACGGTTTGGCCGTGCCGTGCCATCCCTTGACAGTTTTGGAGGCGATGATCTTTTCGTCCATGCGGTTGAGGCGATAGTCATGCAGACAAGATACTGCAATCGTCATTTTGTCAAAGGGACAGAAGCCGGTCTGTTCGCGGAACTCACGACGAAAGGTCTAACAACCCTCTTGGAGGAGTTTGACGCCAGAGATACAGTAGTCCACGAGATCCCTCTGGATATCAAACTGTGCCTCGTTCGCCACTTGAGCCGTGCACTATTGCTCAAACTGCCCTTTTCCTTTGGTGGACATGGTTTCAGGGGTGTACATCTCTCTCGGTGGCATGGGACCCACATAGTCAGCGTTCGCAGGGGTGTTGAAAAGATGTGGAAAATACCCTTTCTTGAAATTGTCGGGATCCAACCCAAACGTTTTGGTAAACGAAGCCAGAGCCATGGCGAAGAACGACATGGAGTCGATGAAGCGAACGTACCCACCCCTGTAAGTGAGCTCCAGCAGTTTGCCACCCGTACACGTGGGCTTAAACTTTTGTTTGCGCTCGAACAAACGCTTCACCACAAAGTAAGAGTCGTAACCCTTGAAATTGTGAGCAAGAGCTGTGACGTAGCGTGTGTCCTGCTCCATCAATTGTTCCAGCCATTGCAGAAATTGTTCCATGCAATTCTTGCCACGAAAGATTTGGGGCAAGGCATCTTCTGCCGTCATACCCACCACCAATTTAGGCACATGCACGCCCGTATCTTGCATGGCCTCTGTATCCCAAAAGACCAGTAGCAGTGGGTGGAAGGTATTGTCCTCCTCCACCTCCCCGCCCTCTGTAGCAGTATTGGAGTCGTTGTGTGCCTCACCGCAGAGTCGGGTCCGCTTGTTGATTTGTACGATGCATGCACGTCTTCGAGCTCTTCGGGGTCGGTGGGGATTTGCACGAGGCATTGATGCTGCTTCAAATCCGTCGTTTCGTGGCACGACGGGCATTCACTGTACCCGCACCGATGTTCCTCTTGTTCATTCATCGAACGAAGCAGTTTTCTGCAGTTTGCAGATCTGTGCCATGAGTCACATACCGATGACTGATTGGGACCACACGCTTTTCCACTGAGGTTCTTGGTCTGGTGGAGTTGAAAGCACGCATCCCCATAAAATTGGCGACGACAATGACGACAGGGGATGTGGGCAGGACGTTCACGCAAGTACGCCTCGATGTAATCGTCGCACTCATTCTGTTGGCAACCAGGGCAGTGAACGCCTTTCCCTTCAGAAGATTGGTGACGAGCTTGTTGATTATACGGTTTGAGGCACCGTCCACAAAAGTAGCCTTGCCCAAAGAATCCTGGCAACGAGGTCAATGTGTCGTAATGTTCGTCTTCGTGGACAAGGGCTAACAAGGTAGCACCCTGCCGAAACGCAAAACAGGCGTATTGTCGATTCGCGTCCACCACCACGATTCGGTAATCACGAACACTGGGCGCTTGAGCCAAAGTGGCTAGTTCCTGGAGACCCATGGGACCCAGCTGGAGTCCGGTTTCCTCTAAAAGAGCCATAGCAGCTTCGTTGCGATGCCGTTGACACTTTCTGGTCCACTTGTGCCGCTCGTTAATGTTGGAACCCGCCAGGTGAAGGCCACGAGCGGTGACGATAGCACGCACACAACAGAGTCTTGCATCGTCCTTGGGCATGTTCACCATACACTTTTTGTTGAGACGAAAATTCGCCGAGGATTCGTAGCCAGGTCGTCTGTTTTTGGAGACGCCACTTCCTTGAGGCCCTGCCTGGACATGGACAAATTCCAGTTCAAAAGGTTCGTCGGGGTCGAATTCTTCCCCGGAAATGAGTTTTTGAGCCAGATCGTCCAAAAAAGCGGTCACCGTGTCCGGTTCCTGACGCCACCGACTGACGCGTAATCCTCGAGAAAAGGAGTTGTCGTAGCCTGGCGAATGAAAAGGAAGAAACACGCGATCACGATCGTGGATGGTAGCATCGTCCAACAAGGTTTCTATCGCACCCCGTAATCCTTGAGCAAGTGCATGGTTCATGTTTTGACGCCGTGAATCCAAACGTCCTTGTTGCTCCAACCGTGTCCTAAAGATGCGTTCACGTACTCCCATGACAGCGGATCGACGCTCCATGATGGGGTCCAAAACAAAACGAAAATGTCCTCCTCCACCCACTTGTGCAAGAGCTTCCTCAAAGAAAGAAGGCGTGTTTTGACGAGCAAAGGCCTCACGATCGTCGTGTAACTTTTGCCGATGCTCGGTGACATGGAGACTTTCATCGTCCATGGGGACTGCCAGCCACCGTTCCACCTCGTCGAGAGCCTGAACTAACAGTTCATCCTCATCACTCTCCATCAAATCCGCCACATGGGGGAGGGGGGGGGGTACCCCAACATTTTTATGGCCTGACTTGTAAGGTCACACGACCTGATGACAGGGGATGGGGGGTACCCCAAAAACCTTCGAGGTCTGATGCCTCCTAAGGGCCAGAGAGAGTGGTTTGGAGTTCACTACGTTGCGGAAGATTAGGATCAATGAAGACCAGACACATGGAAGTCAAGAATTTTGTTTTTAATGTTTGTAACAACAACGACCACGTCAGTCAGCCATTACAGACTTTTACAATTTGAGTTTTTGTTTGGCTTGCATGATTCTCTTCATGATGGCTTTGGTCCAGGTTTTCTTGCCGGGGAGATAGCTGATGGCCTTCACCATTTTTGCATCGGCTTTCCATTTGTCTTGTAAATTCTTGGCCTGGGAATAATCGATGTCATGTTGTTTGGCAATCTTGTCCAGCCGATTGATGCCCGGATCGCCACGCTTGAGTCTCTTTTTCAAATGCGTCCCCGGTCCCATGTACTGGTACCCTGGCCAATGAAATTCGATGCCCGTTTCCTCCAACAGCTTTTGCAGATTCAATTTACCCCCTTTCTGGCGCCGTCGTCGATGGTGCTTAGAAGTCCTGCCCATCGAGACGCCGTCGGAGTTTGGTGTCAAAATCCAGCCAACCGGGTGGGCGTTGTAATTTCTCTGTTTCGGTCGGGCGACGACCTCGGTTCTTACGAGCTTTCCTCTTGGCGGATCGGGCCGTCCCTTCCATCATCTCAGCCACACTCTCACCCATCATGGGATCTCCACAAAAAGGGCGTTCACCCCAGTCGACGAAGGGGTCATCGTCTTGGGGGTGGTTTTCTTCTTCTTTGCTTTCCTTTTGGGTACTGGCGTGGTCTTTTTAGGGGTCACAAAACGAAGACGTTTCTTTGCTTTAGGAGGTGGACCCGCAGCGGCCGGCGTTGCTAGAGGTTCTGCCTCAGCTCCTGCTGCCGGTCGTTTCTTCTTTTTCACCAGTTGCGTCAACAACGTCTGTAACGGGCCTTGCGTAAACGCTGCTCCTTCCACGTCCTCGTCCTCGTCAGCACCACCTGCACCACCACCAGGACCTCCTCCAAAACCCACGGGACGTCGAACGGCCTTGGCCCATTTACGCACTTCGCGCGACAAAGGTTTGACCAACGCTTCTTTCATGGCCGGCGGGATGTCCTCTGCCATCAGAAGGGCAGCTTCTCTATCAGCCAGACGTGCGGCTTTGGTTCTGTGTACACTTGCTCCAACCGACGGAGCCGTTCCGGATCCACCAACACCCGTTTTTGAAACCCAGGAATGGCGTCGTTGTCACCGCTCATCGTAACGTGTCCCAACATTCGTGCGATGCTTCGTTTTTATAGTAGACGGTTTGTTTCTCTTGACGTTCTCGTTCCAAATGCCCTTCCAACTGACGTACTTGATGTTTCAGATCGCTTTCGTTCGAGTTGACATAGGGCTTTATTCCGTTCTTGAAGTTGGTCAGTGAATTGACGTATGATCTCGCATTGTGCACGTTCGCGATGTCGAAGATTTTGGATCTGATCTTTCATCGCAGAAATCGAACGCGAACCGTACGTCCACGTATCACACCATCTATCGTCCATGTTATGCAATCCTTGCCAGAACTGGATCACAATGACACCTCATCTCCACTCTTTTATGGACTCGGCCACGTCGCAGGCAATGGTTGCACGCCGTGTTCAGACCTTGCCAAAGACCCCGACCTTGCTGACTCATCATGATCTGACAACGCTTTTCAAGGAATGTTTACGACGGGTCATGTCTCTCAGTGCTTGTTAATGGGGTCGTAACTTGGTCAGGGTGGACGACGATATGGGAATCTGTCCACGAAGCGTGTTAATGACCAATTCGTGCAAAGCATTGATCTGATCGGCATTGACCACTTGCAAGCGTTCGCGACGTGTCTGATGATCGGCTGCTTTCAAGATACTCCGAAGAAACGGGAGTTGACGTCCAATACGCCAAGACATGATGAGACGATCCTTGGTATTTTGGACAGGTTCCCTTTATACTTAACGTCGACCTCGTCGTCGGGTGGCGGCTTCGAGCCCTTTCTTGACACCGTAACCAGCCGCGGCTCCCACACCTCCTAACGCTGCTGCTTTCCCTGCCGCAATCAGACCAGTAAGAGCCAAAGCGAGCAATGGAAGCTTCCGCGTTGTCGTCGCTTTTGAACGCCTGGACGTCGCATCACGCGCTTTCTTCGTCTTCGTACCATCACACGTTTCTTTTCCACAAGGGAGGGCGTGATGTCCTGTGGTAAGTGCAGCTCCCATCCTTTTATATCGTTTGTCTTTTCCCAAGAGGAACTCATTGGCGCTCGTACACCACCATGGGACCGTCCTGATGTGTCACATGACTGAACAATCGGAATCGGTCGTCGGAGGCAGGATGAAGGTCGGTCATGAGATACCCATAAGGACGTTGTGTGCACGCGACAAAGAGTTTGAGGACGTCTCGTCATCAATCCGGAAAGGCTTGGAGGACCAACGCGCGACATCCCGTCTGATCCCTGGGATTCTTGAAGACGATCACGTAATGCGCATTGCGCGAAATTGTCTTGGCAAGTTTCCCAGGTGGAAACAGATCTTGGCACAAGTACAAGACCGTAATGTGTCGATGATGGGATTCTCGCGTAAAGAGATCCAACACGCGTTTATCGTTCCCTCCTTCGTCCATGAGATCGTCCAAGACCAACATCCCACCTTGAGGAAACCATGTTTGAAGATCGGCGACTCCAGGGATTCCTTCGTGAAACTGGATGCCTTGACGTTTCATGCCATCGAACCGGGGTTGCCATACGGCGTAACAGTAATGACACGGTCGTGTCTTTCTGCCCTCAAACTTCCGTCAAGAGAGCTTCGGTCAATTGCGTCTTGCCACTTCCCGCTGGACTGACAATCATCGTACTACTGGGCATACGTATCATGACAAAAGCAAGAAAGGACGAGAGGGTACACTTATACTCCATCACTTGATAGACTCCCATCCTTGATGTTATACTTGTACGATCCGACTATTTATGTAAGACAAGACACGCATACCGTGTCCATGAGGTACGCTTTTTATTCACGAATAACAACAAACTCATGCGCAATACAAGATTGATTCGAGGGCATGGCATTCAAATCTTGAACCAAAAGACGAGGAAAATCCTTCTAAAAACTCTTGCATGGTCCGTCCTTGGGCTCGTTCTTTTAAAAAGCATAATGACCACACGCCGTATTGCTCAAGGCTTGTAAGGTCCGATCGTTGCGCCATACCGGGGACCATCGCGCCAACCAGTCGTGCAAACCCGGCGCCTGATAGGTGGTGAGAGGTAAGCCATAACTGTCCATGACTTCACATGCTCCCTCTTCCGTCCAGAGTCCTAACCAATGTTTTCTAGGTTCGCCTCGTGGATCCGTGTTCACAATGTAGGTGGCTCGCGTTGTGCGGGTGGGACGGGACGGTAACCCATCGGAAGGATGCACGCCGTGAAAGACACGTTTCAGAATAGGATCATCCAATGCCAAATGACAAAGGGCGACGTCACTCAATGGCACAAATTCCATGTTTTGTTCTTGGGGTTCATCGACGCACGATATATAGAATCCCACCCTTTGTCGTCGATCTGGAACACATTCTCGAACTCACCCCATACCACTACCGTGCGATTCTTGTTAGGGTTCGCACGGAAATCGATTTTCAAACGGACATTGCCGGCTTGTCTAGGGTTTCGATGTCCTGGAGCATCCGCGTCTCCATTGGGTACATTGTTAAAGGCAAACAACGTACAATTCTTGTCCTGTCCCAATTCACTGGGTTGGATCATACTGGGACGATGATTCAGCAAAAAACCTCTGACTAATAAGAAACGATGGTATCCCAACAGGTCTTTACGGCCATTGGCTCCATTCAATTCCAAGGTTGGGTACGGATATTCTTCGCTGTCAATGACTCGACGAATCCGGATCACCCCAAATTTCTGGAAAGCGAACGGGTAATACTCCAAATCGCCATTGAAGCGTCGACTGTCCAACAACCCCACGATCATTCGGTCCGGCACCCGGCCCACAAACACGTTGTCTTCCATGAACTTGGTGGTCCGTCCATCGAACGAAAACGTACGGATCTCGCTTCGGACCACTGGATAATTGGCCCACTGTTCTTTGACTTTTCTCTTTGCTTGTAGGGCATTGTAGACGGATGGGTTCAGCGACAAACGGCAGAGATGCAGCGTCACTTTAAGGTCACCTTGACTCAACGTCACTTGACGTTTGACACCCACACCACTGGTATTCGTTCCAAACAAAAAGAACTCGGGCCGGTTGCAAAACAATTCCAAGACGATCTCCACCCCAGGCACCAGCACGCATCTTGTGCGAAAGGCTTCCAGATGCGGATGCACGATCAAGGTGGCTTTACTGTTGTTGTAGAATGGTACGGTGGCTGTCTTCAAGGGGGTGGCATCACCGCATCCCCATGCATTCGTCGTGCAAATGCCATCGGCGGCTCCACCGGCAGTTAAGTGTTCTGTCACATTCAAATAATTCACCCAACCTTGAGGCGCCAGCAAGGTCTCCCCTTCATCTCGATTGCAATTCAGCAGCGTTTCCAAAAGGGCATTGTAAGCGTACGTATCGGTCTGTTCGCTCATCAAAGTGCCATTGAACGGTAGATTCATCTGTTTGAAGAGCGTGTGACCCAGATTGTTGGTCACGTAGACAAATTGGGTATTGTTCGCATCTGAAGCCGCGTTGGCATCGGCCACGATGCCATTCGTCGATGCTGAATTCAATTTCAATTCCACTTCCAAAAATCTCCGATTTAAATCAACGAAATCGTCCAAGGCTAGGATCGAAAAGGAAATGGGTGTGATCCCCGTACTGGATGGACTGTACTTCATGTTGCGATACCCTTGCACGGTCACGTTGGCTGAGGGGACTGTAAACACGTCCAAACTCATGGTTTCTTCTTTTTTCGTCTTCTTTGAAGTCTTCGGGTCAAGAACGGGACTAAGGCGTACTCAGGAGGTCGTGACACCACTCCGCTCAACCAACCACCGACCTGACGTGGATGGTCGGTGCCTTTTATACTGGAACCTGGCGTCCGATACCGACTCAATGCCCGTTGACGACGCGGACACGATTGAACCACGTACGTGTTCATGTTCGACCAAAGATGTCCGAGACTTTGCGTTTGGCTTTTTTTTAGATGTGCTGGCCTCCCGCTTTCACCCCAGCTTTGATCAGCGCGCCGGCTTTCCGTTTGACTCCTCGTTTCAAGGTTTGTTCGATGACGTCGCCAGCAACACCTAGGAATTTTCCACTGGAAGCTGTACGAAGTCCCGATTGCAACGATTCCAAGACCACGGGCGCAGCGATCTTAATCAATTCCTCTGTGAAACCGTCCCCGTCTTGTCCGCGTGCAGCGGGAGGATAATACCGCGTCAGACTTCCACTTCTCATGTTGATGCTGTGTCTTTGCCTAGGGGGGCGACCGGTTTTTATACGTGCGCGCCACGACGACGAAATCGAAAGGTGACGATGGTCTTGCCTTTTCCAAATGCGATCAGATGTCCACTGCTTTCGGCCAAACTGACTTCGATCACGTCCAAGTACGGGCGACGTAACGGTAACCATTGCATGTGTAGAGGTTTGAAATACACAGTACCCACACCACTCCGTCGGTAATAGACTTCTCGTACTAAAGGATGCGATGCATCCCCCACAATGTTATTGTTCACCACATCCGAATACAAGAGCAAGGTTCTCGACGTCTGCGTGACGGCCTGTTCGAAAGCTTTATTGAGATTTCGAAATTTCCACTCCACCATCTAACTCAGGACGAGTTCGTCGTCCGATCCAGAGGGAACGGACCACAGACGATTGGTAGGCCATTCAGTCGAACTCACATGGGTCATTTTCTGGGCATCCTTGTCGTAGAGGGAATATTCGCGATTGGGACCCAAGCTGTACGTTCCATCCTTCATTCTCGTCAACCATCCCAAGCGTAAGGCAAAGCGTAAGGAAACAACAAGGCAAATGGTCATTTCCCGGAGGAAATTCGAAACAATTTAAAAGCTCTGTCAACAACCTCACTATTACTTGGTACAGTAAAAAGCAAGTCACTCTCGCCTTCCAGGGGCGAGATGGACCCGTTTTAAAAGGCAGCTTGACCAAACTTGTTCGAGACAACGCAGGGAGAACCGATTCAACGGGCTCGAATGTCTCTTCAACGGTCGAACAAGTAAATCCATTGTTGTTTGAAGCCAATGACATTTATGCTAATCAACCAAGGGTAGCCGAAGCGGGACCAGTATTTTCCAGTCAAGAGAGATCTAATACTGAATTAGTTGCTGAAATAGAAGGTATAAAACTTGACCTCCTTATTCTACAGAAAAAGGTAGAAGCCAACTCTAATCTGCTCTCGATAAATTGCCAAAATCGAGAGGAATTTGCTGTTAGCGCCGAACTTTGTGAATACAAAGGGAGGTGTGAGAAACTGGAATCATCTATATGCAAAAAAGAGAGAGTTATCGAAGAACTTGAGGAGAAATGTTTGTCTCTCGAAAACCGTGCTGTATCATTGGAACAGGAAAATGACTCACTAAGACTTGCATTAAGGCTTATTTTACAAGAAAAGAACGAAGAAGACTCTCATCACCAGCAAGAGACGAACGAGTGTTTTTATCAAGTGAAAAACTCGGGCACGAATGTTGGGTGTAATAAACGCAACCAACGTAAAATGTCAACTCAGAATAATATCGTGACGCGTAACAGGTTTGAGATCCTTAGTGATGCACAAGATGATCCAACAGAGACAGAGGCAGCAACACACAAAATCATCCGGCGACGGCAAAACCATCAACGGGCGTCATATAGGTCGTCCCGCAGTAATCCTAGTGAACCAAGCGAAAATTCTGCTAACGATGATTTACGCGGTGAGGTCGGCAGTGAGAGGAGTGCCAGCAGTAAGTTTACAACCCTATTGATTGGGGACTCCATGGTCAAGGATATTCACGGTAAGAAATTAGCGAAAGCAGTAGGGCACCGAGTGGTGGTAAAGTCATTTTCTGGAGCCACAACCAAAGCCATAAGAGATTACTTAAAGCCTAATTTAGAGCTCCAGCCTGATGAAGTGGTGCTACATGTAGGTACAAACGATCTGAAGGCTAAAAACGGCAAAACATCTAAAGAAGTTGCAGAAGCTATTGTTGATCTCGCTAAACAGATAGAGGGGTCTTCCGAAGCTCAAGTCATAGTCTCAGGACTTGTAACACGAAAGGACAAGCTTAATGATAAAGTCTCAGAGGTGAACAAGCACTTGACGAAGTTTTGCCGTCAGAATGATTGGAGATTTATTGAACACAATAATATAAACGAAAAGGGGTTAAACCGTGGAGGTCTACACCTGAATTTTGCAGGTAACAAGCGTATTTTTAAGAATTTGTATCATGGTCTAGCTCATTGAACTTTTACTATGCCTTCCATTAATGCCGTGCCGTTGGAAGGCAACAGTCAGGAGTCATCGAGAAGTCCGACTCGTTCTCGAGTATTGCCCTCCAAACGCGGTTTTAAGCTGGCCTCGCTGAATATAAATAAATTGACCACTCATCTTGATGAATTAACGAGACTAAACTAAATGAATACATCACCGATAATGAGGTCAGTATCTCTGGTTATGATATAGTTAGACGTGATAGAACTACATATGGAGGTGGGGGCGTTTGCTTTTATGTAAAAAAGTCAATTAACTTTTCGGTGCGCAACGATCGTTGCATGGGCAGTCTTGAGAACCTTTGTATTGAAATACGCAAACCTCGTTCTAAATCATTTATTGTTGCTACGTGGTATAGACCAACTAATTCGCTTGTTAGTATATTTTCACCTTTTGAAGAGTTGATTGGGAAATTGGATGCCCTTAATACTGAATTCTACCTTTTAGGGGACCTAAATTGCAATATGGCCGCATCCCAGTTTGATAGCGATACACGCAAATTATTAACTATCACGGATGTTTATGGTCTTCAACAACTCATATCAGAACCAACAAGAATAACCGAAACTTCTGCAACATTGATTGATTTAATTTTTACTAACTGTCCTGACAAGGTGTTATGCTCAGGTGTGCATCATATTGGCATTAGCGATCACAGCATGGTCTATGTCTATCGAAAATTAGCCATTAACGGACAGAGTAAGGGTCACACTAATATAACCTATAGGAATTTTCGAAGTTTTAACCGTGATAAATTTCGTAGCGATGTTGCATCTCAAGATTGGGATCACATAAACAATTCTTCCAATCCAAATGATATGTGGAATGAATGGAAGGAATCCTTTCTGGCTATTGTTAACAAGCACGCTCCATTGAGAACCACTCGTGTTCGCGCGCGGGGTTCCCCATGGATTACTTCTGAGCTTAAAAAACAGATGCATGATCGAGATATTTTGAAACTCAGAGCAATTAGATCAAAAAATCCTAATGATTGGGTTCACTTTAAAAGACAGCGGAACAAAGTCAATAGTGCGACTAGGCTAGCGAAGCAAGTTTATTATCAAGGGTGATTCCCGCAAAACCTGGCAGATCATCAATGAGCTGTCTTCCCGAAATTTCGTGGAAACGTCTGTGAAACAACTGAATGTAAATGACCAATCAGTAACAGCTCCAGCAGAAATAGCGCACGAATTTAATCGTTATTTTGCCACCATTGGCCCGAAACTTGCTAGTGATATTCCTTCTTCAGATGGCAACTGCTATCTGAATTATCTCACTAGCACGGATAAGGAGTTTCAGTTCCGCCCAACCTCCACAAATGAAGTATTTTCACTGCTGAATAAACTGAAAAAATCAAAGGCAGTCGGCCTTGACAAAATTTCTTCTCGACTTATTCGTGAATGCGCGGATCTTATTTGCAAACCGCTGTGCTATATTTTCAATCAGTCATTAAATGTAGGTGTGTTCCCAGACGACTGGAAGTGTGCACGGGTCACTCCACTATTCAAACAAGGGGAACGTGATGACCTAAACAATTACCGCCCAATTTCCGTTATCCCGGTTATAGCCAAAGTGTTCGAAAGAATAGTTTATAACCAGTTATATGCGTACCTAACAAAGCATAACGTAATATGTAAATGCCAATCTGGTTTTCGCTCTATTCATTCCGCCGTTACGGCTCTACTTGGGGCTACGGATACTTGGGCTTACAACATTGACCGAGGAAAAATAAACGCTGTTGTTTTCCTAGACCTAAAAAAAGCTTTTGATACGGTTAATCACGAGATCCTTTTATCTAAATTAAATAATTACGGCATACATGGCATTTCTTACAACTGGTTTAAGTCCTATTTGGACAACCGCACTCAAAAGTGTTCCATTAATGGATCACTTTCTAAAACTTGCTCACTAAGTTGCGGCGTCCCTCAAGGGACTATTTTGGGTCCATTGTTGTTTTTGCTATATATCAATGATCTGCCAAACTGTCTAACGAATTGTGTGCCATGGATGTACGCAGATGACACCCACCTAACATATGCGGGTGACAATACAGGTGACATAGAATCAAGTCTTAACCATGATCTAGAAAATGTTAAAAAATGGTTGATAGCAAACAAACTTACCCTGAACATGACAAAAACCGAATTTATGCTGATTGGATCAAGGCAGAGGTTGTATGCTCTCACAAATCCTCCAATTCCCGAGATTAATGGTGCTCCTATCACTCAAGTTTCTGTTGCTAAATCCCTGGGCGTGCTTATTGATAATAATCTTAACTGGAGTAGCCATGTCGATAAACTGACAAAGAAAGTAGCTTCTGGAATTGGAGCCCTCAAACGTATAAGGCATCTCGTTCCTCAGACGACATTGCGCTCTATTTATCACGCGTTACTTCAACCGCACTTTGACTACTGCAATGTCGTCTGGGGAAACTGTGGTATCACGTTACATGACAAATTACAAAAACTGCAAAATAGAGCAGCCAGAGTTTTTACCTTTTCTAATTTTGATGCAAATGCTAGCGAGCTATTCAAAATTTTAGGCTGGAAAAATCGAGTTAGCCAGCAACAAATTGCGCTGGCCACAATGGTCTATAAGTGTCTTCAGGGGCTAGCACCGGAATATCTATGTTCTAAATTTACAAACCGCGAATCTGTTTATAGTTTAAGAGACTCTGAAAGAAAGCTTAATGTTCCGTTTCCACGGACAAATTATTATAGAAACAGTTTCAGCTATAGAGGTGCTACTGTCTGGAATAGCTTACCCCTCAAAGCGAGACAAGCAGAGTCTCTTGGGCTTTTCAAAAATCTGATTAAAGACATATTTTAGTATAAAGCACGGCATTCATGGAAAGCAGCTTTAGAATTATTATAGTTTAATTGTATTTTATTGTAATCATTTTAAAATTTTACCTTTTGTAATTTAGATTTTAGCATTGTTTGTAATCTTAGCTGATGATTTTACCGTGCATAAATAATAAAATATCATATCATATCATATCATATCAGGCCACATGTTTCTGAATGGAAAATCGGATGTCCGCTGAGTTGATATCGCGTAAGGTCTTCCGCTCCATCACGGCATCCTCTTCTTCCCAACGAAACGTCACCCGCCGATGGTCAAGCACGTTCCCACCTCTAATGTTTTGGAGCGTCGTGTTTCTCTGCCATTCCATCTGATGAAGGAGAGCTTTCATGAATCCCACCCCATCGACGATGGCGGATTGCTTTCGAATGAGATCATCGCGGTGAACCGTATCTGTTCGGATATAGATTCGGTCGGCATCCACTCGATACCGGTTTGATAACAAACTGTCTTTGTCGGGATCCAACAATTGTTTCAAATCCAACCCTTGGTCGGGCATGGACACAGAGGTCAGACCCACTTCCCAGTCTCCATCAAATTTCACAGGATGCGGTAAACGGACTTTGAAACTGCTGCTGGTATTATTCGGAAATTCTGGCGAGACATCGCTGAGGAAAACGACATGATCCATGACGACGACGACGAAAATGGAGACAGATGGTCGTCGTTTGATCAGTAGGGAATGTTACGGGACGCCCGTTCACTTCTGTCACACGTACGTGTGCCGTCTCGATCGTAGATCCGCGAAAACGATGGTATTGCACCTGACGCGGTTCCCACCACGCCTCTCCGCTTTTATAGGGCACCGTCCGAAGCAGTTCGTCGTAAAAGTTCTCCAACCATTGACTCTCCACCAGATTCACATAGACTAACAAGGGACGTTCGACCGTCTGGGCCCCTTTTGTCTTTTTGAAATTCTCGAACGCCTCGTTGATGCGTACGAAGCGCCAGTTGTAAGCGTTCGACAGGACCATGAACTGGGCTCCCTGGTACGCTACAGACCATCCCTGACCTTCCGTGACAGCAGTCACAGGACCATGGGCAAACGTATTGGGATATTCTTCAAAGATGGACCCATTGCGAAAAGACTTTTGGGTGTAGTCTGCCTTGAACCTCGTTTTATCGATAAATTCCATGAGCATATTAGGACCTCGACTAAAGTAGGAAGGATGACTATAGGATGTGGGATGATACGTCAACCAGCCCATATTCAGAGCCAATTAGATAGTGATTCCAAAATACTTCCATCCGACTCCTCTTGTAAACACATTGGCATTATCCAGCAACAGATCGTCCCCTTCCCACTTGAACGTCACGGAGTGTCCCCAACCTGCAGGCTGTCCTGTATCTTCTGTTCCAACGTGTCAGTCATCTTTTTCACAAACTCCACGCCCGTAGACGAAGGACTGATATCCGTCAATCTCAACACGCCACGACCTAACCGTGTTTTGGCCAAGGTCTTGTCATTCATAGCTATGAACGAGTAAATGCACAGATATCCGCCAGTATTCCAATCCTTCGGATGCATACCCGTCTCGGGGACGTGGATCAGGAGATTCTCAGGGTGCACCGTGGCCAGTGCTGGGACGGTAGGGAGCGACACGCCCAACAGTCCCACTTCCCATCTGTCGTCCTCTTGCCATAGACGATCTTTAGGCAACCGTGCCTTGAAGTCAGAGGGACCATTGTCAGGAAACTCGGCTTTCTGCACATGACTCGACAAGGTAGCGTAACACAACATGGTTCATCTCTTTTTTTTTTTTCAATCTCTTTTTATACATGCGTCAAGGAGGTACGAGGGACCCAACTATCGTATTTTGGGGGCCAGCCCAACCATCGGACATTCACCGCGTGTCCACGTCGTTTTAAAATCTCTTCCACTCGGAACAAAGCGTCGTCTGGCACGATGACTTTTTGGACATCTTGCTCGTAAAAACTCCCTTCCATGGGCGTGCCATCCCATTCTTTCAATTGATAAGTAACCAAAGGTCCTCGCACCACATGTCTCACAATAAAGTCTTCTTCCGTCCAACCAGGGAGATAGCCTTTCTTGAACGGACGATGTTTCTTACTCAAACGGACACGATCGCCCACCTTGAGTTTAGGTCGAGGGCGTCGTTTCTAACGTTTTCCATACAGTTTGGTCCATACAACGCGTTCATTGTCTTCGGTGACGTCTCGTGGGGCCATGCCAATACTTCGATGACGGGTCTGATTGTACCCGTTTAACAACTGAGGTAACATGTTCAGGTACGTTCGAGTATTTCGTGCTTTAAAATACCGATACATGCGTTCTTTCAACGTACGATTGAAGCGTTCCACTATGGATGCTTTGGCATCCCCGTGCGTCGAAAAGTGTTGGATCCCTTCTCGTTCCAGCATCCGACGAAATGGAGCATTGCAAAATTCTTTGCCGAGATCCGTCTGTAAACGTTGAGGTTTTCGTCCTTGTCGTAACACTTCTTCAAAAACTTGAGTGACCGCGGTGCCTGTCTTGTTCTTCACGGGGACCACCCAAGCGTATTTGGACAACACATCGATGACCGTCAAGAGATAGCAATTCCATCGTTTGAGAGTTTGCATCTCCACGAGATCGGCTTGCCATTGTTTGTCCTTGTGAAACACCAAGACCGGGAGCGTCTCGAACAGTCGTCGAACGGGGCGATGCAGTGTGTAGGCCAGTTCCCCTTGCAATTCTCGTAAGGCTTCCTTCTGCGTCAATCCTTGAGCTTGAGCGTACCGATACACACCACCCAATGAACCCGGGGTCTGAGGATCCGTGTAGGCACTCACGATGGGCGTGGCGGCGACACGGCGGTGGCGTTTCTGTTTCGGCATGTTTTGGTGATGAGCCAATGCGTCGTCAACTCCAGAATGGTAGGGATGTCCTGCGGATGATGCTTTTTAAGGGTTTTCCACGCATGATAAGCACGTTCGGGTCCCAGTGTCGTCATCAACCAGTGCATATAGACGACAAAATGACTCCACTTATTGTCAATCCCTTCTTTCATGACTTCGAACACCGCTAGGGTATCGATGGGTTCGTCGGCAGGAAATCCATCCCATTCGTGTGTGTCTCCGAGCAGCATCATCATTTCCCGACAGAGCCAAGTCAACAAACGCCAACGAACCCGTTGTTCGAATTCACGATAAGGGAGTTGGGTCACATGAGCGATGACCGCTCTCAACAGACGTCGTCCGAACTCGACACACGACATAATGACACACACAAATTTGAGGGTTTAAGCTTTTATTTATGCCTGATCGATTTCCATCTGAAGCATTTTCATTTGTTCAAAACAAGCATGCAACAGTTCGGGCGTAATGGGGCGGGTGCGTTCTAATCGCCGGCACCACCTCTGCTGCAAATCGTCGTGTTCCATCCACTTTTTCTGTTGAGCCGTCCATCGCCGCTTTCTCACGTACTTCTCTAGTTCCTCCTCCAACCTGTCCGTCGGGCAGGCTGGGCACCTGGATCACCACCGTTTCGTTCTCCAACTCTTGCTTTTTTCTTGCTTGATGAGGGTCCAATGGAGTGTCCACTTCGAGCAACCCACTGGCTTTTTCCTCCCGTTGTCCTTTCCAGCCATTCTTTCTGGCCTCTTGCCATCGGTGCTGAAAGATCTGGTCCGACCGGCAGGGCATGTTCTGGCGACACGTCAAAAAAAAGCGACCCACATTGGGGGAATCAGGGTTCATCGTTCGTACAACTTTACTTTTCTCCCCACAAAAAACGTGCCATGGTCATTTCTTGATGTCGTGATGGAGTTGTGGTGGAACTTCAGCCTGCCATTCGTAGGCTCGATCCACACCCACCACCCAAAACGGACACACCTCATCGTACTCTTTACAAAAGACGTATCGGAAGGACGGATCCCCTCGGGTCTGGTTCTCGCCTAAACGAGTCTCGTGGAGCGGGCACAAAGGTACCTTGGGCTCTGGGGATGGTTCTGGTAGGGGTTCCAAGACTGCACCAGGTTCTAAGTGAGGTAGTGGCTCCATAGGAGTTACGACAGCCGGTTCTTGAGGTTCTGGTTTCACCTCTACAGGGGTCACCACCACAGATCTTTGTGTAGGAAGTAAGGGTCCCATCATCTCTTCGTAGCTGGGCAAGTCATCTAAATCAGGGACTGACTCTAAGAGTTCTTTCAATTCCGCACTGAACTGAGAGGCGTCCACGCCACCGTTTCTGTAGGTGGGCGGTTTGAGGTGACGAGAGCGTCCAACGAGAGACGAGAGCGTCCAAGCTTTGGCGACTTGGGAACCCGATCGGAATTGTAATGAGTGTCGCTACCTCTCCCAATGGGCCGACGACTTCAAGGTCCCTTTCCGACCGCCGTACGACACCGAAGAAGACTCCGACTCCATCGACAAAGAGGACCCACCTTCTCGATAAAGTATGCCTAGTGATCGACCTAGAAGGATTTTGTCCGGGAGACCAATGTCTTCCTAGGGAACTTGGCTGGTGCGATTGGACGGGTCAACACAGGGGATCGATTCATTAAAAACCTTCCGTGCCTTGGCCTGATTCTCACCTAAAGATCGACGAACGGCTTATTACTGTACGACCCACATCCACGGGCTCCCGTAGTATCCAGATAGCTTGTACCATCTGGCTCATGAGTTAAAAACGGATGCCCAACACCCCTACGAACAACACAAGACCGCAGAGCGTTCTTTCGTCGCTTGCAAAGGGAGTTTGATCCAACGGCGATGGTTGACTAGCTGGGGGATGCCTCACATGGATTTGAAACCTTTGGGTTGCCCGAAATTCAATGATCTCCCGCGTCTCAGTTCTGTAGCTTCTTGTGGGCAACACGAGCACCCTCTACAGCTTCACTGCCCTCAAGTGGAAAGTTATCACATTGTACAGTGGATGCGTGGTCAAAGGGGGCTGGATCACGATAACCGCTACATGAATCACGAACGGATCCAACGATTTCTAGCAAGTCAGATGCCCAGGACCTGTCTACGACCAATGTCCACCCAACCACACTATAGACACTTTCGATTTTGTCCCGAAAGCATGTAAAACACGCATTGTTCTTTTGTCTGATTAAATTTTGTTTTATTTGACATTCATGTGTGAATCCTTTATGACGGGCCTATATGTGTCTTTTTTTAAAAAAGGTAGGACTCGATTGGGTCCTCCAAAGCCTCTAAAGCAAAGGGTGGATACGGGGTTCTCAATCCTACGTGGCGCTTTTGAGAGAGTCCTCCCCCAGGCCCTCCGCAAAAAGTGCGGTTGAAAACGAGGTCGCCTGATCGGTATAAAATAGCGCATTTGAGTCCAAGAAACCCAAATTTCAAGATGGAGAGCTGGTGGGGCGTCCTCCCACCAGAGCTGAAGGAGAAGATTTTTACAAGAAAAGCGTGGGCAGAGCACAGGGATACAATGAAAGCCCTGGTGGAGGAGATTGGTAAGTTTTGCCTACAACTCTTACCTGAAGATGATCATCAAGGAGACTCATGTTGTTTCTTGCTATCTTTTTTCTCCTAGAAAAGCTAGCCATCTGCCCCGTGTCATCCAATGCAGTCATCACGGCCACCAATCCGCCCTATCACGGACTTCTCTGGTGTAGCAGAGGCCATCGGAAGCATAAAATAGGAAACCGGAAAGTATATTACTTCCCGGACCTTCGTCGCTGCCCTGGTTGCGGCCAATTTTTTTGTTCCTGCCTCAGTTGAGGTAAACTTGTAAATAGACAGTTGGAAACCTTTTTTTGTAAATAGTTTTTTCGACTTTTTAGAAATCTTGTAAATATATCTGACGAAACGAAAGATTACAACTTGTGCTGAGCTTGCATGCTTTTTTTCCGTTCTTTTTTCCTTCCCGAGGACTCGGATGATCACCACATTGGGATAGAAAAAGAATCCTCTGTGAATTTTTAGGAATTTGTTTTTCTTTAAACCATTTTTTTTCGCAGTAAATAGTTGTACATAGACGTTTTTTTAAACTTGTAAATAGTTTCAGAACGTTTGTAAATATATGTGACGAAAAGAAAGAACTTGTGTTTAGCTTGCATGCTCTCTTTTTTTCCGTTGTGTGTTTTTTTTTCTTCCCTGGGAGAATGCGGGCGACCTTCAGAATTTTAATTTCGGATTTGGTTAAAAAAAATATCCTCCATGACTTTTTTAAACCCATCTTTCCGAACTTTTAATTCCGAATGATACACATTTTTCATTCATAAGAGCTTTCATTTGATGATCTATCGCGATGTTTAACGCGAAAAAAAAAATCAAGTGACATTTAACCGAGCACGTGCTCACAAAAAAAAAAAACAAACAACTCGCATACTTTTCCTCATGAACTTTCATTTTATGTTCCAGGGGATGTTCTAAAATGGTCTGAAATGTTTCCCATCCTTTTTGGCTGTAAAAAAAAAAAATCATTCCGAACAGTCCGTAAAACATCATTTATTTTGTTTGAACAAACGAACCACATAAAGCGTTTGAGTTTGATTTTGAACTTGACCTTGAGAGAGACCTCTACTCAAGATTCCTTGACCTTGACTTTGTGAGGGGTTTCTACTCAAGATTCAAGACGAATTCTTTGTAGATGAACCCATGAAATTGGTTGAAAAAAACAGAAGAAACAAAAATGGTTTCGTCCTTGACCAGTAGAAAAAAAGGAGAAAATCCAATCATTCAACCTCGAACCGGCAACCCTGAGCTTGACCGTCTCCTGTCTCCTTTCTGCTACGTACGATTCATTCATCTGATTCGACACATGTACATGATGACGTTAAAAAAAACTAGGACAACCTCAGGGATGGGAGTGTTTGGATCATTTTTTTCTTGGAAGGAAATGACGCGGCAGCAACGCGTTTGGCAACCTGTGTTTTTCTGTTGGAGAAGAAAGAAAGCTCTCTGTCGTTTGAACCGTTCTTTAAAAGATATTTCTTTTCGAGAGTCTCTCTTTTCACCATGGACGCTACCACAAAACAACAAAGGAAGCGTGAACGTGTTCGTGCATGGAAGCAGGCGAACGATATCGCGAACGACATCGAGCAGAGATCAAGGAGTCAAAGAAACTCTATGCAACCGGACATCGACCCCAAATCAATGAGTACCGTTGCCGATATCGCCAGGCGAAAAAATGTGCTCGGGAATTTCAGGCACAACATCAGCTTCTGGTGCCAAGTGGAAGCTTGTCGGTGTCTGAAACTGCTAAGGATCTTTTGACTCTCTAGCCAGCCGAGAGGTGTCAAGTTCCAGTTCGGATGGGTTTTTTTCTCTTAGGAACTCCTTTTTTATTTCTTTTTTCTCTCATTCACGTGGCAGGTGGCGGATGGCTCGTACGTAAGTACGGGATCCAGCCTCCTACGCCTCCCTACCTGAGTGAAGGCTTGGCGCCTGTGGACAACCTGGTTCCTCCCGCATCCCCATCTTTGTCGTCGGATCTCTCCGACGCCGCCGACCGGCTAGACGAGTAATTGCTTCGTGCCTCTCTCACAGGATCATCGTCCATCGCTTCCGACGTGGTAGCGGAACTAAACGACCTGGTACCACCCCGCCCCGAACCTGAACGACGATCCACACGTCTCGCACAACGGCTGCGACTACCCCCAGCAGCGCCAGAGGAGGATGAGGAACCCGTTGTTGATGCAGCCCAAATCGTATTGCGGCGCGTGCGGGCGAATCGCGCTCGTTCTCAGGCGCGAGCGGAGGCAGAGCGTGAACAGCGTCAAGCGGCCTTGGAGCGTGAGCAGCGCATCCAAAACGCTATTCGGGAGGTGGTGGTTCGTCCAGGACCGGATTTGATTCTGGCTCGCGCGGCCGCGCAATTTGAACGTGAAGACCGTGTTGGATCTTGTGTGGCTGCTGAGTTCTTTGCAGAGACATCCTGTTTCGAGGACATGTCCTTCGGGGAGCTCCTCGAGTTTTAATCTGTCAAGTTGTGGGGTGCGTGTGCGGGGCACCAAGAAAAAAACTGAGTAGGGACACTAAGGAACTGAGGTGACTTTAAGGAGACTCTACTTGGAGGTGACCGGTGGGATGAGTATGTTTTTTCATTGGCCGGCCACATCCAAATCAGCCTTTAACATAATGATAATACACTAGGGTGCATGTGCAGGGCGCCATCTTGTACATAGTGTGACATTATTTTATGCTTTTTTCTTGTTGTACATACTCCTTTATGATTCTAGTTATAAAACCGTTTGATTCGGAAAGAAACTATCCTGTCTTGTTTTTTTCTGGCCGTGAGGGTCTTGGGTCCCTGTAATACCCACCAATTCGAATTTCCTATAAGGTAACGCAAAACATCCCAATCTGTTTTCTGAGGGTCCGCAGAGAGTCACGTGTTTGTGACGTCATGGTTTCACTGTCCCCCTAACGTACGTTGGCATGTCCCGCCAAAATTTGAATTTTCCCGCCAACATTTGAATCGACCAATCAGAACGCTCCCATTCCAACCGTCAAAAGGGGCCTGAACTATCCCACACCACTACTATCCAGGACTTCCAATCCGGAGATCTTGCTGATTTTCGCTCTTGCGTTCTGCTCTTGCATTGTCGTCAACAGAAGTTCAAATGATGGACCTTCCAGATTGAACCGTTTGCTCAAAGTCTGGGACACAAAACTGACATTTGAATGGTCGTCAAGGACTGCATACTGCAAGATTTCTTTCTCTGGTTGGCCCACTGGCCTGACTGGTACTGGTACAATCAAGGTGTGATAAAATCGACCACCTTGGTCAGGAAGCATACATGCCCTCACACAATTGGAAACGACGACATCGACTTGTGATTGTCCCTTTTGAAGGCAGGTGGGGCATCCCTGAGCACGTTTTACACTTGGACCTTTCTTTGCAATCTTTCACTTGGTGACTCTTACTGATTGCACAGCCCATACACAAACTTTCACGAAAGAAAAGGTTTCTCCTTTCGTTGAATGGCTTCTTGCAGAAATCTTGACAGTCATCTAACCTATGTCCTTGACCACAGAACAGATATTTGCTTGAGTCAGTTGGACAAGAACGCTTTTGCTTGTTTGTCTCCTTGGGGTTCGGTTCATGGTTGACACCACTCTTGCCAGATGTAGACATTGAACTAGCTATGTTCTTCTCATACTTTGGTTTCTGATTCCTTACACGCTTTTGTGTGGTTGATGTGATCATGCCTTCAAGTTCCAGAATATTCCCTCTTTCTACTGCCTCTCTGACAAATTCAGCAAACTTGAGAAAGGAAGGATAACTGGCTTCACCATTAGCGTGCTTCCATTGTTTAATTACATTTCTCCACTTGACTTCCAGATAGTAGGGTAGTTTGGCTAACAGCTTCACCTTTTTCTTTGGATAGTCTAAGATGGAAAGTCCTGGAATAGTTTCCCTTGCTGCTAAAACCTTATCCAGTAGGTCTGAAAACTCTCTCAGGCCAGAAGCATCCCAAGGAATTATCTTGGGCCATTTCTAAAGCTGGTTAATAAAAGCTGTACTGACAACATTGCAATTTCCATACCTCTCCTCCAACACAGATCTGACCTTCTGGTATGCATTTTTTGTTCCAATCAGAAGATAATGTTCTACAACTTGCTTTGGTTTTCCTGCTACATGCTGATTCAAAAGGTTTAACTAGATATCAGGTTCACGTGGCCTGGAACCCACTAGGGCATTAAAGGCACTTCCCCATACAGAATATTGTAGCGGGTCACCACTGAATACAGAGATTGAACGCTTAGGCATGCAAGAGTCCCGA
>OX421445.1:48767358-48802358 GCA_949126865.1 Montipora capitata
ATTTCTAAATATTTTACAAACTGTGGTGTTGTGCCCAACACTGAAACCAAATGGCAAATTGTGTGGTAACTTTGTCAGATTGAATATGGGTTTAACAGGCTCATTAAAGGAATCGAACACCTTAAACGCATCTCCGATCTCTGTCGTCTGGATTTATATTTATTTGTACTCAACTTTGCACAGCCTTCAGGTAAAAAACAATTGGAAATTTGGCTAATTGTTGTTCGTCAAGAATTATTTAAAAGAAAGCCTGCTGTCCATTTTTTGCCTCATGATTCAAGGAAAGGGTTCTTCAGAAGAGAGTTTGACCCTGAATACTGGTGGGAAATTTATCTAAACAGACTTAACTGATTAGAGTGTAATGTGAAGTGCTAAGTTTCTACCCCATATGAGCAATGTGAGCGTTAGCCCTACTAATGGCAATGGGCCCATACAACGACTCACAGAGAAAAACTCTGACCAGGGTAGGAATTGAAATCACGATCTTCAGGTTAGATCACCGCTACTCTACCGACTGAGCTACAAGTTCAGACGGGAAAAGGCCGTGGGAACTGAAGATCTTAAAGTCACAGCAATGAACATGTACAAGTACAAGGAAGGATTACGTTTTTGTAAACGTTTTTCTCTATCCTTGTGTGGGCCCATTTCCATTAGTAGAGCTAACGCTCACATGAATCATATGGGGTAGAAACCTTGCACTTCACATTACACTCTAATCAGTTAAGTATGTTCAAATATAAGTGCTTCACCGCCAACGTCTGCAAAAACGTAATCCTTCCCGGAAATTTATCTAGTTGCGTATGGTTTAATTTTGACATGGAGTGTCACGGCTTGTTTGCACGCACGCAATAAAATGGGAAGTTTTTTTCTCCCTTCTAACAGCTGATTGTTTTTTTGTCTTTTTAAGGGGTGACCCGAAAAAACTGATCTCCGGTCCATGGACTACCCAAACGGACTACCCCAAAAATACTTTAAGTGAGTACTATTGGTCGTAAGCAGCGTTACAATCAGTGCTAAGCCTCAACATCCATTTTAAACAGCTTTGGTCTACAGCATTTAAGGTAATTCCCTTCAAAATGACGTACATGTACTATCCAGATTTTTGTCAAACTTGACACAATTGATATTCATGCACAGGACATGTAAAAAATGCAACTAAAAGTTGGGGTCACCGTGCTTGTTTTCGCGCTGCATGCCCTTTATTCTAAGTGTTTCTTACCAAATTACACGAGAAGAGTTCCAAACTTGATCAACCAGAAAAATTGTTGTTATATTGCGTAATTTCAAATTGCTCGATCTTGCAAAGAAATGTAAGCAAATTGGACCGCTACATCATCACCTCACACTCGGTGTCTCGCTCCTAATCCAGTTTTCACGTCATTGATAGCTAAATACCACAACTTCTACAATCCAACTTTTTTTCTCCTTAAAATATGTTTTCCGTTTACCTATTATGAATACATAACACCTTCAAAAAGGAGGGGTCACCGTGCTCGTTCAGGAGAAAATAGCCATTCCTTGACAGACGAAGCTTGGTCATTTTATCAATGTGCGCGAGCTGATGCGCGTGCCTATGACGCAAGAAATTTTGCGTAGTAGGGTTGCGCAATGTAAAACCAGGGAATCACTTTAAGTCTAAGCACCCATTTTACAAAGGTTAGCTTTCAATAATTGTTGTGAAGTGAAGTGAAGTGGTGCATTTATATAGCGCCCTTATCACAACGTCTCAAAGGCGCTTTACAATGCTTAATTTACCCCCAGCGGACTGGAAGCATATACAGGCGCAAATTGCAGCCGCTTCTAAGCAGTCCATGCATGCTGGTACTCATTTTACCGACCTCGGAAGGATGGAAAGCTGAGTGAACTTTAGCGGGAAAGAAGGTCGCCAAATATTCCAGTCTCGGCAGAACCGGGAATGGAACCCGGGACCTTAGGGTTGGAAGGCAGAGGTCTTACCACTGCGCCAACCCCTCCGCTAATTGGCTGATTGCTTCATGTAAGTGAAGTGAATGAAACTGGTATACACTTATTGAAAGCTAACCTTTTTAAAATGGGTGCTGTCGACCAACGCTGTTTCAAATCGATGTTTAGGCTTAGCACTAATTGTCAAGCAGTTCACGACCAATAGTACTCTCTTGAAATAGTACTGGTCAGTGTTTTCGGGTCACCCCTTTTTAAGTGTGTCTTTGTGGATTGATGGTGTTGCAAATTATTCGAAATTAAGCAATTTGCATATGTGGGTTGACATCTGATAACCGAGTTGTTTTTAAAATGACAAGAATTTTAGCCATTCTGCATTTCAAGTGTCCTTTCATGGAAATGATTAATAGGTAGCCATAGTTGTTTTCATTAATGTGAGAGGAATTTTGTTCTTTCATATATATATATATATATATGTAGCCATATAGTTTTGCACGTCAGAAAATATTTGTTTAAGAATTCTGGTGTAAAATGTTTAAAAGTTTATTGTTTAATGTTTATTTGGGAAACCAACAATATTTCTTTAAGCTTAGCTCCTGTGCATTTAGGAGAATTTTGCGTTCTTGAGCAAATTTAATTTATGCAACAATTATTTACAAACAAGGAGCTACTCAAAGGAAACCTGCACTAAAGCAAAAAAATTATAACCTTAAACCACGGAACATAATGTTTACAATTACAATTGTTCAAACAAAAACGCTTGTTGTAATTTTGGCTTTCAAATTTCCCGGGCGCCGCCATCTTGAATAATTGTGACGTATCGGGGTTGCCTTATTGTTCCAGAACAAACGTTCCTAGGGTAACCACGATACGTCACAATTATTCAAGATTGCGGTGCCCGGGTAATTTGACAGCCAAAATTATAACAAGCATTTTTGTTTAAACAATTTTAATTGTAAACATTATGTTCTGTGGTTAAAAGTTATTTTGTTTTTTTTAGTGGAGGTTCCCTTCAAAAAAGAAATATTTAGTGTTTCGTTTCTGGAATGGTAAGGGCGGGAGAAAAGATAAAATATGTTGATTCGGCTCATTCGAATTACCACTCAGTAAGTCTTGGAAATCATGGAAGGCGATAGGTTTGGATTTTCCAACAGTTTATCGCTTCAGTTTAACCCAAAATCATTCAGCTAGCACGTTGCATTGATTTGATTTTAGATAATATTTTCTTATTTTAGCTGACTGTACACTCTGTACACTAGTTATTTGTATACCTGTTTATTCTACAATGCATTGTTTGTAAAACACAATTGAATACCGTAGCTTTCTCTACTTGTTCTCTCTTTTATACACATGTAACCACTGCTCGCCTCGACTAGCTATTGCTAACGGCAAGCGCAGTGCAGATTGAAAATGTATCACATAATGAAATTCTACGATAAATGGAATAAACGGAAACGGAAATTGTGATCCATTTCCATTGCTTTTGTGTTCGTCACGTTTATAGCTAGATGTTTCGATGTTTGGGTATTCACGATTTCAGCGGTGTCCGTGTGAGAGCGAACGGAAGCGAGACTTTCGGGTCACATTCGATTAGATTGAGAGAAGAATATAAAGAGATTACGCGCGTGAAATGCGAAAAATAAATAATGAGTTCCTATCCAGAATTCACGTTTTTCTCAGAAGAAGAGAAAGTACAGTTGTTGAATGGAAGCTGCCCCCGATAGTTTCCCACATTTTCGAGTTGTTACTTGGGTTAACACTGCTGTTAGTTATTCACACGCGTTTTTGACATAAATTTCTAATTTTGTAGTTCCTTAGGTCTCATGTTTTTTGCGTGTTTTACTGAAATAATTAGTTGTTTCACTTGAAGAGTAGCTTAATTGTATCTAGACCTCACAACACGAGTCGCTCCTTTTATCATCTGGAAGGCAAGAGATCATCTCTAACGAATCAAAATTTAAGGAATCATTGGACATCTCGTAGATTAAAGTAAGTTGAAAACTTTCCAGTTTGGTGTACATCGTTTGGTTAAAGTGCCTTTGTTCTTTATTCGATTTCCGTTTAAATATTGCTAGTGCTAATCACCCTTACTTGCAGTCGAGGACTGAATTGCGAAGGGCGCGGCTCACGACATCGGGCTGAAAGCATACAAAGACGCCTCTTGAGTCAGGTTGAGATCGACTGAAACTCAGGCCACATGCTGGCCGAGGCTAGAATTGAACCCCGGCTTGCAGTGGTGGGAGGCCCGATAGATAACCACTAAGCCACCTTGACACCCAAATCGCGTAATTAGACTTCCCCCCCCCCCCCCCCCCCCAAAGGACCGTGGTTTGATACCCCGGTTATTTGCGCTTATTGTAAACAACTTTGCTTTGGGTCTGGAAGGGGGAGGGGGTATTTTAGGCCTTTTATTGTAGTTATTGTCTAATGGACTCAATTACTTTTGTCCAAGGTTGTGGTTTGAACCACATACGAAGACGGAAGAATACGCAAGAAGACTTAGCCACACGGCTTAATTAAGGAATTCACGTTCATAAACTTCTATTTCCTGTTTTGAGTCGAATAGTTCAAGTTTTTTAATGCTACAACAAGTTCCAGGAATTTCCGAAATAAACTGTGAATATTGAAATATCAGTCTCTGTTCTATTACACTGTGGGTTCACTTGGTTCACGAATATAACACTACCTCGTCCCCTACAAACACATCCATATGCTATACTGTGCCTTTCCATAGTATTCACGAAAAAGAGAGGCCAGACAAATCTCAAACCACTCGAAAAAAAAGCAAAGAAAACAGTCGAGAATCAAGAAATCACACAATCCTTTGATAAGAAATGCTAAATTCTTGTTTTGACCCGAAAGCCTCGTCTTCGCACCTTCTAAAACTAACACCGCTAAGACGTGGGCTCAACTGTAATAACAGCTATTACAAACTCCAGTTTGATTGGCCACTACACCTCACTGTGTAAATAGTTTATCTTGAAGTTAAAATAGATACGTTTTGTTTGGAAACGAAAAAAATCTAAGTAGTGTTTCGTTTCCGGACTGAGAAGCTCTGGGAATGATGAGAAATATGCCGCATTCGAGCTCCATTCCCTGGCCTGCTAAAATCCATTTTACGAGTTACCAGAAGTACCTGTTGGGTTCCTAGGTTTTTTCTTTATTATTTTCGGATTGGCTCAGCCAGCATTACTCCTGGGAGAATCCAGTTTCCGCGCCTTCAATACCACCCAACTCAGTGCCAACCGTTTTTGTGTAACATGCACCATAGGCAACCCAGTTTACGCCTGAGAGCGTCTAGTTTCAGTTCTACCAGTATCACAGGACAATATTCACCCGAAGAAGGTGAGATTCAGCTCAGTGGTAGAGTATCCGAAGAAAGAATTGGAGGGGTTGTCGCGTAGGTTCGACTCCTGCAAAGGAGTCCTCAAGTTCTTTCCGATTACCTCCGAGTCAACATCGAAAAGGTACATCTCTTTATTATTGCTGTAAACAGTTGGTTCGCTCTTGGACTAAAAGGGACTCCTCCTGATGTTTATATGTGAGCGTTAACCGTGCTCCTTCAGCTTGGCTCAGGTCGGCTGTGATTGTCAAATTGCGCTAGCGTTTCGATTTTTCTTATTCCCAGTTGAGAACTTAAGGAGCAAGTCGGTTAGTGCGCGGCCTTGGTGCAAGAGGTCTTCAGTTCGATTCCCGGATCTCACATGCTTGTTTCGACTTCTTTCCTTTCAGTGTAGCTCAAGTAGCTTTAATACTCGTAAAATGGAGCACTGATGAAGAGGGGGAAGTAAAATGAGAGCACCGTATGCCTCAGGTTTGTCAGTTGAATTACTGTTACGAGTTATCGACGTTAAATATAGTTGCTTTACTTTACTTTTTGCTATTTTCAAAGTGGTCACTTGTACTACTGTTACGCAGGGTTTGAGGATCCAGAGATGCTGTTATGCGTGTTACACAATTCATCTGATCAGCGTCATCTGGAGAGACTGGCGTTGGGGTTCAGTACTCTTATGACACCTGATTAGCGCGGCATTCCGAAACTCTTGCATTCTTAAGGTATAAACTATAGGATTTACAAAGGAATTGGCGTAGAACAAGACAGTTACGGACTGTTTGATATTAAATTGGGCCTTTTTGGATAGTGGGTTGAATACTCTTACAGCGAGGACAGCGTGGAAAAACGAGGGAAGAATGAAGATTGTGCTGAGAGCAGTGACAACGAATAACGTGGCTGTCAATTTCCTGTCGGAGGCCTCTGCCCCAGATAGCTGTGGAGGGGCATTTCTTTTCACATTAAAGATAATAATCATATAGGATACTATGACGGTCGAAAGGACAATTATCGTAAGTGAAAACCAAACGAAATAGGAGGCTTTTAAATCAGTAAGAAATAGCGCAGCCGCTGCAGACGACAGGACAAGAGCTAATAGCCAAATGCAAACAACGGTCTTTAAATAGTTCCAGTTCGTCAGTCGAGAATGTCTGAAAGGAAATAAAGTTGCATGAAGGCGTTCCAACGACAGCAAGGCAAGATTAAGCAGGGAGCAATTTTCAAAAAATTCATCAAAGTACATGACTGTGAACTTTTTCCAACTGAATCCACTTTCAGCTTCAAAGGTTAGCGTATGGTAAATATGCATGGGCCCTGACACAGCTCCCACCAGCAAATCAGCCACAGCCAGGTTTATGATCAGGTACATAGTGCACTTGCGTAGATGGTGATTTCTTGCAAAGGTGATGATAGTGAAGCCGTTTATTAGAAATATGATGACAAATTCAGGGATGTAAACTGCAAGCCACATGGTATTCAACCTTGCCGGAGGATCATCTGTTCCTGTTTCATTCGGCATTCTCAAGCTAAGGCAGATTCAAATTGTCTGGCGTTGTCTCTTGCCTGTTCTAATAAGTTGACAAATCAAAAGATTAAATTTGCTGATAAAGAAAGTCTCCCTTTTTTAGCCGGGGCCGGAAATTTCAATTGGTTTTATCGATACGAGTGACTGGGGTCCTTTAAGAACAGTTACTGCGACGGCAACGTTCCATCCTGTTTACGTCGTACAATGTGGACGAAATTAAAATAAATTGGTGCGAGCGGTTTCAAAGTAAAAATAGAGACTATAGGGTTCACAGTTTTACGCTCACGTTGTCGTCAAAACCTCAAAATTGGTGATTTCTTGTTGTTACGAAGTGCACCGCAAAAATTGTGCTAAAATGCATGCTGCAAGTGCAGCACGATTATTTTTTGTGGCGATGCCGTTGACGTGGCAGGTGGAAATTTGCGTTTTTCTACAAATCCAGGAAACTTGTTTTATTTTAGTTCATTTCTAGCGTGTTTTCTACAGATATCTTTCTTACTAGCAAATTGTCAAAAGCGAGAGACACTGAGCTGGAATGTACGGTGGCCCATAATTAAGTGACTTTCTGCAAATTAAGGAGTTGCGGCTAATAAAATAAAGTTGCTGCAAATAAAGTAAAGTTGCTGCAAATAAAATAAAGTTTGTTGCAAATTAAAACATCAAGAGTATGCGCGCGCACTGAAAGAAGGACAGGTACAAAACACTGGTCACAGGCAGGAGCCCATCTGGAGCGTGCAACTTCCATACAGCGTCTGTGAAACGGCGTTTTCACAAGTAGGTTTATTTTTAGACTAGCCCTTCCCGCGAATTAGGTCAAAAAACAAAGGCAGTTCCGGTTCGGTGACCCTATGACGTCAGCTTAATTTCTTGTAATTGGTCATCGGGCTCCAGTGGAAGTCTCATTAGCGGGAAATTCAATCTAAAAATAACCTTACTTGTGAAAACGCCGTTGCACGAAAATAGGTAAGTTGCACGCTCCAGGTGATGGGCTCCTGTCACAGGTCATTGTTTCATCAATACAAAAACAACCCTAACTGTTTATATATGCAAACATTAGGCCTGATTAGTCCTAAGGTTAGCTTTAATGTATGTTTAGGATACGTCCTGTATTGTTAAAACAATGACCTGTGACCCGTGTTTTGTACCTGTCCTTCCTTCAGTGCGCGCGCATAATTTTAATGTTTTAATTTGCAGCAACATTCTTTTAATTGGAGCAACTCGTTTTGTAAATTTGCAGTAATTATTCTGAATTTGCTTGCGGCAACTTTATTTTATTTGCAGCAACTCTTTAATTTGCAGCTTGTCCCTTGTGGGCCACCGTATGGAATGAGAGATATTGCATGGATTTATAACAAGCAATATTTTAAGGAGCCTCTGAATCTTCTCCATTTCACTTTCCAGCAATAATTTATGGAGGTCACCGAGTTCGTTACCACGACGCCACCTATATTTACTGGGTTGCCAAACCCAGTCGGAATCCGCGTTTTATTTCGTCGTTTTTTTATTATTTTATTTAAGTAGTGTCTTTGTGGGTAGAGTCATCTGTGCGTATTTCTGCCAGGCTTCAGGGGGTAGTAGAAATAGACCGAATGCATAAATGGCGGCCAAAAAGAATTCTTTTGTTTATGTGCTAATTAGACTCACTAGTCTTGCATGTACAAAAGACAAAAGAAATGTTGCTTGAGAGCGAGGCTAGTTAGTCTTATCAGCACATAAAGAAAAGAGTACATTTTTGGCCTCCATTTATGCATTCGGTCTATGGGTAGATTTTATCTGGTGGACACAGTAGAATATTTAATTAACCTGCAAAGGCGTCGAAAGTCATTGTATCTCGAATGTCGTTTCAGTGGATCTTTAAGGAACATATACCCTTATGGAGCTCTAGAATGGAACTTCAATTGGATAAACAATTGTACAGGCGGGGAAACATATAGATATCTGGCCCGGGTTGCTCAAAGCAGGGTTCGCGCTAACCAGCGTTAAATACCTTCTTAACCAACGGTTAGCGCTAACCAGGCTTCGAGCAACTGGCCCCTAAACTCGTAAAAGCGACGAGTAATGGGCTTTGACAACAATTGCATCTTTCGCCGTAGGATATCACAAAGTGAGCTTTATTTCTAATATTATTTTACAAACTGTGCTGTTATGTGCAACACCGAAACCAAATGGCAAATTCTGTATGGGTGTAAAACGAATCGAACGCCTTGAATGCATCACAGTGTTTACTGAAGTCGCATCTCAGTTGTCTGGCAATTTACATTTATTTTGTACTCCACTTTGCACATTTTTCAGGTAAAAAAATAATTGAAAATGTGATAGTGAAGAATTATTGGAAAGAAAGCTTATTGTCTATCTTGTGCTTTGTTATTCACGGAAAAGGTTCTTACGAAACGGGTTTGATCTGAAGTTTATTTAATCACGGATTGTGTTTCTTGTTTGCACGCACGCAATTAAAATAGAAAGGGGATTTTTTGTTTGTTTCAATAAATTTTACGTTGAAAAAGGTTTTTCTGGCATTTTTCGTTCAGATGAACGGCCAAAAATAAAGCTTTTTAACGACCTTTTTGAATATTTTTTGACATGTACTTTAATATTATCTGTCAAAAATTTGCATAAAAAGCTTGAAATAAACACACTCAAGAAATTTAGTCGCATTTACCTCTTCGTCGAGTTCTCGTTAATATTTTACTTTCTTCAGGTAATAAAAACAATTTGAAATTTGACTAAGAAAGCTTGTTGTCCATTTTTTGCCTTGGTTCTTCAGTGAAGGGATGTATCAACATTGCTCCAGACAAGATTGCTTGTCTGTCTTACCCAACAGATGAAATGTAAATATTCAGTTAAATATTGCAACAAAATTGAAAAATGAAAGACGGAAGTGTCAGCTAAAAATTACGTTCTTAAACTCTGAAAGCGACGAACGATTAACATTGTTCTCTGTAGTTCATTCAATGTAAACAAGAACCTTGACACAAGGTCATCACGTGCACCCTTGTGGTTGCCTAGCACGTGGTCAATTTCTTCCTTTTGACATAACATCGTGACCTTCCCTTGATTCATAGAAGTCAGAGACGAGACTGCAGAAATTTTAGTGTTCCTTAGAAAATGGTGACCTTTTTATTGACTGCTTTGAGTTCGTTTCTTATGCCTCAGATACTGGAAAAGTATTGACTTAACCTTTTATCGTTTCGTTTTGTTTGTAGCAAGCTCCATGCAATTGTCAATGCAAATAACAAAATAAACGATCTTTTTTGCCCCATCGTATGTGGATTAAAAGGCATTTTTAGTCGTATTAACGAGAGTAAATTTTTGCTGTTCTTTTTTCTGCTGGAACTTATTTTTGCGGATCAAGTATCATCCGCAAAATCAGCAAAAATTAAACCCAGCAAAATAAAAGTGCTAACCCGGTAACTCCCAGCTTTTGCGATACTATTTGCTGCAAACGTAAAACCAAAGAAAATTTTTACCTGTCATCAGATTACTGAAAAGAAGAGGAATTATGAAGCGGAAACAACATGTTCAGTCCTTTCTTAGTGTTTGGCATAAACGATTGCTTAGTGCAAACATGCATGCATGACATGCAGGAAAGCGTCCGTCACAGCAATTTGCAGTTAGTTTTTTTGCAGACCATTTCATTTAAAGGGGCTATGTCACGTTATTTTAGGGTGTTGCGGGGAAATATTTAGTTAATCACGAGTTCAAACCTCGAAAATGGTAATGAGGAATTCCTTTACAGATAAAATTATCGTTACATCACAAACTAAATGATTCTGAGAAAAAAGACGACCTTTATCCAGGCGATTTCTCATAAACTTGAAAAACGTCGTGCCGACCTTTCTCAAGATTACCCAAATGTAATGCACCTATCAATGTTAAGGCCGAGTCCATTTACGTTCATCCGTGCTTCTCTTTCCTTTTGTAGTATTTCTTTTATGTTGTTCAACAGTTTTAAGTGGTTATTGCAATGTTTCATTCTACTTTTTGGGCATTTTGCGAATCATGGAATTATATCATTTTGTGTGACATAGCCCCTTTAAAGAAGAAACGAGTAAGTTTCAATCAAGAGCGTGTCTTTTTATCTTTGAACTGAATTTATTACCAAAGCTTAAAAAAATAAAAGATCTCAAAATGGGACAGGACATTACAAAATAATTAAACGTGTGAACGTGTGAGGCAAAGAGCCTTTGCTGGCACTACGTCTGGGTGACCCCTCAAATGGTCTTAATGACCCCCCCCCCCCCCCCCCCCACTTGAAAAGATTAACTGGAACGCTGCAGTTCAATACTACCCAACTCGGTGGCTTCTGTTTTTGTGTAACACGTACTACAGGCAACCCAGTGTACCCTCACGGAGCGTCTAGTCTCACATGTGAAAGACCAAATCCCATTCATTACGTACTGACGAAATAAACTGATTCCGACCAAGGGAGCCTACATTTGGCATCCATTTGATCGGAGGTGAATAATATTCAATTTCTAATCACCTCACAGTCAGCAGAGTAAAACGTACTACTGAGGTGTTGTATATACTAACAAAAGAAATAACATATATTCTATATACAAGGCTAAAAAGTTAAAATATTAAAATATTCAAACCAAACGTTTTCGGTTGTTTGCCATCATCAGGGTTAAAATGGGTGACCGTCCGCGCGTACATTTATATCTTATGTAATTCCCAAAGGGAAAAGTTTGGAGACATAAGAAATGACTTGTTTGTTCAAACTGGGGCGGAATTGTTGGATCATTAGCCCCTCGACGATCCTACGCTTGTGAAAAGTCTGTGCCGAGGAGAGAACACGCCAAGTGAAAGCATGTGATGGGTTTTCCTGCAGGTGTTTTGCAGGTTCAGAAGTGTGAGCAGGATTTGAATGCTCCGCAATTCGTACTGCTAGGTTTCGTACAGTCTCGCCAATGTAATCAACGCCACAAGAACAATCACCTTTGTAAACAACTTTGGATCTGTGAGTGTTTTTGTCTTTGTTGTTAAAGAGGGTTTTGATTTGCCTTGTTTGCCACAGGATTATAAAAATAAAATTGAAATTAGTAAACTTGTTGAGTTTTTCAATAAACGTCTTACTGAGTTTTTCGTTTTTACCGCAAAAAGGGAGCTTGATGAAAACTTTCTTTCGTTCTTCGGAGAGAAAATTCGGAATGATGTTGTCATCTTGGGGCGAGTGGTTTAAACAGTTGTTGATTGTATGCGAAATAAAACGTTTCGGATAACCTGCATTAATGAAAGAAGTTTCTAGAGTTTTTAAAATTAATCCTTGTCAAAATCGGTAGAGATGCGTTTGGCTCTGTGGAGTGCGCTAGTGATGCAATTCCTTTTCCACTTGGCAGGGACCTCAGATTTCCAATGTGTTGGTAGTTTCCCCGGTTTCTTGAAGACGCTGCAATTGAACTTGTTGGTATAACTAAAGGCAGTATCGAGAAAATGGTCGGGGTTTTCCTCGACAGTGAAAACAATGTTAGGGTGGTAGCGATTTAGTCCTTCGAATAGAGCATCAGGCTCGTTCTTTTTCTTCTTAGAGAAACAATCATCAACATACCGATCATAAAATAGCGGTTTGAAAGGTCGGACTACGTCAGCTTCTAATTTAGCCATGAAAATGTTTGGAAGGACTGGAGATAGTGGGTTGCCCATGCCGCATCCATCGATTTGTTTATATAGCTTGCCATTAAAACTGAAAACTGTGTTCTTGATGACATTGCAGAGCAGGCGTCTGAAGAGTAACTTTGAGCTGAGTTGTGGTAGCTTGTTGTTGGTGTATTTAAAACAAAAAACAAAAAACAAATGTAAAATGTGAATAATATAGAGAATTTTTGGTTATCCTCTCCAACACAATTATTTATCCATGGGCAGTGGTGATCCATTTTCCTAATACATCTGTGACAGGTGCTGCAATGATGGGCCCTCGCAAGCTTGATACATTCACACCTAGTGCATCTCAAAACAACTTCTCCTTCCTGAAGCTGTAATTTCTTTACATTTTCTGACGTACAATTTCCTAAAGGTATAGTTCCAGGATCACTACACATTGATCTACTGTGAGAAATAACAGCTAAACAGGAGAAGAACGTGAAAGCAATGGCGTGGAAAATACCAAAAGCAGCTGCTGATATAACCTCCGGCAAAAGCATCACGAAAAGTACGACGAATTCTCCATAAGCGATGAGCAAATAGGTAAAAACCGCACATCCGATGCCAACCCCATCATTGACGAAACACGAAAAGTTACAACACTTGGATCCTCTGCCCATGACAGCTATCACAAACACGGAAGACCAATTTACTTATCAGAGCGAGAATTGACCGCCATTTTCGTTGAAGCAGCTTGTTGTTGGTGTAAATTTAAATGTACGCGCGAACGGTCACCCATTTTAACCCTGATGATGGCAAACAGCCGAAAACGTTTGGTTTGAATATTTTAATTTTTTAACTTTTTAGCCTTGTATATAGAATATATTTTACTAAGCGAACATTATGGACATCATTTTACCCCAAGGCATCGCTTTTTCATATCAAAAATTGAAGTACCTGACATCTAAACTTCAAAGGACCGCTGCTAGTATTGGATTTGTTCAGAAAGCACTGTGGAACCGCTGCACACCAACTTTTGCCATGGTGAATGGAAATTTCGCATCGGAGGATCATCGTTACGCCGCCGTGAAGAGCATCCTTAAAGCGAACCTCCAAGAACATACCCTCAAACTTCGCCGTGTCAACGCTGACCTCTCGATCTTGCGGACAGCTCTTGTATCCAAACACGGAACAGGACCCTTCAAACTCATACATCGCTTGGTATCTAAATCCCTTCGTCAGGAGCGTTTGATTCTCATTGTACCAAGAACAAAAAGCTTTCAAAACTTCTAAAAATTAAACACGAGCCGAAGCACTTTTCAGTACCTATTATTAACCTCTCGGGCCAAGTTATCGCTGATGCTACCTTACATTATTTACGTTATGGACTTAACCACAGTTTCATCGACAAGAATCGGCACGTGAAACTTAACCTCCTGTCGGAGTTTGAACTTCTCCTTAACCAAGTTAGCTCAAGAATTCCTGTTTGCCAACATGAAGATTTCAAACATTTCCTCCGTGTTCATTCTAACCTCTTCCACCAAAACATTTTCAGCACTTCTGACTACACTTACAAAGTCTTACATAAACTAGCATCAGATCCCGACCTGGTGGTCCTCTCTGGCGATAAAGATTCATCTGTCTTCATTATGCAACGCGCCGACTACGTCAACAAACTTGAAACTATGATCGAAGAAGGCATCACTAACGGGAAATACATGGTGACTGAGGACAACACACTAAAAGACCTCAAATCTTTTCAAGATTTTCTTTACCCGAAACTTCAAGTCATCTCTGCCACTGAATAAGGTCAAACCGACATCAAACCAGCCGGCTTTCCTATATGGGACTGCCAAAACCCTCAAATTCCAGAACTATGAGCAAATAACGAAGGATAATCTGCAACTTCGACCGATTGTCAGCACTTGCGGAACCTTTTATTACGAAACCGCCAAGTTCCTAGCCTCTTACCTACTTCCTCTCACTGAGAACGAATACAGCATCAAAACTACCACCGATTTCGCTGAGCGTCTAAGTAACAGAACTGTTGATGATGACGAAGTATTGGTCTCATATGATGTGTCCTCTCTCTTTACTGAAGTTCCGCTTGATGAAACCATTGCCCACATCATTCATGAAATTTACACCAACAACAAGCTACCACAACTCAGCTCAAAGTTACTCTTCAGACGCCTGCTCTGCAATGTCATCAAGAACACAGTTTTCAGTTTTAATGGCAAGCTATATAAACAAATCGATGGATGCGGCATGGGCAACCCACTATCTCCAGTCCTTGCAAACATTTTCATGGCTAAATTAGAAGCTGACGTAGTCCGACCTTTCAACCCGCCATTTTATGATCGGTATGTTGATGATTGTTTCTCTAAGAAGAAAAAGAACGAGCCTGATGCTCTATTCGAAGGACTAAATCGCTACCACCCTAACATTGTTTTCACTGTCGAGGAAAACCCCGACCATTTTCTCGATACTGCCTTTAGTTATACCAACAAGTTCAATTGCAGCGTCTTCAAGAAACCGGGGAAACTACCAACACATTGGAAATCTGAGGTCCCTGCCAAGTGGAAAAGGAATTGCATCACTAGCGCACTCCACAGAGCCAAACGCATCTCTACCGATTTTGACAAGGATTAATTTTAAAAACTCTAGAAACTTCTTTCATTAATGCAGGTTATCCGAAACGTTTTATTTCGCATACAATCAACAACTGTTTAAACCACTCGCCCCAAGATGACAACATCATTCCGAATTTTCTCTCCGAAGAACGAAAGAAAGTTTTCATCAAGCTCCCTTTTTGCGGTAAAAACGAAAAACTCAGTAAGACGTTTATTGAAAAACTCAACAAGTTTACTAATTTCAATTTTATTTTTATAATCCTGTGGCAAACAAGGCAAATCAAAACCCTCTTTAACAACAAAGACAAAAACACTCACAGATCCAAAGTTGTTTACAAAGGTGGTTGTTCTTGTGGCGTTGATTACATTGGCGAGACTGTACGAAACCTAGCAGTACGAATTGCGGAGCATTCAAATCCTGCTCACACTTCTGAACCTGCAAAACACCTGCGGGAAAACCCATCACATGCTTTCACTTAGCGTGTTCTCTCCTCGGCACAGACTTTTCACAAGCGTAGGATCGTCGAGGGGCTAATGATCCAACAATTCCGCCCCAGTTTGAACAAACAAGTAATTTCTTATGTCTCCAAATTTTTCCCTTTGGGAATTACATAAGATATAAATGTACGCGCGGTCGGTCACCCATTTTAACCCTGATGATGGCAAACAGCCGAAAACGTTTGGTTTGAATATTTTAATATTTTAACTTTTTAGCCTTGTATATAGAATATATTTTACTATGCGAACATTATGGACAAAAGAAATAACGATTTTCGATTCTCTTCCATGGAGACTATATACTTGTGACGCGATGATTAACGCTATGAGGCTGGATGCGACAGATGTCTTGGAGTATTTCGCTAAGAATATCCATTTAATTTCCGAAATCGGTAACACTTTGTCTAGTAAAGTTAAAAGCTGAGAGCGATAAAAGTTATGACGAAATAAATTAAATTTTTTTTTGTTGAGCGCGTTTTAAGGCTTTCGATCAGAGCTGGGTCTTTCCACCTGCCTCGTGCTGAACAACAACTCTCGGTATTTTTCCCAGATCAGAACTCAAATGTAGAATCCAATGTTATAGCATATAAAATATGAACATCTCGATACCCGTTTGGAAACTCTTATGTCCGATAAGGTTATATCTTTTATCGACGTTGACACTCCACTATGTTTATCTTTCCTTCAAATCGTCTCTAAACTTTGGATGCATCGGCATAACAAACTAAAGTCACAGGCCCTTTATCTCAAACAAAACATTATTTTATCCAGGATACATAGACGAAATATACAATCAACTTACTGGTCGTTTTCTTGACTGCAAATTTGCACCGTGAAAAGCTTCCTTCATTCTTACCCTTTTTTTTACGACAATGTCATTAAAAATTTGCATAAAATGACAACCACTTTTCTTTTACAAATTAGTTCGGGCGTCTACTTTTTTTTTTTTTTGCCCTTTCAATTAAGTTTACATCGGACCATCGAAGTTAAATATAATCGAAAAACTCCACCACACACTGTCTGTCATTCATCTCTCTGTATTCAGGAAGACTTGAAATGTGGACAAACGTTACGTTTACAGCTCATTTGGTCGACCGTGTCTTCCTTTTACTTTAATTTTGAGCCTTGTATTTATAATAATTATTTTTTTTATGAAAGAAAAAGCAAAGAAAGAAAGTAAGTTCATTTACGTGTCAAGACTTGTAGTGGTGGTGTACTAATTGGGGACACTGTAAACTGAACTCAACAAATTAACGCAAATTGTGGCTTCCCCGTACGCACACCTGGCGTCCCGAGGAGTTTCCGCTTAGCGGCGGCTCGAACACTACATAGAACACATCACACATGTAAATTGCAAAACAACATGGCTAGAAGCATTACTCCCCGACGCGGTTATCTAGCTAATTGGCGAAAACCGCTGACACTTAATCTATTACTGCGGTACTGCAGTAACATGGCTCCCCAACTGTGTTTACAGTTGCAAAATATGAAAACTTTGAACTGCATGTAAATAGGTCTTTAGAATAAAAAAAACTTACTAAGTTCGAGCCCATATAGACTTATCCTCAAAGGATACTGTAAATATCTGTTCAAACGTTAAACACCAACGGTGAGGTTTTTCCTTGGACGAACCCATTTGTGTCTAACTTGTAACATTTGAAGATATTCTTCACGCCATCTCAGCCAAAGTTCTCTGGCTTGTAGCAACGTTGTATTTCTAACTTCTACAACTCAATGATTTCTTGTCACCATTTCTCCCACTCTGGGCGTAGATAGTCAGGTACAGGGCTGTCGCGATCCAACTTATCCTGGCACATTTGCCGGAGAATCTGCTTTCCTTTAAGCGTTACAGGAGCTAAGTATCCATTGGGATCATAAATAGGGCCGACAATTGATAGCACTCCTCTTCTGGTTAAAGGGCGATCGCGAAGCTTGATACGGAACCGGAAGCTGTCGCTTTTGACGCACCGCATTAAGCATAAGGCTCTCTCGATCGGTAGCGGATCTACCGCTAAGTTCAGTCCATTGATACCCTTCGCATGATCTTCCGCTGGAACAGCTTCAAGAACTTGGCAAGATGAGGCGAGTCAAGAGAAGGTCCACCCGGCTTGTTTTAGACTTCCTTGTGCACTCTGAGACAGGCTTTGTCAAAGATGCCTTGACTAGCTTTAATCAGAAGAGATGTATGGCTTCAGTAACGGTTGGCACAGATTTAAGCCCATCATCTACATAGAAATTCTTGCGTATGAATGTAAGTGCATCGGCACCGAATTCTTCTTCACCATTATCTGCTGCTCGTCTGATCCCAAAGTGCGCACAACTTGGGGAGCTGCTGGCCCGAACAGGTGACCTTTCATGCGGTACTCAGCTACTTCCTTTGACGGGTCTCCGTTCAGCCACCAAAAGAAACGCAATAGGTCTCTTTGTTCTTCCCAGACTACAAACTGATGGAACATGCTCTTTACGTCCGTCCTGAAGGCAACACTTTCTTGGCGAAAACGACACAGGATCCCCAACAGATCATTCATAAAATCAGGACTTTGCAGCAGGTAGTCATTGAGGCTGACACCATTGTACTGCGCTGAACAGTCAAATACTGCACGTATCTGTCCTGGTTTCTTGGGATAGTAGACTCCTGTATGAGGATCATAGTTAACTTTGCTATCTTGTACTTCAAGACGATCAGCAGGGACTCTTTCTGCACATTGAGAAGTTAGGTCCTTTAGAAAGGTCTCGTAGTCTGTGAAGAACTTCGGCTTCTTTTTGACTCTTGCATTCAGTTGGTTCCATCTTTTTACAGCAAGCTGACGGTTGTTGGCAATGCAAGACACACATTGTCAGACTTCAAGGGAAGTGGCATTTCGTACCGTCCATCAAATTGCTTCTTCACACCATTCTCCAGGATCCTCAGAAATCTCTCATCTACCACGGAATAGGGTTTCTTCTTGTCACTTGTCTCAGCAAAGTCAGTTTCCAACACACGGAAATTTTCTCTGGGTCAATGATCTCTTTATCCTTTGTAGAGAATGCAAATCCGCTTGGAATTTCTGACACTTCGATTATGTTGCACACACCGTCTTCTCTATCCTCTCTGTTACTTGACTTGCAGACTCTTCCGATCACACACCAACCAAGTGCGGTTCTCAGAGCATACTATTTCTCTCGGTCGGATAGCCTTTGGACAATTGTTACCACTCAAGATAGAGATCTCTGCGTCTGGATGGTAAGGTGCTAATGTATCAGCAACACTGTTCAGATGTTCCCATTCTCTCGCAACTTCAAACTTTAGAATTTGTGACCGATTGGCTGAAACATCTCCTCGGCTGAAGGCCACTGGCATCTTCACAACACACTCTCTGCGGTAATCCAGGACTTTCAAACCGGAGATCTTGCTGATTTTCACTCTTGCGTTCTGCTCTTGCATTGTCGTCAACAGGATTTCAGTTGATGGACCTTCCAGATTAAACCGTTTGCTCAAAGTCTGGGACACAAAACTGACATTTGAATGGTCGTCAAGGACTGCATACTGCAAGATTTCTTTCTCTGGCTGGCCCACTGGCCTGACTGATACTGATATAACCAAGGTGTGATAAAATCGACCACCTTGGTCAGGAAGCATACATGCCCTCACACAATTGGAAACGACGACATCGTGCACCGCATGTTTAAACAAAAATTTATTTTTGACCAATCCAGGCAGAGATTTACGATTCCTCATGTAATGGAAAAAAATAGTTCCCAGTTCAATTTGCTGTTTTTAATTCCTGAGCAAAAGTCCATCTTGTTTGTATTTACAATACAGAAAAGCATTCATTGGAAAGTGAAAGCGAAATTGCAGAAACAAAGGAAAGTTATCAGTTCCTTCCCATATACTGTATACAG
Organism: Montipora capitata; assembly: GCA_949126865.1. Classification (NCBI taxonomy): domain Eukaryota; kingdom Metazoa; phylum Cnidaria; class Anthozoa; order Scleractinia; family Acroporidae; genus Montipora; species Montipora capitata. The sequence goes on from OX421445.1 coordinate 48,786,728, forward strand.
GCATCCGGTTTAATTAAATCCTCGTTAAAATTAGGTCCTTCATCGAACGGCAAAGGTTGACAACATTATGAACGCTTCAGCGTATTGAAGGGATATTTACAATGGCTTGAAAGGAAAAAAGTTGATCCCCCACTTGTCTGAAGCAAATTTAGGTTTGGCAAGCACTTAATACAGCTGTCAGGTGTCTTCTTCCTTAAGCAAGGAATATTGCATAAAGCAACCCGGTACTTCACAGCAAAGGCCTTCGTATGGAGAAGTATGGCGGACAGTACCAGCAACCATACTCTAAGTTCCAGTAGTGGTATTTTAACGGAACCATTGGATACTTGGTATTGGATCATCCGTGGTATCATCGCTGTGCTGACAATCACTGGAAACGGCCGTCTCCTCATTTATTTTATAACTTGCAGACGGCATCTGCGAGTAACCAGTAACTGGTTCGTTCTATCCTTGGCGATTGCAAACTTTTTCATCGGTTTGTTTGTCACACCAAGTGAATTTGCCTGCACGTTTTATTTTCGATGCGACCTGATACTTGCAGATTGCATTTTATAACTTTCTGCTGTTTTCTTCAACAACGAACCTTTGGTTCATGACAATCGACAGATACATTGGTCATTGTATTGTGCACTCCCTGAGGTATGCATCGTTGTTGACAACCGAGCGAGTAATTGCAATGGTGGCCATAGCCTGGAGTTCCTCGTTCGCTGCAACATTTGTTCGCCTCCTTTGGTTTGAAAACGATCACTTTCAACAGAAGATCGAAAAATATTATCTAGTGGCTGTGGTTGTTTTATTCGGCATTGTTTCTTGCCTTGTACTAATCTTTATTTATCTTCGTGTTGTCTTTATTTCACGAAAAGTATCCAAGCAAATAACCACCCAAGCAGTTGACATAAATCCCAACTACAAACCAAAGGAGCTGAAATTTCGAAGCCGGCATAGGAGAAAAAAATTGTCTACAAGCCTTCTTGGCTCCGTTATCTCGTTATTTGTTCCGTCTTTGTAACAGCCTTAGTTTCTCTTTATCGTTTTGCTTTACCTACAGGCTTTGCTCTATTGAACCGTTCTCATGAAAGTAGCGTACTTGTTCGTTCATTTAAACTCCAGCGTTAATTTCGTCGTGTACGCATTGATGAAAAAAGATAATTTACTCGTCTTGAAATCAAACGTATGTTCTGTTGTCGCAATTCAGTGGAACCGCCTCAGCCTACTTTCAGTATTGTGGAGAATATTCCATGATGGAGTAGTCGCTGATCTAAGGGGTAAGCTGTTTTGTAACCGTGACTCTACGCATTAAGGCAACCGGGCTGGATAAAATTCCTGCTTCAATTCTTGAATTTTGAGCGAGCATAGTTGTACCATCGTTGACTTGCGTTCCGTTTAACCTTAATTCATTCAGCGGGGAAACAAAATGGAACAATATTTTTCTCATATGACCTAAAAACGTTCATCGCTGCAAAGGATGCGAATGGCGATTACAACTCAACACTGCCAGGATATCTTAAAAGAATTAAGGACGGTGCCTACTATTGTTATTACTCATACGTTCTGCGCATCTCGAGATACTCGGATTTCATAAGACTGCTCAAGTGTATATATTAAGGCTTGACCAATCTAATTATTATGCATATTTTTATTTGAAGGGAAGCATTCGTCCAATGTCCACTGAAACTTAGCAGAAAGTTTTTTATTGGTGTTGTTATTAAATTACCAAAATATTTTGCATCGCATTTTGGTCACGTGACCTTGAAACAACTTTTAACGTTTATATCCTTTACTGAAAAATGGGGAACATTTATACTTCAAGATATTGAAAACGTTTGGCATAAACACATTTAGTACAACTGTGCCTACCGAATGCCGCCTTTTAATGTGGTACTCCGTATTTTCCTTTTAAGACGCGGATTTCTTCAAACAGGAGAGCAAGGGTTTTCAGAAGTTTTATTAGGGAGCGAAATTTTAATAACCTAATAGATTGCATTTCGGCTTGCTCAACTTTTCCAGATTTGCGTATCAGAGTCAACACAAGATCTTGCGGTGACTTACAACGAGATGGCTTATCTGTCAACCCACCCTTGCATTCTAGCATCCAGTGGCATCAATCAGTACAAAGCACCATTAACACGCGGATTTCTTCGAACAGGAGAACAAGGGGTTTCAGAAGATTTATTAGGGATCGAAACTCTTCTAACCTAATAGATTGCATTTCGGCTTGCTCAATTTCTCCAGATTTGCATATCATTGTCACGGCTAAGGATTCTAGGAACAATGAGCAGCACCTTTCTGTTCGGATTACATCACGCCATGATCACTCACCAAAAATCATCACTCAAAATGCTAGGAATTCATCCAACCTTGTCCATGTAAACATTGCCAAGAAAACATCTGATCGGGCACCATGCTTAAAGTTCGCAACTTGGAATATCCATTCTCTGAACAAAAAGGCATCATCTGTGTGTGACCTGGTTATATCTAAGAGGATCGACATATTAGCTGTGGTTGAAACCTGGCTCACTACTGACAATATCTCTGACCCAACTCTGGCTGATATTATAAACTCCCTTCAGGACTTCAACTTCATTCATCTACATAGAGAAATGCGTGGTGGTGGTGTAGGTTTCTTTTTGAGGAAAGGGCTAAATATTAAACAAAATGAGATCACTCTGTTTAATGCTTTTGAGTACATGGATATATCTATTTCTACTCCTACGTCGTCAATGCGCTTTGTTACCGTATATCGACCTCCGCCCTCAAAGAAAAACAAACTCTCTGTCGGCATGTTCTGCGATGACTTTTCTATTCTACTCGAGAATCTTGCGGCTTCGCCTTGCAACCTGATAATTGCTGGAGACTTTAATTTTCATGTTGACAATCGCGAGGATGCTGATGCTTTGACGTTTTTGGACATGTTGGAAGCAGCTGGGTTTGAGCAAAGGGTTGTGGGCCCAACCCATAAACGTGAACACACCCTTGACTTAGTTCTAGTGAGGCATGATGATTCTCTATTACGTGGCCTTCCAGAAATTGTTTGTTTTCCTAACAAGATCTCGGATCATAGTGCCATAGTGTGCACCGCTGATATACCTAAGCCCTGTGCGACAACAAGAACGTTTCAATGTAGAAAATTGCGCAAGATTGATTTGGATTTATGGAACAAGAATTTAAAGGATTCTGCATTATATAATTCTGATTTAAACGCATGCACGGATCCTAATGTATTGACTGATCAATATGACAAGGTTCTAAGCAATCTCATTGAATTACATGCTCCTGTTCGCACTCGTACTGTGACACTACGTCCTTATAATTACTCGCCATGGTATGATGACAACTTGAGGTCTCTGAAGAGAGCTAAGCGCCAGGCGGAACGCAAATATGTCAAGTCTGGCTTAGAGGTCCATCGCCAGATATTTGAAGATCAGTGCCGCATTTACAGTGATGCGTTAAATTCTGCAAAGCAAGAATACTACAAGAATCAAATTTCAGGGTATGATCACAGGCAGCTCTTTAGAATGATTGATGGCCTTTTCAAGGTCAAGTCAGCCCCGCTCTTACCAACATGTGACTCGCCTCAGGGATTGTCTGAGAAATTTGCCACCTTTTTCTCCGAAAAAATAGTGAATCTGAAAGATAGTTTGCACTCGTCAGTCTTGGCGACGATGGATTTGTCAGTAGCGCCTAGTCAACCATTATGTCAGACAGCATTCTGTGATTTCTCTGCGGTGTCTGTACGTTATATCAGCGAGCTCTTAGTAAAGTCCAATACTAAGTCGTGTATATTAGACCCTGCTCCAACTAGTGTGTTCAAGCATTCTATGGAAGCCCTGGCTCCAGCCATCACTTCTATTGTCAATGCTTCTCTGCTATCTGGTGTATGTCCATCATCCCTTAAGAAAGGTGTAATTCACCCTTCGATCAAGAAGCTGTCCCTTGACCGTGAGGCATGAGTTATCGCCCTATCACAAACGTTGCATTTCTATCAAAGATGCTCGAACGTGTGGCCGCTACGCAAACGCTGAACTATCTTATACCCAATGGGCTTTTAGCCAAGAAAAGAAAGAAAGTCTAGCTCTACCACATCTCTCATCCAACGAAGAACCAAGACACGAAGAATCTATAAACCTTACAATAATAAAAACCCTCTCAAGTTACTCAAAGATCACCAACTTAAACCCAATTTCAATTTTCATGTTATCGACTATGTTACTAATACCACTTTTTACACTAAGGAATATTTAAAGTCTGCTAATTTCAATAATATCTATCAAGCCAAACACCTAAATATAGCTCCTTCTGTGCAATCTCAAATTAACAAGTTTACCACACGGGAAGATATTATTCTTACGAAATCCGACAAAAACATGGGTTGGGCCCTTGTACCCATTTCCTGGTTCCACACCGAATACAAAAGGCATTTTAAGGATTCAACTACGTACCATCGCATTGACAATTTCAATCAAAATGCTACCATTTCCAAATCTAAAGTTTTTTTTAGGCAAGCTTAGGACCCGTTTTACCAAATCTTTCCAAGGATCCACCAATACGGACCTACTCACTTCAACGTCTTACGACACTTATCAACAACCCTACATGAAGCTGCTTCCCAAAGTACACAAACTTCACCATCCAGCATCACCAGACAACCTTGATCAGCTCACAGGCCGTCCAATCATTACTGCCCACAGTTGGATTACATCTAAGCCATCGCGTCTACTTGGCGAAGAATTAGATAAACTAATTTCTCAAATGCGTGATATTTTCAAACACAGGCAAATCAAATTTCCACTCCTCTACAATTCTTTTGACCTACTTGTCGAACTACAAAACCTACGCATCAATGACATCGACAAATATACGCTCACTACTTTTGACTTTACCTCCCTCTACACTAACATTTCCTACCCTGACACTATCCACGCCATCATAGGCGCATGCAAACTTCTTAACAAACCCACGTCCTATCGCGATCTTTTACTCAATATCAACCATTTCATCAACAACAACAACTTTTTCGTCTCTGGGAGTACGACTTTCCAACAGGTAAAAGGGGTCGCCATGGGAAGTTATCATAGTCGGCAAATCGCTGATTTGGTGCTGCTCTTGAGCGAATTTAAATTTTTGACAGCCCACAACTCGACAGACCTTTTTATTTTTCGTAGATACATAGACGACGGTTTTATGTTGACCTCAAAGACTCATACGAACACACTCATCACAACACTTGCATCCTCATATCCCACTCAAATACCCATTAGTTTCACGTCCAGTCAGCATTTCGTTCATTATCTCGACCTCTGCATTTCACTTAACTACTACACTATCCTGCATCACAAAGTCCACTATCAGGTTTTCCAAAAACCTCATCACAAATACATGTACCCGCATTTTTCTTCCAACCACCCCCAACACGTTTTCACAGGCATCATCAAAACAGAAACATTTCGCTACAGTCGCCTCTCTGCAACAAAGAACGATTACGACTTTGTTCGACAACTTTTTTTATTTAGACTGACTAATCTTGATTACCCAACGAAACTCTTTACTGACAACTCGTTTCCTTGGCTACCATTACAAATTCACAAAGAACGAAAAAAACACCGTAACACGTCAACTACAACCCACTTTCACTCCACTATCTATTATCATAGTAAGTTCAATAAGCACGTTCGCACAGACAAAATCGTCCAGAGAATACTTCATAAATATCACAATATTCACCTCCCAAAACTCAGCAAAGCCTACTGCAATTCCACCAAATTGCATACTTTACTTCTCACCAACAAAATCATGCATTCCAAATTATCGTCTCGTTCAAAATCAAACTAGTCCTTTATGAAGAAAGTCGATCTTAGATCTTTTGTTTTCTACACTACACCAATGTTTTCATTTCCAATTAATACTATATGCTTATAATTTTCTTATTATAGCGTAACACGGTGTACATGTAAATAGTTTCCTTGCTGATTTTCCTTCGAAACCTTTCAAAATGAAATAATTTTATTACTTTATTTCACAAAAAAATTTTTATATTGTCTCCGTATCCGATTGTTATTATAAGGGTAATTTCTGCATTAAATTATTGTAAATACGAATAAATCTCTATGTTGAGTACTTTCTTCTTACCTCCAATGCGATAGGATCCCCAGATTATCCTCCAACCATTTAACTCTTGGATTCGAACAACCAAAAGAACGAATGATCTCATCCGTATTGCACCTTATACCAGCATCGTTTCCATTACCCATCACTTTTCTCTATACCGAGTGTTACACTTCGCCTTCCATGCAAAATTCATCCATTTTATACCCAGACTTCCTTCCCTCGCCTTTTTTCCTGCCTCTCGTTCCCACTCCCCTCCATTTTGTGTTTTCGTTCCCAGTTCACATCAATTCATTTAAATTTTTCTGTCGCAACCGGGGCTGACGCGTACAGGGGACCTAAAAAACTTTTCCAACTTCAGACGTCTCTTCAGTGGTAAAGGAAATTTTAAGGATTTTCGAACACTTTTACGTAAGTATCGAATAAAATTTTATATATTAAAAAAATTTATTGATTACATGTCGAACTTTTCCGATGTTGTGTCCCTTTTTTCAATTTTCATTGCAACTTTGATACGTTTAGTGACTTACGTCGCGACAGTCTGTCTAGCGGGTTTCTCTTTCCCTCACGCGAAACCGGGTCAGAAATTCACTCTCTCTTCTACCATCCTTTTTCTTTTGATCAATTTTCTCTTATGCTCGACACGGGGGGGTCGGGTGGAGGTCTAGCGCTGGACTAGAAACCCCCTTGCTCGGTTGCACTCCGCCCCTGACGATTCGCAACGTTCATCGAGCCTAGGTGTCAGAGCCTTTTCTTGTCATCTTTCCTTTTTTCTCCGAAAATTTTGTTTACCCGATTTTGACGCACTTTACCCTCCCATTTTCGCCGGGGTAACACACTGGCCTCTGGAGAGGTACGTGCAGGGAATTGTGCGCCCCTGCCCCTTTGTGAGCACCGGGTGGCTACTGGCCCGGTAGCCTAGCACCCGTAAGGGCCCCTACCCAGGGTTACGTTTGGGGAAATTTATATTATTGATCAATTTACCACAATTTTTCACATTTAACAAATTTTAGTCATTCAATACAGAATTCACCCATTTCATATCATAGTTTCAAATTTTTGTCCTATTATAAGCTATCTCGTTTATGGATCTACACCAATTGTTATTTTCAAAGCTAATGTACTCCAGAGAAGTTTTCGTTTCTTGAGATTTAATATAAATTTGAACATAGAATTTTGCTACCATGGATCCTACAAACCAACCGAGTATATCAGAACGACGACGCGCCTTATTCCAACTACTTAATGGAGATGTATTTTATCCAGTTCAAGTCTGGCCCAAGGAAATTGTATCAACTTTCTGGAAGAAACCCATTGGAGACAAAGACACTTTCCAACTTATGCTATTTTTTCTGGGCAACGGATGCTCCCCTAATATTATAACAGAATGGATCTACTCTTCACAACACTGGGCAAGCCCACAAAAACTAGACAAAAGAAAACGCCAAGTAAGCTTCATCTGCAACAACATGGACTCCAAAGGGCACATCTGGTTCTATTTTGATATTCATCACAATGAATGGCTTTATCTGAATGGACAAAAGAGAACGAAAAATCAGAATGAATCAAATTAAGTTTCCTCATTTTTCAAGAATATTTAAGCTCATACGCATTTCCTTTTTTGGATAGGCATATCTTTATTTCAAAGAAACGAATGGTTGCAAATAACTATTTCCTTAAAAAATAAAAAATAATAATATAAATTTTCTTTTCTCTGATAAATTTCCTTTTTTACATAGATCACAATTCAATTTTCCTTCCAAATTTTCAGTTTCATTCACAAAGAGAAAATATTTTTCCTTTTTTATATCTCAGGCTGGTTTTGGTATTAAAATTTTTATTTTCACACAGAGTTTGTTCTGTTTACTAACCCCACTATGAGGTTGAGAATTTACCTTGTAAATTTCTCTCCTTCATTTAACAGGCTAGCCCTAATTTTTTACTATGATTTTCCCTCAACTCACCATCCACAGACACAATATTTCCCCCCACCTACCCACTTTACTAGAGATTATTATTTCAGTTAGTGGAGAGAAACCCCTTCTTGTAAGGGGATTCTTGCTGCAGCACCATAATCATGCCACAAAGGTTGCTAGTCTACTGCTGTTTTTGTTTTTTTTACCTTAAACTATCCGTTCTCTGAACAAAAAGGCATCATCTGTGTGTGACCTGGTTATATCTAAGAGGATCGACATATTAGCTGTGGTTGAAACCTGGCTCACTACTGACAATATCTCTGACCCAACTCTGGCTGATATTATAAACTCCCTTCAGGACTTCAACTTCATTCATCTACATAGAGAAATGCGTGGTGGTGGTGTAGGTTTCTTTTTGAGGAAAGGGCTAAATATTAAACAAAATGAGATCACTCTGTTTAATGCTTTTGAGTACATGGATATATCTATTTCTACTCCTACGTCGTCAATGCGCTTTGTTACCGTATATCGACCTCCGCCCTCAAAGAAAAACAAACTCTCTGTCGGCATGTTCTGCGATGACTTTTCTATTCTACTCGAGAATCTTGCGGCTTCGCCTTGCAACCTGATAATTGCTGGAGACTTTAATTTTCATGTTGACAATCGCGAGGATGCTGATGCTTTGACGTTTTTGGACATGTTGGAAGCAGCTGGGTTTGAGCAAAGGGTTGTGGGCCCAACCCATAAACGTGAACACACCCTTGACTTAGTTCTAGTGAGGCATGATGATTCTCTATTACGTGGCCTTCCAGAAATTGTTTGTTTTCCTAACAAGATCTCGGATCATAGTGCCATAGTGTGCACCGCTGATATACCTAAGCCCTGTGCGACAACAAGAACGTTTCAATGTAGAAAATTGCGCAAGATTGATTTGGATTTATGGAACAAGAATTTAAAGGATTCTGCATTATATAATTCTGATTTAAACGCATGCACGGATCCTAATGTATTGACTGATCAATATGACAAGGTTCTAAGCAATCTCATTGAATTACATGCTCCTGTTCGCACTCGTACTGTGACACTACGTCCTTATAATTACTCGCCATGGTATGATGACAACTTGAGGTCTCTGAAGAGAGCTAAGCGCCAGGCGGAACGCAAATATGTCAAGTCTGGCTTAGAGGTCCATCGCCAGATATTTGAAGATCAGTGCCGCATTTACAGTGATGCGTTAAATTCTGCAAAGCAAGAATACTACAAGAATCAAATTTCAGGGTATGATCACAGGCAGCTCTTTAGAATGATTGATGGCCTTTTCAAGGTCAAGTCAGCCCCGCTCTTACCAACATGTGACTCGCCTCAGGGATTGTCTGAGAAATTTGCCACCTTTTTCTCCGAAAAAATAGTGAATCTGAAAGATAGTTTGCACTCGTCAGTCTTGGCGACGATGGATTTGTCAGTAGCGCCTAGTCAACCATTATGTCAGACAGCATTCTGTGATTTCTCTGCGGTGTCTGTACGTTATATCAGCGAGCTCTTAGTAAAGTCCAATACTAAGTCGTGTATATTAGACCCTGCTCCAACTAGTGTGTTCAAGCATTCTATGGAAGCCCTGGCTCCAGCCATCACTTCTATTGTCAATGCTTCTCTGCTATCTGGTGTATGTCCATCATCCCTTAAGAAAGGTGTAATTCACCCTTCGATCAAGAAGCTGTCCCTTGACCGTGAGGCATGAGTTATCGCCCTATCACAAACGTTGCATTTCTATCAAAGATGCTCGAACGTGTGGCCGCTACGCAAACGCTGAACTATCTTATACCCAATGGGCTTTTAGCCAAGAAAAGAAAGAAAGTCTAGCTCTACCACATCTCTCATCCAACGAAGAACCAAGACACGAAGAATCTATAAACCTTACAATAATAAAAACCCTCTCAAGTTACTCAAAGATCACCAACTTAAACCCAATTTCAATTTTCATGTTATCGACTATGTTACTAATACCACTTTTTACACTAAGGAATATTTAAAGTCTGCTAATTTCAATAATATCTATCAAGCCAAACACCTAAATATAGCTCCTTCTGTGCAATCTCAAATTAACAAGTTTACCACACGGGAAGATATTATTCTTACGAAATCCGACAAAAACATGGGTTGGGCCCTTGTACCCATTTCCTGGTTCCACACCGAATACAAAAGGCATTTTAAGGATTCAACTACGTACCATCGCATTGACAATTTCAATCAAAATGCTACCATTTCCAAATCTAAAGTTTTTTTTAGGCAAGCTTAGGACCCGTTTTACCAAATCTTTCCAAGGATCCACCAATACGGACCTACTCACTTCAACGTCTTACGACACTTATCAACAACCCTACATGAAGCTGCTTCCCAAAGTACACAAACTTCACCATCCAGCATCACCAGACAACCTTGATCAGCTCACAGGCCGTCCAATCATTACTGCCCACAGTTGGATTACATCTAAGCCATCGCGTCTACTTGGCGAAGAATTAGATAAACTAATTTCTCAAATGCGTGATATTTTCAAACACAGGCAAATCAAATTTCCACTCCTCTACAATTCTTTTGACCTACTTGTCGAACTACAAAACCTACGCATCAATGACATCGACAAATATACGCTCACTACTTTTGACTTTACCTCCCTCTACACTAACATTTCCTACCCTGACACTATCCACGCCATCATAGGCGCATGCAAACTTCTTAACAAACCCACGTCCTATCGCGATCTTTTACTCAATATCAACCATTTCATCAACAACAACAACTTTTTCGTCTCTGGGAGTACGACTTTCCAACAGGTAAAAGGGGTCGCCATGGGAAGTTATCATAGTCGGCAAATCGCTGATTTGGTGCTGCTCTTGAGCGAATTTAAATTTTTGACAGCCCACAACTCGACAGACCTTTTTATTTTTCGTAGATACATAGACGACGGTTTTATGTTGACCTCAAAGACTCATACGAACACACTCATCACAACACTTGCATCCTCATATCCCACTCAAATACCCATTAGTTTCACGTCCAGTCAGCATTTCGTTCATTATCTCGACCTCTGCATTTCACTTAACTACTACACTATCCTGCATCACAAAGTCCACTATCAGGTTTTCCAAAAACCTCATCACAAATACATGTACCCGCATTTTTCTTCCAACCACCCCCAACACGTTTTCACAGGCATCATCAAAACAGAAACATTTCGCTACAGTCGCCTCTCTGCAACAAAGAACGATTACGACTTTGTTCGACAACTTTTTTTATTTAGACTGACTAATCTTGATTACCCAACGAAACTCTTTACTGACAACTCGTTTCCTTGGCTACCATTACAAATTCACAAAGAACGAAAAAAACACCGTAACACGTCAACTACAACCCACTTTCACTCCACTATCTATTATCATAGTAAGTTCAATAAGCACGTTCGCACAGACAAAATCGTCCAGAGAATACTTCATAAATATCACAATATTCACCTCCCAAAACTCAGCAAAGCCTACTGCAATTCCACCAAATTGCATACTTTACTTCTCACCAACAAAATCATGCATTCCAAATTATCGTCTCGTTCAAAATCAAACTAGTCCTTTATGAAGAAAGTCGATCTTAGATCTTTTGTTTTCTACACTACACCAATGTTTTCATTTCCAATTAATACTATATGCTTATAATTTTCTTATTATAGCGTAACACGGTGTACATGTAAATAGTTTCCTTGCTGATTTTCCTTCGAAACCTTTCAAAATGAAATAATTTTATTACTTTATTTCACAAAAAATTTTTTATATTGTCTCCGTATCCGATTGTTATTATAAGGGTAATTTCTGCATTAAATTATTGTAAATACGAATAAATCTCTATGTTGAGTACTTTCTTCTTACCTCCAATGCGATAGGATCCCCAGATTATCCTCCAACCATTTAACTCTTGGATTCGAACAACCAAAAGAACGAATGATCTCATCCGTATTGCACCTTATACCAGCATCGTTTCCATTACCCATCACTTTTCTCTATACCGAGTGTTACACTTCGCCTTCCATGCAAAATTCATCCATTTTATACCCAGACTTCCTTCCCTCGCCTTTTTTCCTGCCTCTCTTTCCCACTCCCCTCCATTTTGTGTTTTCGTTCCCAGTTCACATCAATTCATTTAAATTTTTCTGTCGCAACCGGGGCTGACGCGTACAGGGGACCTAAAAAACTTTTCCAACTTCAGACGTCTCTTCAGTGGTAAAGGAAATTTTAAGGATTTTCGAACACTTTTACGTAAGTATCGAATAAAATTTTATATATTAAAAAAATTTATTGATTACATGTCGAACTTTTCCGATGTTGTGTCCCTTTTTTCAATTTTCATTGCAACTTTGATACGTTTAGTGACTTACGTCGCGACAGTCTGTCTAGCGGGTTTCTCTTTCCCTCACGCGAAACCGGGTCAGAAATTCACTCTCTCTTCTACCATCCTTTTTCTTTTGATCAATTTTCTCTTATGCTCGACACGGGGGGGTCGGGTGGAGGTCTAGCGCTGGACTAGAAACCCCCTTGCTCGGTTGCACTCCGCCCCTGACGATTCGCAACGTTCATCGAGCCTAGGTGTCAGAGCCTTTTCTTGTCATCTTTCCTTTTTTCTCCGAAAATTTTGTTTACCCGATTTTGACGCACTTTACCCTCCCATTTTCGCCGGGGTAACACACTGGCCTCTGGAGAGGTACGTGCAGGGAATTGTGCGCCCCTGCCCCTTTGTGAGCACCGGGTGGCTACTGGCCCGGTAGCCTAGCACCCGTAAGGGCCCCTACCCAGGGTTACGTTTGGGGAAATTTATATTATTGATCAATTTACCACAATTTTTCACATTTAACAAATTTTAGTCATTCAATACAGAATTCACCCATTTCATATCATAGTTTCAAATTTTTGTCCTATTATAAGCTATCTCGTTTATGGATCTACACCAATTGTTATTTTCAAAGCTAATGTACTCCAGAGAAGTTTTCGTTTCTTGAGATTTAATATAAATTTGAACATAGAATTTTGCTACCATGGATCCTACAAACCAACCGAGTATATCAGAACGACGACGCGCCTTATTCCAACTACTTAATGGAGATGTATTTTATCCAGTTCAAGTCTGGCCCAAGGAAATTGTATCAACTTTCTGGAAGAAACCCATTGGAGACAAAGACACTTTCCAACTTATGCTATTTTTTCTGGGCAACGGATTCTCCCCTAATATTATAACAGAATGGATCTACTCTTCACAACACTGGGCAAGCCCACAAAAACTAGACAAAAGAAAACGCCAAGTAAGCTTCATCTGCAACAACATGGACTCCAAAGGGCACATCTGGTTCTATTTTGATATTCATCACAATGAATGGCTTTATCTGAATGGACAAAAGAGAACGAAAAATCAGAATGAATCAAATTAAGTTTCCTCATTTTTCAAGAATATTTAAGCTCATACGCATTTCCTTTTTTGGATAGGCATATCTTTATTTCAAAGAAACGAATGGTTGCAAATAACTATTTCCTTAAAAAATAAAAAATAATAATATAAATTTTCTTTTCTCTGATAAATTTCCTTTTTTACATAGATCACAATTCAATTTTCCTTCCAAATTTTCAGTTTCATTCACAAAGAGAAAATATTTTTCCTTTTTTATATCTCAGGCTGGTTTTGGTATTAAAATTTTTATTTTCACACAGAGTTTGTTCTGTTTACTAACCCCACTATGAGGTTGAGAATTTACCTTGTAAATTTCTCTCCTTCATTTAACAGGCTAGCCCTAATTTTTTACTATGATTTTCCCTCAACTCACCATCCACAGACACAATATTTCCCCCCACCTACCCACTTTACTAGAGATTATTATTTCAGTTAGTGGAGAGAAACCCCTTCTTGTAAGGGGATTCTTGCTGCAGCACCATAATCATGCCACAAAGGTTGCTAGTCTACTGCTGTTTTTGTTTTTTTTACCTTAAACTATCCGTTCTCTGAACAAAAAGGCATCATCTGTGTGTGACCTGGTTATATCTAAGAGGATCGACATATTAGCTGTGGTTGAAACCTGGCTCACTACTGACAATATCTCTGACCCAACTCTGGCTGATATTATAAACTCCCTTCAGGACTTCAACTTCATTCATCTACATAGAGAAATGCGTGGTGGTGGTGTAGGTTTCTTTTTGAGGAAAGGGCTAAATATTAAACAAAATGAGATCACTCTGTTTAATGCTTTTGAGTACATGGATATATCTATTTCTACTCCTACGTCGTCAATGCGCTTTGTTACCGTACATCGACCTCCGCCCTCAAAGAAAAACAAACTCTCTGTCGGCATGTTCTGCGATGACTTTTCTATTCTACTCGAGAATCTTGCGGCTTCGCCTTGCAACCTGATAATTGCTGGAGACTTTAATTTTCATGTTGACAATCGCGAGGATGCTGATGCTTTGACGTTTTTGGACATGTTGGAAGCAGCTGGGTTTGAGCAAAGGGTTGTGGGCCCAACCCATAAACGTGAACACACCCTTGACTTAGTTCTAGTGAGGCATGATGATTCTCTATTACGTGGCCTTCCAGAAATTGTTTGTTTTCCTAACAAGATCTCGGATCATAGTGCCATAGTGTGCACCGCTGATATACCTAAGCCCTGTGCGACAACAAGAACGTTTCAATGTAGAAAATTGCGCAAGATTGATTTGGATTTATGGAACAAGAATTTAAAGGATTCTGCATTATATAATTCTGATTTAAACGCATGCACGGATCCTAATGTATTGACTGATCAATATGACAAGGTTCTAAGCAATCTCATTGAATTACATGCTCCTGTTCGCACTCGTACTGTGACACTACGTCCTTATAATTACTCGCCATGGTATGATGACAACTTGAGGTCTCTGAAGAGAGCTAAGCGCCAGGCGGAACGCAAATATGTCAAGTCTGGCTTAGAGGTCCATCGCCAGATATTTGAAGATCAGTGCCGCATTTACAGTGATGCGTTAAATTCTGCAAAGCAAGAATACTACAAGAATCAAATTTCAGGGTATGATCACAGGCAGCTCTTTAGAATGATTGATGGCCTTTTCAAGGTCAAGTCAGCCCCGCTCTTACCAACATGTGACTCGCCTCAGGGATTGTCTGAGAAATTTGCCACCTTTTTCTCCGAAAAAATAGTGAATCTGAAAGATAGTTTGCACTCGTCAGTCTTGGCGACGATGGATTTGTCAGTAGCGCCTAGTCAACCATTATGTCAGACAGCATTCTGTGATTTCTCTGCGGTGTCTGTACGTTATATCAGCGAGCTCTTAGTAAAGTCCAATACTAAGTCGTGTATATTAGACCCTGCTCCAACTAGTGTGCTCAAGCATTCTATGGAAGCTCTGGCCATCACCTCTATTGTCAATGCTTCTCTGCTATCTGGTGTATTTCCATCACCCCTTAAAAAAAGTGTAATTCACCCTTCGATCAAGAAGCTGTCCTTTGACCGTGAGGCATGTCCGAGTTATCGCCCTATCACAAACGTTGCATTTCTATCGAAGATACTCGAACGTGTGGCCGCTACGCAAACGCTG
>OX421445.1:48817358-48857358 GCA_949126865.1 Montipora capitata
ATGCCGTACCACAAGAAACTCATGCTTAGGAAAGCGGCTGGCAAAGTCAGTGTCGTCGCCTGGCGCCTCGCAAAAAATACTTTTTTTAAAACCTAAAAATGATTTCAAGTGATATTTTATCACAATTTTTTTTTCAAATGGAAAATTGTCACTCCTTTCGTCATAAAGTGTCCACTTGATTTTCTCGCCATTTTCAAAGGAGATTGAAAGCAGAAATACAGGCCTTTTATCAATAGCACTCAAGTGTCCCTCTTAGTCGAATTCACGAAATCATATACAGAAATCTAACCGGAAAGGAAAAACAATCCTAGCCCCAACGCCAGCAGTTATTGTCAACTCAGTTCTGCAATTGGGTGAATGCACTATTCAGACAAGTAATTACTGGCTTGCCATATGGCAATCCAGTCAAAAAAAATGAGTGGCGTTTTTCCATTTTTTTTATTTTTTTCCTGTGTCGAAATTCGGGAAGTTGTACAATAGGGTTTTTACTGTCACTCCCCTTTTAAGCATTGTCTTTGAGCTCAGAGTCTTCTGTGCATATATCTTTTGTAGGTTTCAGGGGGTAATAGAAATGCGTAGATTTCAAGTTATCCGGTGGGCACAGTAGAATCGTTAAGTAACCGGCAATGGTGTCGAGGTGGATGTAAAGCGAATGGCGTTTGAGCGGATCTTTAAACAAAATATACCCTTATGAAGCTCAAAAATGGAACGTCAATTCGATAAACAAGACCGGCGGTGAAAAATAAATATCGGGAATCTTCAAAGCGACGATTAATGGACTTCAACCACGACTGCATCTTTCCATCGACCGTCGAGCAATGAGCTGTATTTCTAAATATTTTACAAACTGTGGAGTTGTGCACAACACTGAGACCAAATGGCAAATTGTGTGGTAACTTTGTCAGATTGAATATGGGTTTAACAGGCTCATTAAAGGAATCGAACACCTTAAATGCATCTCCTATCTCTGTTGTCTGGATTTATATTTATTTGTACTCAACTTTACTCAGCCTTCAGGTAAAAAACAATTGGAAATTTGGCTGATTGTTGTTCGTCAAAAATTATTTGAAAGAAAGCCTGCTGTCCATTTTTTCCCTCATGATTCAAGGAAAGGGCTCTTCAGCAGAGGGTTTGATCCTGAATACTAGTGGGAAATTTATCTAAACAGACTTAACTGATTAGAGTGTAATGTGAGGTGCTACGTTTCTACCCCATAGGAGCAATGTGAGCGTTAGCCCTACTAATGGCAATGGGCCCACACAAGGACAGAGAAAATCTCTGACCAGGGTGGGAATTGAAATCACGATCTTCGGGTTAGATCACCGCTACTCTACCGACTGACCTACAAGGTCAGACGGGAGAAGGCCGTGGGAACTGAAGATTATAAGGTCAATGAACAATGAACATGTACAAGTACAAGGAAGGATAACGTTTGTGCAATCGTTTTTCTCTGTCCTTGTGTGGGCCCATTTCCATTAGTAGGGCTAATGCGTACATGGCTCATATGGGGTAGAAACCTAGCACTTCACATTACACTCTAATCAGTTAAATCTGTTCAAATATAAGTGCTTCACCGCCACCGTTTGCAAAAACGTAATCCTTCCCGGAAATTTATCTAGTGGCGTATGGTTTAATTTTGACACGGAGTGTCACGGCTTGTTTGCACCCACGCAATAAAATATGTTTTCTGGTACTTATTACGAATACATAACACCATCAAAAAGGAGGGGTCACTGTGCTCGTTCAGGAGAAAATAGCCATTCCTTGACAGACGGAGCTTGGCCATTTTATCAATGTGCGCGAGCTGATGCGCGTGCCTATGACGCAAGAAATTTTCCCTAGTAGGTTTCGCAATGCAAAACCAGGGAATCATCTCAAGTCTAAGCACCCATTTTACAAAGGTTAGCTTTCAATAATTGTTGTGCTGGCTGATTGCTTCATGTAAGTGAAGTGAATGAAACTGGTATACACTTATTGAAAGCTAACCTTTTTTAAAATGGGTGCTGTCGACCAACGCTGTTTCAAATCGATGTTTAGGCTTAGCACTAATTGTCAAGCAGTTCATGGCCAATAGTACTCTCTTGAAATAGTACTGGTCAGTGTTTTCGGGTCACCCCTTTTTAAGTGTGTCTTTGTGGATTGATGGTGTTGCAAATTATTCGAAATTAAGCAATTTGCATATGTCGGTTGACATTTGATAACCGAGTTGTTTTCAAAGATGACAAGAATTTTAGCCATTCTGCATTTCAAGTGTTCTTTCATGAAAATGATTAATAGGTGGCCATAGTTGTTTTCATTAATGTGAGAGGAATTTTGTTCTTTCATGTAAACGATTAATATGTAGCCATATAGTTTTGCACGTCAGAAAATATTTGTTTAAGAATTATGGTGTAAACCGTTTAAAAGTTTATTGTTTAATGTTTATTTGGGAAACCAACAATATTTCTTTAAGCTTAGCTCCTGTGCATTTAGGAGAATTTTGCGTTCTTGAGCAAATTTAATTTATGCAACAATTATTTACAAACAAGGAGCTACTCAAAGGAAACCTGCACTAAAACAAAAAAATTATAACCTTAAACCACGGAACATAATGTTTACAATTACAATTGTTCAAACAAAAACATTTATTGTAATTTTAGCTTTCAAATTTCCTGGGCGCCTCCATCTTGAATAATTGTGACGTATCGGGCTTGCCTTATTGTTCCAGAACAAACGTTCTTAGGGTAACCACGATACGTCACAATTATTCAACATGGCGGTGCCCGGGAAATTTGACAGCCAAAATTATAACAAGCATTTTTGTTTGAACAATTTTAATTGTAAACATTATGTTCTGTGGTTAAAAGTTATTTTGTTTTTTTAATGGAGGTTCCCTTCAAAAAAGAAATATTTAGTGTTTCGTTTCTGGAATGGTAAGGGCGGGAGAAAAGATAAAATATGTTGATTCGGCTCATTCGAATTACTACTCAGTAAGTCTTGGAAATCATGGAAGGCGATGATAGGTTTGGATTTTCCAACAGTTTATCGCTTCAGTTTAACCCAAAATCATTCAGCTAGCAATTTCCATTGATTTGATTTTAGATAATATTTTCTTATTTTAGCTGACGGTATATTCTGTACATTAGTTATTTGTATACCTGTTCATTCTACAATGTATTGTTTGTAAAACACAATTGAATACCGTAGCTTTCTCTACTTGTTCTCTCTTTTGTACACATGTAACCACTGCTCGCCTCGACTAGCTATTGCTAACGGCAAGCGCAGTGCAGTTTGAAAATGTATCACATAATGAAATGCTACGATAAATGGAATAAACGGAAACGGAAATTGTGATCCATTTCCATTGCTTTTGTGTTCGTCACGTTTATAGCTAGATGCTTCGATGTTTGGGTATTCACGGCTTCAGCGGTGTCCGTGTGAGAGCGAGCGGAAGCTAGACTTTCGGGTCACAATCGATTAGATTGAGAGAAGAATATAAAGAGATTACGCGCGTGAAATGCAAAAAATAAATGAGTTCCTATCCAGAATTTACCTTTTTCTTAGAAGAAGAGAAAGTACAGTTGTTGAATGGAAGCTGCCCCCGATAGTTTCCCACATTTCGGGTTGTTACTTGGATTAACACTGCTGTTAGTTATTCACACGCGTTTTTGACATAAATTTCTAATTTTGTAGTTCCTTAGGTCTCACGTTTTTTGCGTGTTGTACTGAAATAATTAGTTGTTTCCCTTTAAGAGTAACTTAATCGTATCTAGCCCTCAAAACATGAGTCACTCCTTTTATCACCTGGAAGGCAAGAGATCATCTCTAACGAATCAAAATTTAAGGAATCATTGGACATCTCGTAGATTAAAGTAAGTTGAAAACTTTCCAGTTTGGTGTACATCGTTTTTTAAAGTGCCTTTGTTCTTTATTCGATTTCCGTTTAAATATTGCTAGTGCTAATCACCCTTACTTGCAGTCGAGGACTGAATTGCGAAGGGTGCGGCTCACGACATCGGGCTGAAAGCATACATCATAGGACATCTCGTAGATTAAAGTAAGTTGAAAACTTTCCAGTTTGGTGTTCATCGTTTGGTTAAAGTGCCTTTGTTCTTTATTCGATTTCCGTTTAAATATTGCTAGTGCGAATCAGCGTTACTTGCTGTCGAAAACTGAATTGCGAAAGGCGCGGCTTACGACATCGGGCTGAAAGCATACAAAGGCGCCTCTGGCTACCGCTATACAGTCCATGTTTGATGTCAGAGCACAGCACCACAGCTCGATGTTAATTAGCTGTGAGTCGATTTTGATGAGGGAGGAAAACCCGAGTACCCGGAGAAAAACCCTCGAGTCAGGTTGAGATCGCCTGAAAGTCAGCCCACATGCTGGCCGGGGCCAGAATTGAACCCCGGTTCGCAGTGGTGGGAGGCCCGATAGATAACCATTAAGCCACCCTGACACCCAAATCGCGTTATTAGCCTTCCCCCCCCCCCCCCCCCTTTTCCGCCCCCTCCCACCAAAAGGAACGCGGTTTGATACCCCGGTTATTTGCGCTTCTTGTAAACAACTTTGCTTTGGGTCTGGAAGGGGAAGGGGGTATTTTAGGCCTTTTATTGTAGTTATTGTCTAATGGACTCAATTACTTTTGTCCAAGGTTGTGGTTTGAACCACATGCGAAGACGGAAGAATACACAAGAAGACTTAGCCACACGGGTTAATTAAGGAATTCACGTTCATAAACTTCTATTTCCTGTTTTGAGTCGAATAGTTCAAGTTTTTATTGCTACAACAAGTTCCAGGAATTTCCGAAATAAACTGTGCATATTGAAATATCAGTCTCTGTGGGTTCACTTGGTTCAGGAATATAACACTACCTCGTCCCCTACAAACACATCCATATGCTATATTGTGCCTTTCCATAGTATTCACGATACAAATAGGCCAGACAAATCTCAAACTACTCGAAAAAAAAGCAAAGAAAGCAGTCGAGAATCAAGAAATCACACAATCCTTCGATAAGAAATGCTAAATTCTTGTTTTGGCCTCGTCTACGCACCTTCTAAAACTAACACTGCTATGACGTGGGCTCAACTGTAGTAACAGCTATTACAAACTCCAGTTTGATTGGCCACAACACCTCACTGTGTAAGTAGTTTATCTTGAAGTTAAAATAGATACGTTTCGTTTGTGAGGAAACGAAAAAAAACTAAGTAGTGTTTCGTTTCCGGACTGAGAAGCTCTGGGGATGATGAGAAATATGCCGCATTCGAGCTCGATTCCCTGGCCTGCTAAAATCCATTTTACGAGTTACCAGAAGTACCTGTTGGGTTCCTAGGTTTTTTTCTTTATTATTTTCGGATTGGCTCAGCCAGCATTACTCCTGGGAGAATCCAGTTTCCGCGCCTTCAATACCACCCAACTTAGTGCCAACCGTTTTTGTGTAACATGCACCACAGGCAACCCAGTTTACGCCTGAGAGCGTCTAGTTTCAGTTCTGCCAGTATCACAGGACAATATTCACCCGAACAAGGTGAGATTCAGCTCAGTGGTAGAGTATCCGAAGAAAGAATCGGGGGGTTGTCACGTAGGTTCGACTCCTGCAAAGGAGTCCTCAAGTTCTTTCCGATTACCTCCGAGTCAACATCGAAAAGGTACATCTCTTTATTATTGCTGTAAACAGTTGGTTCGCTCTTGGACTAAAAGGGACTCCTCCTGATGTTTATATGTGAGCGTTAACCGTGCTCCTTCAGCTTGGCTCAGGTCGGCTGTGATTGTCAAATTGCGTTGGTGTTTCGATTTTCATTATTCCCAGTTGAGAACTTAAGCAGCAAGTCGGTTAGAGCGCGGCCTTGGTGCAAGAGGTCTTCAGTTCGATTCCCGGATCTCACATGCTTGTATCGACTTCTTTCCTTTCAGTGTAGCTCAAGTAGCTTTAATACTCGTAAAATGGAGCACTGATGAAGAGGGGGAAGTAAAATGAGAGCACCGTCTGCATCAGGTTTGTCAGTTGAATTACTGTTACGAGTTATCGACGTTAAATAAAGTTGCTGTACTTTACTTTTTGCTATTTTCAAAGTGGTCACTTGTACTACTGTTACGCAGGGTTTGAGGATCCAGAGATGCTGTTATGCGTGTTACACAATTCATCTGATCAGCGTCATCTGGAGAGACTGGCGTTGGGGTTCAGTACTCTTATGGCACCTGATTAGCGCGGCATTCCGAAACTCTTGCATTCTTAAGGTATAAACTATAGGATTTACAAAGGAATTGGCGTAGAACAAGACAGTTACGGACTGGTGGATATTAAATCTGACCTTTTTGGATAGTGTTTTGAATCCTCTCACATTGAGGACAGCGTTGAAAAACGGGGGAAGAATGAAGATTGTGCTGAGAGCAGTGACAACGAATAACGTGGCTGTCAATTTCCTGTCGGAGGCCCCTGCCCCAGATAGCTGTGGAGGGACATTCCTTTTCACATTAAAGATTATAATAATCATACAGGATACTATGACGGTCGAAAGGACACTTATCATAAGTGAAGCCCAAACGAAAAAGGAGGCTTTTAAATCAGTAAGAAATAGCGCAGCCGCTGCACACGACAGGACAAGAGCTAATAGCCAAATGCAAACAACGGTCTTTAAATAGTTCCAGTTCGTCAGTCGAGAATGTCTGAAAGGAAATAAAGTTGCATGAAGGCGTTCCAACGACAGCAAGGCAAGATTAAGCAGGGAGCAATTTTCAAAAAATTCATCAAAGTACATGACTGTGAACTTTTTCCAACTGAATCCATTTTTAGCTTCAAAGGTTTGCGTATGGTAAATATGCATGGGCCCTGACACAGCTCCCACCAGCAAATCAGCCACAGCCAGGTTTATGATCAGGTACATAGTGCACTTGCGTAGACTGTGATTTCTTGCAAAGGTGATGATAGTGAAGCCGTTTATTAGAAATATGATGACAAATTCAGCGATGTAAACTGCAAGCCACATGGTATTCAACCTTGTCGAAGGATCATCTGTTCCTGTTTCATTCGGCATTCTCAAGCCAAGTCAGATTCAAATTGTCTGGCGTTGTCTCTTGCCTGTTCTAATAAGTTGAAAAATCAAAAGATTAAATTTGCTGATAAAGAAAGTCTCCCTTTTTTAGCCGGGGCCGAAAATTTCAATTGGCTTTATCGATACGAGTGACTGGGGTCCTTTAAGAACAGTTACTGCGACGGCAACGTTCCATCCTGTTTACGTCGTACAATGTGGATGAAATTAAAATAAATTGGTGCGAGCGGTTTCAAAGTAAAAATAGAGACTATAGGGTTCACAGTTTTACGCTCACGTTGTCGTCAAAACCTCAAAATTGGTGATTTCTTGTTGTTACGAAGTGCACCGCAAAAATTGTGCTAAAATGCATGCTGCAAGTGCAGCATGATTATTTTTTGTGGCGATGCCGTTGACGTGGCAGGTGGAAATTTGCGTTTCTCTACAAATCCAGGAAACTTGTTTTATTTTAGTTCATTTCTAGCGTGTTTTCTACAGATATCTATCTTACCAGCAAATTGCCAAAAGCGGGAGACACTGAGCTGGAATGTACGGTGGCCCATAATTAAGTGACTTTCTGCAAATTAAAGAGTTGCGGCTAATAAAATAAAGTTGCTGCAAATAAAGTAAAGTTGCTGCAAATAAAATAAAGTTTGTTGCAAATTAAAACATCAAGAGTATGCGTGCGCACTGAAAGAAGGACAGGTACAAAACACTGGTCACAGGTCATTGTTTTATCAATACAAAAACAACCCTAACTGTTTATATATGCAAACATTAGGCCTGATTAGTCCTAAGGTTAGCTTTAATGTATGTTTAGGATACTTCCTGTATTGTTAAAACAATGACCTGTGACCCGTGTTTTGTACCTGTCCTTCCTTCAGTGCGCGCGCATAATTTTAATGTTTTAATTTGCAGCAACATTCTTTTAATTGTAGCAACTCGTTTTGTAAATTTGCAGAAACTATTGTGAATTTGCTTGCGGCAACTTTATTTTATTTGCAGCAACTCTTTAATTTGCAGCTTGTTCCTTGTGGGCCACCGTATAGAATGAGAGATATTGCATGGATTTATAACAAGCAATATTTTAAGGAGCCTCTGAATCTTCTCCATTTCACTTTCTAGCACTGAATAATTTATGGAGGTCACCGAGTTCGTTACCACGACGCCACCTATATTTACTGGGTTGCCAAACCCAGTCGAAATCTGCGTTTTATTTCGTCGTTTTTTAATTATTTTATTTAAGTAGTGTCTTTGTGTGTAGAGTCATCTGTGCGTATTTTTGCTAGGCTTCAGGGGGTAGTAGAAATAGACCGAATGCATAAATGGCGGCCAAAAAGAATTCTTTTGTTTATGTGCTAATTAGACTCACTGGTCTTGCATGTACAAAATACAAAAGAAATGTTGCTTGAGAGCGAGGCTAGTTATTCTTATCAGCACATAAACAAAAGAGTACATTTTTGGCCTCCATTTATGCATTCGGTCTATGGGTAGATTTTATCTGGTGGACACAGTAGAATATTTAATTAACCTGCAAAGGCGTCGAAAGTCATTGTATCTCGAATGTCGTTTCAGTGGATCTTTAAGGAACATATACCCTTATGGAGCTCTAGAATGGAACTTCAATTGGATAAATAATTGTACAGGCGGGGAAAAATATAGATATCTGGCCCGGGTTGCTCAAAGCAGGGTTCGCGCTAACCAGCGTTAAATACCTTCCTAACCAACGGTTAGCGCTAACCAGGCTTCGAGCAACTGGCCCCTAAAATCTTAAAAACGACGAGTAATGGGCTTTGACAACAATTGCATCTTTCGCCGTAGGATATCACAAAGTGAGCTTTATTTCTAATATTATTTTACAAACTGTGCTGTTATGTGCAACACCGAAACCAAATGGCAAATTCTGTATGGGTGTAAAACGAATCGAACGCCTTGAATGCATCACAGTGTTTACTGAAGTCGTATCTCAGTTGTCTGGCAATTTACATTTATTTTGTACTCCACTCTGCACAGTTTTCAGGTAAAAAAATAATTGAAAATGTGATAGTGAAGAATTATTGGAAAGAAAGCTTATTGTCTATCTTGTGCTTTGTTATTGACGGAAAAGGATTTATACGAAAAGGGTTTGATCTGAAGTTTATTTAATCACGGATTGTGTTTCTTGTTTGCACGCAAGCAGTTAAAATAGAAAGGGGATTTTTTGTTTGTTTCAATAAAATTTACGTTGGAAAAGGTTTTTCTGGCATTTTTCGTTCAAACGAACGGCCAAAAATAAAGCTTTTTAACGACCTTTTTGAATATTTTTTGACATGTACTTTAATATTATCTGTCAAAAATTTGTATAATAAGCTTGAAATAAACACACTCAAGAAATTTAGTCGCATTTACCTCATCGTAGAGTTCTCGTTAATATTTTACTTTCTTCAGGTAATAAAAACAATTTGAAATTTGACTAAGAAAGCTTGTTGTCCATTTTTTGCCTTGGTTCTTCAGTGAAGGGATGTATCAACATTGCTCCAGACAAGATTGCTTCCCGACCCAACAGACGAAATGTAAATATTCAGTTAAATATTGCAACAAAATTGAAAAAGGAAAGACGGAAGTGTCAGCTAAAAATTACGTTGTTAAACTCTGAAAGCGACGAACGATTAACATTGTTCCCTGTAGTTCATTCAATGTAAACAAGAACCTTGACACAAGGTCATCACGTGCACCCTTGTGGTTGCCTAGCACGTGGTCAATTTCTTCCTTTTGACATAACATCGTGACCTTCCCTTGATTCATAGAAGTCAGAGACGAGACTGCAGAAATTTAAGTGTCCCTTAGAAAATGGTGACCTTTTTATTGCCTGCTTTGAGTTCGTTTCTTATGCCTCAGATACTGGAAAAGTATTGACTTAACCTTTTATCGTTTCGTTTTGTTTGTAGCAAGCTCCATGCAATTGTCAATGCAAATATCAAAATAAACGATCTTTTTTACCCCATCGTATGTGGATTAAAAGGCATTTTTAGTTGTATTAACGAGAGTAAATTTTTGCTGTTCTTTTTTCTGCTGGAACTTATTTTTGCGGATCAAGTATCATCCGCAAAATCCGCAAAAATTAAACCCAGCAAAATAAAAGTGCTAACCTGGTAACTCCCAGCTTTTGCGATACTATTTGCTGCAAACGTAAAACCAAAGAAAATTTTTACCCGTCATCAGATTACTGAAAAGAAGAGGAATTATGAAGCGGAAACAACATGTTCAGTCCTTTCTTAGTGTTTGGCATAAACGATTGCTTAGTGCAAACATGCATGCATGACATGCAGGAAAGCGTCCGTCACAGTAATTTGCAGTTAGTTTTTTTGCAGACTATTTCATTTAAAGGGGCTATGTCACGTTATTTTAGGGTGTTGCGGGAAAATATTTAATTAATCACGAGTTCAAAACTCGAAAATGGTAATGAGGAATTCCTTTACCGATAAAATTATCGTTACATCACAAACTAAATGATTCTGAGAAAAAAGACGACCTTTATCCAGGCGATTTTCTCATAAACTT
This sequence comes from Montipora capitata, assembly GCA_949126865.1. Lineage (NCBI taxonomy): Eukaryota > Metazoa > Cnidaria > Anthozoa > Scleractinia > Acroporidae > Montipora > Montipora capitata. The sequence goes on from OX421445.1 coordinate 48,827,909, forward strand.
GAAAAACGTCGTGCCGACCTTTCTCAAGATTACCCAAATGTAATGCACCTATCAATGTTAAGGCCGAGTCCATTTACGTTCATCCGTGCTTCTCTTTCCTTTTGTAGTATTTCTTTTATGTTGTTCAACAGTTTTAAGTGGTTATTGCAATGTTTCATTCTACTTTTTGGGCATTTTGCGAATCATGGAATTTTATCATTTTATGTGACATAGCCCCTTTAAAGAAGAAACGAGTAAGTTTCAATCAAGAGTGAGTCTTTTTATCTTTGAACTGAATTTATTACCAAAGCTTAAAAAAATAAAAGACCTCAAAATGGGACAGGACATTACAAAATAATTAAACGTGTGAATGAAGGTGTGAGGCAAAGAAGCTTTGCTAGCACGACGTCTGGCTGACCTCTCAAATGGTCTTAATGACCGCCCCCCCCCCCCCCCCCCCTCCACTTGAAAAAATTAACTGGAACGCTGCAGTTCAATACTACCCAACTCAGTGGCTTCTGTTTTTGTGTAACACGTACCACAGGCAACCCAGTGTACGCTCACGGAGCGTCTAGTCTCACACGTGAAAGACCTAATCCCGTTCATTACGTACTGACGAAATAAAATGATTCCGACCAAGGGAGCCTACATTTGGCATCCATTTGATCGGAGGTGAATAATATTCAATTTCTAATCACCTCACAGTCAGCAGAGTAAAACGTACTACTGAGGTGTTGTATATACTAACAAAAGAAATAACGATTTTCGATTCTCTTCCATGGACGCGATGATTAACGCTATGAGGCTGGATGCGATAGATGTCTTGGAGTATTTCGCTAAGAATATCCATTTCATTTCCGAAATCGGTAACACTTTGTCTAGTAAACTTAAAAGCTGAGAGCGATAAAAGTTATGACCAAATAAGTTAAAAAAATTTTTGTTCAGCGCGTTTTAAGGCTTTCGATCAGAGCTGGGTCTTTGCACCTGCCTCGTGCTGAACAACAACTCTCGGTATTTTCCCCAGATCAGAGCTCAAATGTAGAATCCAATGTTATAGCATATAAAATATGAACATCTTGATACCCGTTTGGAAAATCCTTTGTCCGATAAGGTTATGTCTTTTATCGAAACGTTGACACTCCACTATGTTTATCTTTTTTTCCGTTTTCTTGGTGACCGGAATTAAACTTAAGCCAAATCGTCTCTAAACTTTGGATGCATCGGCATAACAAACTAAAGTCACAGGCCCTTTATCTCAAACAACACATTATTTTATCCAGGATATACAGACGAAATATACAATCAACTTACTGGTCCTTTTCTTGACTGCAAATTTGCACCGTGAAAAGCTTCCTTCATTCTTACCCTTTTTTTTACGACAATTTCATTAAAAAGTTAAAGTTAAAGTTTTCCCTGTGATTTTTCAAACTGAAAAACTTTAATTCTAGAAATGCGAGCCTTAGTTGATGTAATCAGCTGTGCACCGTATGTTTAAACAAAAATTTCTTTTTGACCAATCCAGGCAGAGATTTACGATTGCTCATGTAATGGAAACAAATAGTTCCCAGTTCAATTTGCTGTTTTTAATTTTCTAGGCAAAAGTCCATCTTGTTTGTATTTACAATACAGAAAAGCATTCATTGGAAAGTGAAAGCGAAATTGCAGAAACGAAGGAAAGTTATCAGTTCCTTCCGAAATACTGTATACAGGCATACGGTTTAATTAAATCCTAGTTAAAATTAGGTCCTTCATCGAACGGCAAAGGTTGACAACATTATGAACGCTTCAGCGTATTGAAGGGATATTTACAATGACTTGAAAGGAAAAAAGTTGATCCCCCACCTGTCTGAAGCAAATTTAGGTTTGGCGAGCACTTAATACAGCTGTCAGGTGTCTTCTTCCTTGAGCAAGGAATATTACATAAAGCAAGCCGGTACTTCACAGCAAAGCCCTTCGTATGGAGAAGTATGGCGGACGGTACCAGCAACCATACTCTAAGTTCCGTTGGTATTTTAACGGAACCATTGGATACTTGGTATTCAACCATCCGTGGTATCATCGCTGTGCTGACAATCACTGGAAACGGCCGTCTCCTCATTTATTTTATGACTTGCAGACGGCATCTGCGAGTAACCAGTAACTGGTTCGTTCTATCCTTGGCGATTGCAAACTTTCGCATCGGTTTGTTTGTCACACCAAGTGAATTTGCATGCAAGTTTTATTTTCGATGCGACCTGGTACTTGCAGATTGTATTTTATAACTTTCTGCTGTTTTCTTCAACAACGAACCTTTGGTTCATGACAATCGACAGATACATTGGTCATTGTATTGTGCACTCCCTGAGGTATGCATCGTTGTTGACAACCGAGCGAGTAATTGCAATGGTGGCCATAGCCTGGAGTTCCTCGTTCGCTGCAACATTTGTTCGCCTCTTTTGGTTTGAAAACGATCACTTTCAACAGAAGATCGAAAAATATTATCTAGTGGCTGTGGTTGTTTTATTCGGCATTGTTTCTTGCTTTGTACTAATTTTTATTTATCTTCGTGTTGTCTTTATTTCACGAAAAGTATCCAAGCAAATAACCACCCAAGCAGTTGACATAAATCACAACTACAAACCAAAGGAGCTGAAATTTCGAAGCCGGCATAGGAGAGAAAATTTGTCTACAAGCCTTCTTGGCTCCGTTATCTCGTTATTTGTTCCGTCTTTGTAACAACCTTAGTGTCTCTTTATCGTTTTGCTTTACCTACAGGCTTTGCTCTATTGAACCGTTCTCATAAAAGTAGCTTACTTGTTCGTTCATTTAAACTCCAGCGTTAATTTCGTCGTGTACGCATTGATCAAAAAAGATAATTTATTCGTCTTGAAATCAAAGGTATGTTCTGTTGTCGCAATTCAGTGGAACCGCCTCAGCCTACTTTCAGTATTGTGGAGAATATTCCATGATGGAGTAGTAGCTGATCTAAGAGGTAAGCTGTTTTGTAACCGTGACTCTACGCATTAAGGCAACCGGGCTGGATAAAATTCCTGCTTCAATTCTTGAATTTTGAGCGAGCATAGTTGTATCATCGTTGACTTGCGTTCCGTTTAACCTTAATTCATTCAGCGGGGAAAACAAAATGGAGCAATATTTTTCTCATATGACCTAAAAACGTCCATCGCTGCAAAGGAAGCGAATGGCGATTATAACTCAACACTGCCAGGATATCTTAAAAGACTTAAGGACGGTGCCTACTATTGTTATTGCTCATACGTTCTGCGCATCTCGAGATACTCGGATTTCATAAGACTGCTCAAATGTATATATTAAGGCTTGACCAATCTAATTATTTTGCATATTTTTATTTGAAGGGAAGCATTTGTCCAATGTCCACTGAAACTTAGCAGAAAGTTTTTTTATTGGTGTTGTTATTAAATTGCCAAAATATTTTGCATCGCATTTTGGTCACGTGACCTTGAAACAACTTTTAACGTTTATATCCTTTACTGAAAAATGGGGAACATTTATACTTCAAAATGTTGAAAACGTTTGGCATAAACACGTTTAGTACAACTGTGCCTACCGAATGCCGCCTTTTAATGTGGTACTCCGTATTTTCCTTTTAAGATATTTGGATGTTTATCATGTCACGTGACCTATTTCCTCAATTGTTCATTGCTCTTAACATGTGGACATGATTAAAAGGCGGTATGACAAAGCCCTTACAAGGGGTCATCGAATAATCAAGGAAAAAGATTGATATAATGTAGCTGAATGTTCCCCATTTTTTGAGTAAAAAATATAACTATACGTTATAAGTCGATTTCGGTCACGTGACAAAAATGTTGTACGGAACATTTTGGAAACGTTATATCAATACCGATAACTAACTGCCTGCCAAGTTTCATAGGCCCTGGACAAATGCTTTCCCTTCAAATAAAATTATGCATAATAATTAGGCTGGTCAAGCCTTAATAACTGAGTGGTGCTTATGAATACAGGGATATTTTTGCGGGGTTCAAAACTATGCGGAGAAAGCAGAACGTAGCAAGTGATCTCGGTATCCAAAAAGAAAATTGGGGGTAACCACGCATTTTTCGGAGATAATTAAGCTTCAATTTGGAAAAGAACGCTGTACATTGCTTTGTATTTTAAAGCTTTTTAGAAATGTTGTTGATTAATTATCTTCGAAAAATGCGTGGTTACTCTTAATTTTCTTTTTGGATTCCTATAACACTGGCTAAGATCTTCTTTTCCCGCATGTTCAGTAAACCGCGCAAACACATCTTTGAATTAGTAGGCACCGTCCTTAAAGAATACTCAACTGGAAGTAAACGAACGCAACCGCAAATGCACAGCAAAACGTGTAGCACAGCACAGAAACAATAATCGATAATATGTAGATAGTGATCCGCAAACTTTCCGACATGCAATCGTCACGCGAGCCCACCCACCCACTCACTCACCCAAGAAATCGAAAATTTCGCCGGTATGCGCTATGCCGTAGCACAAGAAACTCGTGCTTAGGAAAGCGGCTGGCAAAGTCAGTGTCGTCGCCTGGCGCCTCGCAAAAAAAATATATTTTTTAAACCTAAAAATGATTTCAAGTGATATTTATCCCAAATTTTTTCATATGGAAAATTGTCACTCCTTTCGTCATAAAGTGTCCACTTGATTTTCTCGCCATTTTCAAAGGAGATTGAAAGCGGAAATACAGGACTTTTATCAATAGCACTCAAGTGTCCCTCTTAGTCGAATTCACGAAATCATATACAGAAATCTAACCGGAAAGAAAAAACAATCCTAGCCCCAACGTCCGCAGTTATTGTCAACTCAGTTCTATAATTGGGTGAATGCACTATTTAGACAAGTAGTTACTGGCTTCCCATATGACAATCCAGTCAAAAAAAATGAGTGGCGTTTTTCCATTTTTTTTTTTTTTTTTCGTGTTTCGAAATTCGGGAAGTTGTACAATAGGGTTTTTGCTGTCAATCCCCTTTTAAGCATTGGCTTTGAGCTCAGAGTCTTCTGTGCATATATCTTTTGTAGGTTTCAGGGGGTAATAGAAATGCGTAGATTTCAAGTTATCCGGTGGGGACAGTAGAATCGTTAATTAACCTGCAATGGTGTCGAAGTGGATGTAAAGCGAATGGCGTTTGAGCGGATCTTTAAACAAAATATACCCTTATGAAGCTCAAAAATGGAACGTCGATACGATAAACAAGACAGGCGGTAAAAGATCAATGTCTGGAATCTTCAAAGCGACGATTAACGGACTTCAACAGCGACTGCATCTTTCGATCGACCGTCGAACAATGAGCTGTATTTCTAAATATTTTACAAACTGTGGTGTTGTGCCCAACACTGAAACCAAATGGCAAATTGTGTGCTAACTTTGTCAGATTGAATATGGGTTTAACAGGCTCACTAAAGGACTCGAACACCTTAAATGCATCTCCGATCTCTGTCGTCCGGATTTATATTTATTTGTACTCAACTTTGCACAGCCTTCAGGTAAAAAACAATTGGAAATTTGGCTAATTTTTGTAAGTCAAGAATTATTTAAAAGAAAGCCTGCTGTCCATTTTTTGCCTCATGATTTAAGGAAAGGGTTCTTCAGCAGAGAGTTTGATCCTGAATACTGGTGGGAAATTTATCTAAACAGACTTAACTGATTAGAGTGTAATGTGAAGTGTTACGTTTCTACCCCATATGAGCAATGTGAGCGTTAGCCCTACTAATGGCAATGGGCCCACACAAGGACAGAGAAAAACTCTGACCAGGGTGGGAATTGAAATCACGATCTTCGGGTTAGATCACCGCTACTCTACCGACTGAGCTACAAGTTCAGACGGGAGAAGGCCATGGGAACTGAAGATCTTAAAGTCACAGCAATGAACATGTAAAAGTACAAGGAAGGATTACGTTTTTGCAAACGTTTTTCTCTATCCTTGTGTGGGCCCAATTACATTAGTAGAGCTAATGCTCACATGAATCATATGGGGTAGAAACCTTGCACTTCACATTACACTCTAATCAGTTAAGTATGTTCAAATATAAGTGGTTCACGGCCAACGTTTGCAAAAACGTAATCCTTCCCGGAAATTTATCTAGTTGCGTATGGTTTAATTTTGACACGGAGTGTCACGGCTTGTTTCCACGCACGCAATAAAATGGGAAGTTTTTTTCTCCCTTCTAACAGCTGATTCTTTTTTTTGTCTTTTTAAGGGGTGACCCGAAAAAACTGACCCCCGGTCCATGGACTACCCAAACGGACTACCCCAAATATACTTTAAGTGAGTACTATTGGTCGTAAGCAGCGTCACAATCAGTGCTAAGCCTAAACATCCATTTTAAACAGCGTTGGTCTACAGCATTTAAGGTAATTCTCTTGAAAATGACGTACATGTACTATCCAGATTTTTGTCAAACTTGACACAATTGATATTCATGCACAGGACATTTAAAAAATGCAATAAAAAGATGGGTCACCGTGCTTGTTTTCCCGCTGCATGCCCTTTATTCTAAGTGTTTTTTACCGAATTACACGAGAAGAGTTTCAAACTTGATCAACCAGAAAAATTGTTGTTATATTGCGTAATTTTAAATTGCTCGATCTTGCAAAGAAATGTAAGCAAATTGGACCGCTACATCATCACCTCACACTCGTTGTCTCGCTCCTAATCCTATTTTTACGTCATTGATAGCTAAATACCACAACTTCTACAATCCAACTTTTTTTCTAATTAAAATATGTTTACCGTGTACCTATTACGAATACATAACACCATCAAAAAGGAGGGGTCACCGTGCTCGGTCAGGAGAAAATAGCCATTCCTTGACAGACGAAGCTTGGCCATAGTATCAATGTGCGCGAGCTAATGCGCGTGCCTATGACGCAAGAAATTTTGCGTAGTAGGGTTGCGCAATGCAAAACCAGGGAATCACTTTAAGTCTAAGCACCCATTTTACAAAGGTTAGCTTTCAATAATTGTTGTGAAGTGACGTGAAGTGATGCATTTATATAGCGCCCTTATCACAACGTCTCAAAGGCGCTTTACAATGATCGACGCAAATTGCAGCGGCTTCTAAGCAGTCCATGCATGCTGGTACTCATTTTACCGACCTCGGAAGGATGGAAAGCTGAGTGAACTTTAGCGGGAAAGAAGGTCGCCAAATTTCCAGTCTCGGCAGAACCGGGAATGGAACCCGGGGCCTTAGGGTTGGAAGGCAGAGATCTTACCACTGCACCAACCCCTCCGCTAATTGGCTGATTGCTTCATGTAAGTGAAGTGAATGAAACTGGTATACACTTATTGAAAGCTAACCTTTTTAAAATGGGTGCTGTCGACCAACGCTGTTTAAAATCGATGTTTAGGCTTAGCACTAATTGTCAAGCAGTTCACGACCAATAGTACTGTCTTGAAATAGTAATGGTCAGTGTTTTCGGGTCACCCCTTTTTAAGTGTGTCTTTGTGGATTGATGGTGTTGCAAATTATTCGAAATTAAGCAATTTGCATATGTGGGTTGACATCTGATAACCGAGTTGTTTTTAAAGATGACAAGAATTTTAGCCATTCTGCATTTCAAGTGTTCTTTCATGAAAATGATTAATAGGTAGCCATAGTTGTTTTCATTAATGTGAGAGGAATTTTGTTCTTTCATGTAAACGATTAATATGTAGCCATATAGTTTTGCACGTCAGAAAATATTTGTTTAAGAATTCTGGTGTAAAATGTTTAAAAGTTTATTGTTTAATGTTTATTTGGGAAACCAACAATATTTCTTTAAGCTTAGCTCCTGTGCATTTAGGAGAATTTTGCGTTCTTGAGAAAATTTAATTTATGCAACAATTATTTACAAACAAGGAGCTACTCAAAGGAAACCTGCACTAAAGCAAAAAAATTATAACCTTAAACCACGGAACATAATGTTTACAATTACAATTGTTCAAACAAAAACGTTTGTTGTAATTTTGGCTTTCAAATTTCCCGGGCGCCGCCATCTTGAATAATTGTGACGTATCGGGCTTGCCTTATTGTTCCAGAACAAACGTTCTTAGGGTAACCACGATACGTCACAATTATTCAAGATGGCGGTGCCCGGGTAATTTGACAGCCAAAATTATAACAAGCATTTTTGTTTGAACAATTTTAATTGTAAACATTATGTTCTGTGGTTAAAAGTTATTTTGTTTTTTTAATGGAGGTTCCCTTCAAAAAAGAAATATTTAGTGTTTCGTTTCTGGAATGGTAAGGGCGGGAGAAAAGATAAAATATGTTGATTCGGCTCATTCGAATTACTACTCAGTAAGTCTTGGAAATCATGGAAAGCGATAAGTTTGGATTTTCCAACAGTTTATCGCTTCAGTTTAACCCAAAATCATTCAGCTAGCACTTTGCATTGATTTGATTTTAGATAATATTTTCTTATTTTAGCTGACTGTATACTCTGTACACTAGTTATTTTTATACCTGTTTATTCTACAATGCATTGTTTGTAAAACACAATTGAATACCGTAGCTTTCTCTACTTGTTCTCTCTTTTATACACATGTAACCACTGCTCGCCTCGACTAGCTATTGCTAACTGCAAGCGCAGTGCAGATTGAAAATGTATCACATAATGAAATTCTACGATAAATGGAATAAACGGAAACGGAAATTGTGATCCATTTCCATTGCTTTTGTGTTCGTCACGTTTATAGCTGGATGTTTCGATGTTTGGGTATTCACGATTTCAGCGGTGTCCGTGTGAGAGCGAACGGAAGCGAGACTTTCGGGTCACATTCGATTAGATTGAGAGAAGAATATAAAGAGATTACGCGCGTGAAATGCGAAAAATAAATAATGAGTTCCTATCCAGAATTCACGTTTTCCTCAGAAGAAGAGAAAGTACAGTTTTTGAATGGAAGCTGCCCCCGATAGTTTCCCACATTTTCGGGTTGTTACTTGGATTAACACTGCTGTTAGTTATTCACACGCGTTTTTGACATACATTTCTCACGTTTTTTGCGTGTTTTACTGAAATAATTAATTGTTTCACTTGAAGAGTAGCTTAATTGTATCTAGACCTCACAACACGAGTCGCTCCTTTTATCATCTGGAAGGCAAGAGATCATCTCTAACGAATCAAAATTTAAGGAATCATTGGACATTTCGTAGATTAAAGTAAGTTGAAAACTTTCCAGTTTGGTGTTCATCGTTTGGTTAAAGTGCTTTTGTTCTTTATTCGATTTCAGTTTAAATATTGCTAGTGCTAATCACCCTTACTTGCAGTCGAGGACTGAATTGCGAAGGGCGCGGCTCACGACATCGGGCTGAAAGCACACAAACGCGCCTCTGGCTTCCCCTATACAGTCCATGTTTGATGTCAGAGCACAGCACCACAGCTAGATGTTAATTAGCTGTGAATCGATTTTGATGAGGGAGGAAAACCAGAGTACCCTTGAGTCAGGTTGAGATCGACTGAAACTCAGCCCACATGCTGGCCGAGGCCAGAATTGAACCCCGGCTTGCAGTGGTGGGAGGCCCGATAGATAACCACTAAGCCACCTTGACACCCAAATCGCGTAATTAGCCTCCCCCCCCCCCCCCCTCCCAAAAGAAACGTGGTTTGATACCCCGGTTTTATGCGCTTCTTGTAAACAACTTTGCTTTGGGTCTGGAAGGGGGAGGGGGTGTTTTAGGCCTTTTATTGTAGTTATTGTCTAATGGACTCAATTACTTTTGTCCAAGGTTGTGGTTTGAACCACATACGAAGACGGAAGAATACGCAAGAAGACTTAGCCACACGGCTTAATTAAGGAATTCACGTTTATAAACTTCTATTTCCTGTTTTGAGTCGAATAGTTCAAGTCTTTTATTGCTACAACAAGTTCCAGGAATTTCCGAAATAAACTGTGCGTATTGAAATGTCAGTCTCTGTTCTATTACACTGTGGGTTCACTTGGTTTACAAATATAAAACTACCTCGTCCCCTACAAACACATCCATATGCTATATTGTGCCTTTCCATAGTATTCACGATACAAATAGGCCAGACAAATCTCAAACCACTCGAAAAAAAAGCAAAGAAAACAGTCGAGAATCAAGAAATCACACAATCCTTCGATAAGAAATGCTAAATTCTTGTTTTGACCCGAAAGCCTCGTTTTCGCACCTTCTAAAACTAACACCGCTAAGACGTGGGCTCAACTGTAATAACAGCTATTACAAACTCCAGTTTGATTGGCCACTACACCTCACTGTGTAAGTAGTTTATCTTGAAGTTAAAATAGATACGTTTTGTTTGTGAGGAAACGAATTAATTTAAGTAGTGTTTCGTTTCCGGACTGAGAAGCTCTGGGGATGATGAGAAATATGCCGCATTCGAGCTCGATTCCCTGGCCTGCTAAAATCCATTTTACGAGTTACCAGAAGTACCTGTTGGGTTCCTAGGTTTTTTTCTTTATTAGTTTCGGATTGGCTCAGCCAGCATTACTCCTGGGAGAATCCAGTTTCCGCGCCTTCAATACCACCCAACTTAGTGCCAACCGTTTTTGTGTAACATGCACCACAGGCAACCCAGTTTACGCCTGAGAGCGTCTAGTTTCAGTTTTACCAGCATCACAGGACAATATTCACCCGAACAAGGTGAGATTCAGCTCAGTGGTAGAGTATCCGAAGAAAGAGTTGGGGGGGTTGTCGCGTAGGTTCGACTCCTGCAAAGGAGTCCTCAAGTTCTTTCCGATTGCCTCCGAGTCAACATCGAAAAGGTACATCTCTTTATTATTGCTGTCAACAGTTGGTTCGCTCTTGGACTAAAAGGGACTCCTCCTGATGTTTATATGTGAGCGTTAACCGTGCTCCTCCAGCTCGGCTCAGGTCGGCTGTGATTGTCAAATTGCGCTGGCGTTTCGATTTTCATTATTCCCAGTTGAGAACTTAAGCAGCAAGTCGGTTAGTGTGCGGCCTTGGTGCAAGAGGTCTTCAGTTCGATTCCCGGATCTCACATGCTTGTTTCGACTTCTTTCCTTTCAGTGTAGCTCAAGTAGCTTTAATACTCGTAAAATGGAGCACTGATGAAGAGGGGGAAGTAAAATGAGAGCACCGTATGCCTCAGGTTTGTCAGTTGAATTACTGTTACGAGTTATCGACGTTAAATATAGTTGCTTTACTTTACTTTTTGCTATTTTCAAAGTGGCCACTTGTACTACTGTTACGCAGGGTTTGAGGATCCAGAGATGCTGTTATGCGTGTTACACAATTCATCTGATCAGCGTCATCTGGAGAGACTGGCGTTGGGGTTCAGTACTCTTATGACACCTGATTAGCGCGGCATTCCGAAACTCTTGCATTCTTAAGGTATAAACTATAGGATTTACAAAGAAATTGGCGTAGAACAAGACAAGTACGGACTGTGTGATAGTAAATCGGGCCTTTATGGATAGTGTGTTGAATACTCTTACAGCGAGGACAGCGTTGAAAAACGAGGGAAGAATGAAGATTGTGCTGAGAGCAGTCACAACGAATAACGTGGCTGTCAATTTCCTGTCGGAGGCCTCTGCCCCAGATAGCTGTGGAGGGGCATTCCTTTTCACATTAAAGATAATAATCATATAGGATACTATGACGGTCGAAAAGACACTTATCATAAAAGAAGCCCAAACGAAATAGATCCCTTTTAAGTCAGTAAGAAATAGCGCAGCCTCTGCAGACGACAGGACAAGAGCTAATAGCCAAATGCAAACAACGGCCTTTAAATAGATCCAGTTCGTCAGTCGACAATGTCTGAAAGGAAATAAAGTTGCATGAAGGCGTTCCAACGACAGCAAGGCAAGATTAAGCAGGGAGCAATTTTCAAAAAATTCCTCAAAGTACATGACTGTGAACTTTTTCCAACTGAATCCAGTGTAAAGTTTAAAGGTTTGCGTATGGTAAATATGCATGGGCCCTGACACAGCTCCCACCAGCAAATCAGCCACAGCCAGGTTTATGATCAGGTACGTAGTGCACTTGCGTAGATGGTGATTTCTTGCAAAGGTGATGATAGTGAAGCCGTTTATTAGAAATATGATGACAAATTCAGCGATGTAAACTGCAAGCCACATGGTATTCAACCTTGTCGAAGGATCATCTGTAGCTGTTTCATTCGGCATTCTCAAGCTAAGGCAGATTCAAATTGTCTGGCGTTGTCTCTTGCCTGTTCTAATAAGTTGACAAATCAAAAGATTAAATTTGCTGATAAAGAAAGTCTCCCTTTTTTAGCCGGGGCCGAAAATTTCAATTGGTTTTATCGATACGAGTGACTGGGGTCCTTTAAGAACAGTTACTGCGACGGCAACGTTCCATCCTGTTTACGTCGTACAATGTGGATGAAATTAAAATAAATTGGTGCGAGCGGTTTCAAAGTAAAAATAGAGACTATAGGGTTCACAGTTTTACGCTCACGTTGTCGTCAAAACCTCAAAATTGGTGATTTCTTGTTGTTACGAAGTGCACCGCAAAAATTGTGCTAAAATGCATGCTGCAAGTGCAGCACGATTATTTTTTGTGGCGATGTCGTTGACGTGGCAGGTGGAAATTTGCGTTTTTCTACAAATCCAGGAAACTTGTTTTATTTTAGTTCATTTCTAGCGTGTTTTCTACAGATATCTATCTTACTAGCAAATTGTCAAAAGCGAGAGACACTGAGCTGGAATGTACGGTGGCCCATAATTAAGTGACTTTCTGGAAATTAAAGAGTTGCGGCTAATAAAATAAAGTTGCTGCAAATAAAGTAAATTTGCTGCAAATAAAATAAAGTTTGTTGCAAATTAAAACATCAAGAGTATGCGTGCGCACTGAAAGAAGGACAGGTACAAAACACCGTTCACAGGCAGGAGCCCATCTGGAGCGTGCAACTTCCATACAGCGTCTGTGAAACGGCGTTTTCACAAGTAGGTTTATTTTTAGACTAGCCCTTCCCGCGAATTAGGTCAAAAAACAAAGGCAGTTCCGGTTCGGTGACCCTATGACGTCAGCTTAATTTCTTGTAATTGGTCATCGGGCTCCCGTGGGAGTCTCATTAGCGGAAAATTCAATCTAAAAATAACCTTAATTGTGAAAACGCCGTTGCACGAAAATAGGTAAGTTGCACGCTCCAGGTGATGGGCTCCTGTCACAGGTCATTGTTTTATCAATACAAAAACAACCCTAACTGTTTATATATGCAAACATTAGGCCTAATTAGGCCTAAGGTTAGCTTTAATGTATGTTTAGGATACTTCCTGTATTGTTGAAACAATGACCTGTGACCCGTGTTTTGTACCTGTCCTTCCTTCAGTGCGCGCGCATAATTTTAATGTTTTAATTTGCAGCAACATTCTTTTAATTGGAGCAGAAACTAATGTGAATTTGCTTGCGGCAACTTTATTTTATCTGCAGCAACTCTTTAATTTGCAACTTGTCCCTTGTTGGCTTCCGTATGGAATGAGAGATATTGCATGGATTTATAACAAGCAATATTTTAAGGAGGCTCTGAATCTTCTCCATTTCACTTTCCAGCAATAATTTATGCAGGTCACCGAGTTCGTTACCACGACACCACCTATATTTACTGGGTTGCCAAACCCAGTCGGAATCTGCGTTTTATTTCGTCGTTTTTTATTATTTTATTTAAGTAGTGTCTTTGTGGGTAGAGTCATCTGTGCGTATTTCTGCTAGGCTTCAGGGGGTAGTAGAAATAGACCGAATGCATAAATGGCGGCCAAAAAGAATTCTTTTGTTTATGTGCTAATTAGACTCACTGGTCTTGCATGTACAAAATACAAAAGAAATGTTGCTTGAGAGCGAGGCTAGTTAGTCTTACCAGCACATAAACAAAAGAGTACATTTTTGGCCTCCATTTATGCATTCGGTCTATGGGTAGATTTTATCTGGTGGACACAGTAGAATATTTAATTAACCTGCAAAGGCGTCGAAAGTCATTGTATCTCGAATGTCGTTTCAGTGGATCTTTAAGGAACATATACCCTTATGGAGCTCTAGAATGGAACTTCAATTGGATAAATAATTGTACAGGCGGGGAAAAATATAGATATCTGGCCCGGGTTGCTCAAAGCAGGGTTCGCGCTAACCAGCGTTAAATACCTTCTTAACCAACGGTTAGCGCTAACCAGGCTTCGAGCAACTGGCCCCTAAAATCGTAAAAGCGACGAGTAATGGGCTTTGACAACAATTGCATCTTTCGCCGTAGGATATCACAAAGTGAGCTTTATTTCTAATATTATTTTACAAACTGTGCTGTTATGTGCAACACCGAAACCAAATGGCAAATTCTGTATGGGTGTAAAACGAATCGAACGCCTTGAATGCATCACAGTGTTTACTGAAGTCGCATCTCAGTTGTCTGGCAATTTACATTTATTTTGTACTCCACTCTGCACAGTTTTCAGGTAAAAAAATAATTGAAAATGTGATAGTGAAGAATTATTGGAAAGAAAGCCTATTGTCTATCTTGTGCTTTGTTATTCACGGAAAAGGTTCTTACGAAACGGGTTTGATCTGAAGTTTATTTAATCACGGATTGTGTTTCTTGTTTGCACGCACGCAGTTAAAATAGAAAGGGGATTTTTTGTTTGTTTCAATAAATTTTACGTTGAAAAAGGTTTTTCTGGCATTTTTCGTTCAGATGAACGGCCAAAAATAAAGCTTTTTAACGACCTTTTTGAATATTTTTTGACATGTACTTTAATATTATCTGTCAAAAATTTGCATAATAAGCTTGAAATAAACACACTCAAGAAATTTAGTCGCATTTACCTCTTCGTCGAGTTCTCGTTAATATTTTACTTTCTTCAGGTAATAAAAACAATTTGAAATTTGACTAAGAAAGCTTGTTGTCCATTTTTTGCCTTGGTTCTTCAGTGAAGGGACGTATCAACATTGCTCCAGACAAGATTGCTTTCCGACCCAACAGATGAAATGTAAATATTCAGTTAAATATTGCAACAAAATTGAAAAAGGAAAGACGGAAGTGTCAGCTAAAAATTACGTTGTTAAACTCTGAAAGCGACGAACGATTAACATTGTTCCCTGTAGTTCATTCAATGTAAACAAGAACCTTGACACAAGGTCATCACGTGCACCCTTGTGGTTGCCTAGCACGTGGTCAATTTCTTCCTTTTGACATAACATCGTGACCTTCCCTTGATTTAATAGAAGTCAGAGACGAGACTGCAGAAATTTTACTGTCCCTTAGAAAATGGTGACCTTTTTATTGACTGCTTTGAGTTCGTTTCTTATGCCTCAGATACTGGAAAAGTATTGACTTAACCTTTTATCGTTTCGTTTTGTTCGTAGCAAGCTCCATGCAATTGTCAATGCAAATATCAAAATAAACGATCTTTTTTACCCCATCGTATGTGGATTAAAAGGCATTTTTAGTTGTATTAACGAGAGTAAATTTTTGCTGTTCTTTTTTCTGCTGGAACTTATTTTTGCGGATCAAGTATCATCCGCAAAATCAGCAAAAATTAAACCCAGCAAAATAAAAGTGCTAACCCGGTAACTCCCAGCTTTTGCGATACTATTTGCTGCAAACGTAAAACCAAAGAAAATTTTTACCTGTCATCATATTACTGAAAAGAAGAGGAATTATGAAGCGGAAACAACATGTTCAGTCCTTTTTTTAGTGTTTGGCATAAACGATTGCTTAGTGCAAACATGCATGCATGACATGCAGGAAAGCGTCCGTCACAGCAATTTGCAGTTAGTTTTTTTTGCAGACCATTTCATTTAAAGGGGCTATGTCACGTTATTTTAGGGTGTTGCGGGGAAATATTTAGTTAATCACGAGTTCAAACCTCGAAAATGGTAATGAGGAATTCCTTTACAGATAAAATTATCGTTACATCACAAACTAAATGATTCTGAGAAAAAAGACGACCTTTATCCAGGCGATTTCTCATAAACTTGAAAAACGTCGTGCCGACCTTTCTCAAGATTACCCAAATGTAATGCACCTATCAATGTTAAGACCGAGTCCATTTACGTTCATCCGTGCTTCTCTTTCCTTTTGCAGTATTTCTTTTATGTTGTTCAACAGTTTTAAGTGGTTATTGCAATGTTTCATTCTACTTTTTGGGCATTTTGCGAATCATGGAATTATATCATTTTATGTGACATAGCCCCTTTAAAGAAGAAACGAGTAAGTTTCAATCAAGAGCGTGTCTTTTTATCTTTGAACTGAATTTATTACCAAAGCTTAAAAAAATAAAAGGCCTCAAAATGGGACAGGACATTACAAAATAATTAAACGTGTGAACGTGTGAGGCAAAGAGCCTTTGCTGGCACGACGTCTGGGTGACCTCTCAAATGGTCTTAATGACCGCCCCCCCCCCCCCCCCCCACACACACATGAAAAAATTAACTGGAACGCTGCAGTTCAATACTACCCAACTCAGTGGCTTCTGTTTTTGTGTAACACGTACTACAGTCAACCCAGTGTACCCTCACGGAGCGTCTAGCTCACACGTGAAAGACCAAATCCCGTTTATTACGTACTGACGAAATAAAATGATTCCGACCAAGGGAGCCTACATTTGGCATCCATTTGATCGGAGGTGAATAATATTCAATTTCTAATCACCTCACAGTCAGCAGAGTAAAACGTACTACTGAGGTGTTGTATATACTAACAAAAGAAATAACATATATTCTATATACAAGGCTAAAAAGTTAAAATATTAAAATATTCAAACCAAACGTTTTCGGCTGTTTGCCATCATCAGGGTTAAAATGGGTGACCGTCCGCGCGTACATTTATATCTTATGTAATTCCCAAAGGGAAAAGTTTGGAGACATAAGAAATGACTTGTTTGTTCAAACTGGGGCGGAATTGTTGGATCATTAGCCCCTCGACGATCCTACGCTTGTGAAAAGTCTGTGCCGAGGAGAGAACACGCCAAGTGAAAGCATGTGATGGGTTTTCCCGCAGGTGTTTTGCAGGTTAAGAAGTGTGAGCAGGATTTGAATGCTCCGCAATTCGTACTGCTAGGTTTCGTACAGTCTCGCCAATGTAATCAACGCCACAAGAACAATCACCTTTGTAAACAACTTTGGATCTGTGAGTGTTTTTGTCTTTGTTGTTAAAGAGGGTTTTGATTTGCCTTGTTTGCCACAGGATTATAAAAATAAAATTTAAATTAGTGAACTTGTTGAGTTTTTCAATAAACGTCTTACTGAGTTTTTCGTTTTTACCGCAAAAAGGGAGCTTGATGAAAACTTTCTTTCGTTCTTCGAAGAGAAAATTCGGAATGATGTTGTCATCTTGGGGCGAGTGGTTTAGACAGTTGTTGATTGTATGCGAAATAAAACGTTTCGGATAACCTGCATTAATGAAAGAAGTTTCTAGAGTTTTTAAATCCTTGTCAAAATCGGTAGAGATGCGTTTGGCTCTGTGGAGTGCGCTAGTGATGCAATTCCTTTTCCACTTGGTAGGGACCTCAGATTTCCAATGTGTTGGTAGTTTCCCCGGTTTCTTGAAGACGCTGCAATTGAACTTGTTGGTATAACTAAAGGCAGTATCGAGAAAATGGTCGGGGTTTTCCTCGACAGTGAAAACAATGTTAGGGTGGTAGCGATTTAGTCCTTCGAATAGAGTATCGGGCTCGTTCTTTTTCTTCTTAGAGAAACAATCATCAACATACCGATCATAAAATGGCGGGTTGAAAGGTCGGACTACGTCAGCTTCTAATTTAGCCATGAAAATGTTTGCAAGGACTGGAGATAGGGTTGCCCATGCCGCACCATCGATTTGTTTATATAGCTTGCCATTAAAACTGAAAACTGTGTTCTTGGTGACATTGCAGAGCAGGCGTCTGAAGAGTAACTTTGAGCTGAGTTGTGGTAGCTTGTTGTTGGTGTATTAAAAAAAAAAAAAACCAAAATGTAAAATGTGAATAATATTGTGAAGAATTTTTGGTTATCCTCTCCAACACAATTATTTATCCATGGGCGGTGGTGATCCATTTTCCTAATACATCTGTGACAGGTGCTGCAATGATGGGCCCTCGCAAGCTTGATACATTCACACCTAGTGCATCTCAAAACAACTTCTCCTTCCTGAAGCTGTAATTTCTTTACATTTTCTGACGTACAATTTCCTAAAGGTATAGTTCCAGGATCACTACACATTGATCTACTGTGGGAAATAACAGCTAAACAGGAGAAGAACGTGAAAGCAATGGCGTGGAAAATACCAAAAGCAGCTGCTGATATAACCTCCGGCAAAAGCTTCACGAAAACTACGACGAATTCTCCATAAGCGATGAGCAAATAGGTAAAAACCGGACATCCGATGCCAACCCCATCATTGACGAACCACGAAAAGTTACAACACTTGGATCCTCTGCCAATGACAGCTATCACAAACACGGAAGACCAATTTACCTATCAGAGCGAGAATTGACCGCCATTTTCGTTGAAGCAGCTTGTTGTTGGTGTAAATTTAAATGTACGCGCGGACGGTCACCCATTTTAACCCTGATGATGGCAAACAGCCGAAAACGTTTGGTTTAAATATTTTAATTTTTTCACTTTAGCCTTGTATATAGAATATATTTTACTAAGCGAACATTATGGACATCATTTCACCCCAAGGCATCGCTTTTTCATATCAAAAATTGAAGTACCTGACATCTAAACTTCAAAGGACCGCTGCTAGTATTGGATTTGTTCAGAAAGCACTGTGGAACCGCTGCACACCAACTTTTGCCATGGGGAATGGAAATTTCGCATCGGAGGATCATCGTTACGCCGCCGTGAAGAGCATTCTTAAAGCGAACCTCCAAGAACATACCCTCAAACTTCGCCGTTTCAATGCTGACCTCTCGATCTTGCGGACAGCTCTTGTATCCAAACACGGAACAGGACTCTTCAAACTCATACATCGCTTGGTATCTAAATCCCTTCGTCAGGAGCGTTTGATTCTCTTTGTACCAAGAACAAAAAGCTTTCAAAACTTCTGAAAAGTAAACATGAGCCGAAGCACTTTTCAGTACCTATTATTAACCTCTCGGGCCAAGTTATCGCTGATGCTACCTTACATTATTTACGTTATGGACTTAACCACAGTTTCATCGACAAGAATCGGCACGTGAAACTTAACCTCCTGTCGGAGTTAGAACTTCTCCTTAACCAAGTTAGCTCAAGAATTCCTGTTTGCCAACATGAAGATTTCAAACATTTCCTCCGTGTTCATTCTAACCTCTTCCACCAAAACATTTTCAGCACTTCTGACTACACTTACAAAGTCTTACATAAACTAGCATCAGATCCCGACCTGGTGGTCCTCTCTGGCGATAAAGATTCATCTGTCGTCGTTATGCAACGAGCCGACTACGTCAACAAACTTGAAACTATGATCGAAGAAGGCATCACTAACGGGAAATACATGGTGACTGAGGACAACACACTAAAAGACCTCAAATCTTTTCAAGATTTTCTTTACCCAAAACTTCAAGTCATCTCTGCCACTGAATAAGGTCAAACCGACATCAAACCAGCCGGCTTTCCTATATGGGACTGCCAAAACCCTCAAATTCCAGAACTATGAGCAAATAACGAAGGATAATCTGCAACTTCGACCGATTGTCAGCACTTGCGGAACCTTTTATTACGAAACCGCCAAGTTCCTAGCCTCTTACCTACTTCCTCTCACTGAGAACGAATACAGCATCAAAACTACCACCGATTTCGCTGAGCGTCTAAGTAACAGAACTGTTGATAATGACGAAGTATTGGTCTCGTATGATGTGTCCTCTCTCTTTCCTGAAGTTCCGCTTGATGAAACCATTGCCCACATCATTCATGAAATTTACACCAACAACAAGCTACCACAACTCAGCTCAAAGTTACTCTTCAGGCGCCTGCTCTGCAATGTCACCAAGAACACAGTTTTCAGTTTTAATGGCAAGCTATATAATAAACAAATCGATGGATGCGGCATGGGCAACCCACTATCTCCAGTCCTTGCAAACATTTTCATGGCTAAATTAGAAGCTGACGTAGTCCGACCTTTCAACCCGCCATTTTATGATCGGTATGTTGATGATTGTTTCTCTAAGAAGAAAAAGAACGAGCCTGGTGCTCTATTCGAAGGACTAAATCGCTACCACCCTAACATTGTTTTCACTGTCGAGGAAAACCCCGACCATTTTCTCGATACTGCCTTTAGTTATACCAACAAGTTCAATTGCAGCGTCTTCAAGAAACCGGGGAAACTACCAACACATTGGAAATCTGAGGTCCCTACCAAGTGGAAAAGGAATTGCATCACTAGCGCACTCCACAGAGCCAAATGCATCTCTACCGATTTTGACAAGGATTTAAAAACTCTAGAAACTTCTTTCATTAATGCAGGTTATCCGAAACGTTTTATTTCGCATACAATCAACAACTGTCTAAACCACTCGCCCCAAGATGACAACATCATTCCGAATTTCATCAAGCTCCCTTTTTGCGGTAAAAACGAAAAACTCAGTAAGACGTTTATTGAAAAACTCAACAAGTTCACTAATTTCAATTTTATTTTTATAATCCTGTGGCAAACAAGGCAAATCAAAACCCTCTTTAACAACAAAGACAAAAACACTCACAGATCCAAAGTTGTTTACAAAGGTGATTGTTCTTGTGGCGTTGATTACATTGGCGAGACTGTACGAAACCTAGCAGTACGAATTGCGGAGCATTCAAATCCTGCTCACACTTCTTAACCTGCAAAACACCTGCGGGAAAACCCATCACATGCTTTCACTTGGCGTGTTCTCTCCTCGGCACAGACTTTTCACAAGCGTAGGATCGTCGAGGGGCTAATGATCCAACAATTCCGCCCCAGTTTGAACAAACAAGTCATTTCTTATGTCTCCAAACTTTTCCCTTTGGGAATTACATAAGATATAAATGTACGCGCGGACGGTCACCCATTTTAACCCTGATGATGGCAAACAGCCGAAAACGTTTGGTTTGAATATTTTAATATTTTATCTTTTTAGCCTTGTATATAGAATATATTTTACTATGCGAACATTATGGACAAAAGAAATAACGATTTTCGATTCTCTTCCATGGAGACCATATACGTGTGACGCGATGATTAACGCTATGAGGCTGGATGCGACAGATGTCTTGGAGTATTTCGCTAAGAATATCCATTTAATTTCCGAAATCGGTAACACTTTGTCTAGTAAAGTTAAAAGCTGAGAGCGATAAAAGTTATGAAATAAATTAAAAAAATTTTTGTTGAGCGCGTTTTAAGGCTTTCGATCAGAGCTGGGTCTTTCCACCTGCCTCGAGCTGAACAACAACTCTCGGTATTTTCCCCAGATCAGAACTCAAATGTAGAATCCAATGTTATAGCATATAAAATATGAACATCTCGATACCCGTTTGGAAACTCTTATGTCCGATAAGGTTATATCTTTTATCGACGTTGACACTCCACTAAGTTTATCTTTCCTTCTTTTCTTTTTCGGTGACCGGAACTAAACTTAAGCCAAATCGTCTCTAAACTTTGGATGCATCGGCATAACAAACTAAAGTCACAGGCCCTTTATCTCAAACAAAACATTATTTTATCCAGGATACATAGACGAAATATACAATCAACTTACTGGTCGTTTTCTTGACTGCAAATTTGCACCGTGAAAAGCTTCCTTCATTCTTACTTCATTCTTTCTTTTTACGACAATGTCGTTAAAAATTTGCATAAAATGACAACCACTTTTCTTTTACAAATTAGTTCGGGCGTCTACTTTTTTTTTTTTGCCCTTTCAATTAAGTTTACATCGGACCATCGAAGTTAAATATAATCGAAAAACTCCACCACACACTGTCTGTCATTCATCTCTCTGTATTCAGGAAGACTTGAAATGTGGACAAACGTTACGTTTACATTTGGTCGACCGTGTCTTCCTTTTACTTTAATTTTGAGCCTTGTATTTATAATAATTATTTTTTTTATGAAAGAAAAAGAAAAGAAAGAAAGTAAGTTCATTTAAGACTTGTTGTGCTGGAGTACTAATTGGGGACACTGTAAACTGAACTCAACAAATTAACGCAAATTGTGGCTTCCCCGTACGCACACCTGGCGTCCCGAGGAGTTTCCGCTTAACGGCGGCACGAACACTACATAGAACACATCACACATGTAAAGTGCAAAACAACATGGCTAGAAGCATTACTCCCCGACGCGGTTATCTAGCTAATTGGCGAAAACCGCAGACACTTAATCTATTACTGCGGTACTGCAGTAACATGGCTCCCCAACTGTGTTTACAGTTGCAAAATATGAAAACTTTGAACTGCATGTAAATAGGTCTTTAGAATAAAAAAACTTACTAAGTTCGAGCCCATATAGACTTATCCTCAAAAGATACTGTAAATATCTGTTCAAACGTTAAACACCAACGGTGAGGTTTTTCCTTGGACGAACCCATTTGTGTCTAACTTGTAACATTTGAAGATATTCTTCACGCCATCTCAGCCAAAGTTCTCTGGCTTGTAGCAACGTTGTATTTCTAACTTCTACA
Source organism: Montipora capitata (assembly GCA_949126865.1). NCBI lineage: Eukaryota > Metazoa > Cnidaria > Anthozoa > Scleractinia > Acroporidae > Montipora > Montipora capitata. The sequence continues at coordinate 48,850,423 of OX421445.1, forward strand.
ACTCAATGATTTCTTGTCACCATTTCTCCCACTCTGGGCGTAGATAGTCAGGTACAGGGCTGTCGCGATCCAATTTATCCTGGCACATTTGCCGGAGAATCTGCTTTCCTTTAAGCGTTACAGGAGCTAAGTATCCATTGGGATCATAAATAGGGCCGACAATTGATAGCACTCCTCTTCTGGTTAAAGGGCGATCGCGAAGCTTGATACGGAACCGGAAGCTGTCGCTTTTGACGCACCACATTACGCATAAGGCTCTCTCGATCGGTAGCGGATCTACCGCTAAGTTCAGTCCATTGATACCCTTCGCATGATCTTCCGCTGGAACAGCTTCAAGAACTTGGCAAGATGAGGCGAGTCAAGAGAAGGTCCACCCGGCTTGTTTTAGACTTCCTTGTGCACTCTGAGACAGGCTTTGTCAAAGATGCCTTGACTAGCTTTAATCAGAAGAGATGTATGGCTTCAGTAACGGTTGGCACAGATTTAAGCCCATCATCTACATAGAAATTCTTGCGTATGAATGTAGGTGCATCGGCACCGAATTCTTCTTCACCATTATCTGCTGCTCGTCTGATCCCAAAGTGCGCACAACTTGGGGAGCTGCTGGCCCGAACAGGTGACCTTTCATGCGGTACTCAGCTACTTCCTTTGACGGGTCTCCGTTCAGCCACCAAAAGAAACGCAATAGGTCTCTTTGTTCTTCCCAGACCACAAACGGATGAAACATGCTCTTTACGTCCGTCCTGAAGGCAACACTTTCTTGGCGAAAACGACACAGGATCCCCAACAGATCATTCATAAAATCAGGACTTTGCAGCAGGTAGTCATTGAGGCTGACACCATTGTACTGCGCTGAACAGTCAAATACTGCACGTATCTGTCCTGGTTTCTTGGGATGGTAGACTCCTGTATGAGGATCATAGTTAACTTTGCTATCTTGTACTTCAAGACGATCAGCAGGGACTCTTTCTGCACATTGAGAAGTTAGGTCCTTTATAAAGGTCTGGTAGTCTGTGAAGAACTTCGGCTTCTTTTTGACTCTTGCATTCAGTTGGTTCCATCTTTTTACAGCAAGCTGACGGTTGTTGGCAATGCAAGACACACATTGTCAGACTTCAAGGGAAGTGGCATTTCGTACCGTCCATCAGATTGCTTCTTCACACCATTCTCCAGGATCCTCAGAAATCTCTCATCTACCACGGAATAGGATTTATTCTTGTCACTTGTCTCAGCAAAGTCAGTTTCCAACACACGGAAATTTTCTCTGGGTCAATGATCTCTTTATCCTTTGTAGAGAATGCAAATCCGCTTGGAATTTCTGACACTTCGATTATGTTGCACACACCGTCTTCTCTATCCTCTCTGTTACTTGACTTGCAGACTCTTCCGATCACACACCAACCAAGTGCGGTTCTCAGAGCATACTATTTCTCTCGGTCGGATAGCCTTTGGACAATTGTTACCACTCAAGATAGAGATCTCTCCGTCTGGATGGTATGGTGCTAATGTATCAGCAACACTGTTCAGATGTTCCCATTCTCTCGCAACTTCAAACTTTGAAATTTGTGACCGATTGGCTGAAACATCTCCTCGGCTGAAGGCCACTGGCATCTTCACAACACACTCTCTGCGGTAATCCAGGACTCTCAAACCGGAGATCTTGCTGATTTTTACTCTTGCGTTCTGCTCTTGCATTGTCGTCAACAGGATTTCAGTTGATGGACCTTCCAGATTGAACCGTTTGCTCAAAGTCTGGGACACAAAACTGACATTTGAATGGTCGTCAAGGACTGCATACTGCAATATTTCTTTCTCTGGCTGGCCCACTGGCCTGACTGATACTGATATAACCAAGGTGTGATAAAATCGACCACCTTGGTCAGGAAACATACATGCCCTCACACAATTGGAAACGACGACATCGTGCACCGTATGTTTAAACAAAAATTTATTTTTGACCAATCCAGGCAGAGATTTACGATTCCTCATGTAATGGAAACAAATAGTTCCCAGTTCAATTTGCTGTTTTTAATTCCTAGGCAAAAGTCCATCTTGTTTGTATTTACAATACAGAAAAGCATTCATTGGAAAGTGAAAGCGAAATTGCAGAAACAAAGGAAAGTTATCAGTTCCTTCCCATATACTGTATACAGGCATCCGGTTTAATTAAATCCTCGTTAAAATTAGGTCCTTCATCGAACGGCAAAGGTTGACAACATTATGAACGCTTCAGCGTATTGAAGGGATATTTACAATGGCTTGAAAGGAAAAAAGTTGATCCCCCACTTGTCTGAAGAAAATTTAGGTTTGGCGAGCACTTAATACAGCTGTCGGGTGTCTTTTTCCTTGAGCAAGGAATAATGCATAAAGCAACCCGGTACTTCACAGCAAAGGCCTTCGTATGGAGAAGTATGGCGGACAGTACCAGCAACCATACTCTAAGTTCCAGTAGTGGTATTTTAACGGAACCATTGGATACTTGGTATTGGATCATCCGTAGTATCATCGCTGTGCTGACAATCACTGGAAACGGCCGTCTCCTCATTTATTTTATAACTTGCAGACGGCATCTGCGAGTAACCAGTAACTGGTTCGTTCTATCCTTGGCGATTGCAAACTTTTGCATCGGTTTGTTTGTCACACCAAGTGAATTTGCCTGCAAGTTTTATTTTCGATGCAACCTGGTACTTGCAGATTGTATTTTATAACTTTCTGCTGTTTTCTTCAACAACGAACCTTTGGTTCATGACAATCGACAGATACATTGGTCATTGTATTGTGCACTCCCTGAGGTATGCATCGTTGTTGACAACCGAGCGAGTAATTGCAATGGTGGCCATAGCCTGGAGTTCCTCGTTCGCTGCAACATTTGTTCGCCTCCTTTGGTTTGAAAACGATCACTTTCAACAGGAGATCGAAAAATATTATCTAGTGGCTGTGGTTGTTTTATTCGGCATTGTTTCTTGCCTTGTACTAATCTTTATTTATCTTCGTGTTGTCTTTATTTCACGAAAAGTATCCAAGCAAATAACCACCCAAGCACTTGACATAAATCACAACTACAAACCAAAGGAGCTGAAATTTCGAAGCCGGTAAAGGAGAAAAAATTTGTCTACAAGCCTTCTTGGCTCCGTTATCTCGTTATTTGTTCCGTCTTTGTAACAGCCTTAGTGTCTCTTTATCGTTTTGCTTTACCTACAGGCTTTGCTCTATTGAACCGTTCTCATGAAAGTAGCGTACTTGTTCGTTCATTTAAACTCCAGCGTTAATTTCGTCGTGTACGCATTCATCAAAAAAGATAATTTACTCTTCTTGAAATCAAACGTATGTTCTGTTGTCGCAATTCAGTGGAACCGCCTCAGCCTACTTTCAGTATTGTGGAGAATATTCCATGATGGAGTAGTCGCTGATCTAAGGGGTAGCTGTTTTGTAACCGTGACTCTACGCATTAAGGCAACCGGGCTGGATAAAATTCCTGCTTCAATTCTTGAATTTTGAGCGGGCATAGTTGTACCATCGTTGACTTGCGTTCCGTTTGACCTTAATTCATTCAGCGGGGAAACAAAATGGAACAATATTTTTCTCATATGACCTAAAAACGTTCATCGCTGCAAAGGAGGCGAATGGCGATTACAACTCAACACTGCCAGGATATCTTAAAAGAATTAAGGACGGTGCCTACTATTGTTATTACTCATACGTTCTGCGCATCTCGAGATACTCGGATTTCATAAGACTGCTCAAGTGTATATATTAAGGCTTTACCAATCTAATTATTATGCATATTTTTATTTGAAGGGAAGCATTTGTCCAATGTGCACTGAAACTTAGCAGAAAGTTTTTTATTGGTGTTGTTATTAAATTGCCAAAATATTTTGCATCGCATTTTAGTCACGTGACCTTGAAACAACTTTTAACGTTTATATCCTTTACTGAAAAATGGGGAACATTTATACTTCAAAATATTGAAAACGTTTGGCATAAACTTGTTTAGTACAACTGTGCCTACCGAACACCGCCTTTTAATGTGGTACTCCGTATTTTCCTTTTAAGACGCGGATTTCTTCAAACAGGAGAACAAGGGTTTTCAGAAGTTTTATTAGGGAGCGAAATTTTAATAACCTAATAGATTGCATTTCGGCTTGCTCAACTTCTCCAGATTTGCATATCAGAGTCAACACAAGATTTTGCGGTGACTTACAACGATATGGTTTATCTGTCAACCCACCCTTGCATTCTAGCATCCAGTGGCATCAATCAGTACAAAGCACCATTAACACGCGGATTTCTTCTAACAGGAGAACAATGGGTTTCAGAAGATTTATTAGGGATCGAAACTCTTCTAACCTAATAGATTGCATATTGGCTTACTCAACTTCTCCAGATTTGCATATCATTGTCACGGTTCGGATTACATCACGCCATGATCACTCACCAAAAATCATCACTCACAATGCTAGGAATTCATCCAACCTTGTCCATGTAAACATTGCCAAGAAAACATCTGATCGGGCACCATGCTTAAAGTTCGCAACTTGGAATATCCGTTCTCTGAACAAAAAGGCATCATCTGTGTGTGACCTGGTTATACCTATTAGAGGATCGACATATTAGCTGTGGTTGAAACCTAGCTCACTACTGACAATATCTCTGACTAACTCTGGCTGATATTATAAACTCCCTTCAGGACTTCAACTTCATTCATCTACCTAGAGAAATGCGTGGTGGTGGTATAGGTTTCTTTTTGAGGAAAGGGCTAAATATTAAACAAAATGAGATCACTCTGTTTAATGCTTTTGAGTACATGGATATATCTATTTCTACTCCTACGTCGTCAATGCGCTTTGTTACCGTATATCGACCTCCGCCCTCAAAGAAAAACAAACTCTCTGTCGGCATGTTCTGCGATGACTTTTCTATTCTACTCGAGCATCTTGCGGCTTCGCCTTGCAACCTGATAATTACTGGAGACTTTAATTTTCATGTTGACAATCGCGAGGATGCTGATGCTTTGAAGTTTTTGGACATGTTGGAAGCAGCTGGGTTTGAGCAAAGGGTTGTGGGCCCAACCCATAAACGTGGACACACCCTTGACTTAGTTCTAGTGAGGCATGATGATTCTCTATTACGTGGCCTTCCAGAAATTGTTTGTTTTCCTAACAAGATCTCGGATCATAGTGCCATAGTGTGCACCGCTGATATACCTAAGCCCTGTGCGACAACAAGAACGTTTCAATGTAGAAAATTGCGCAATATTGATTTGGATTTATGGAACAAGAATTTAAAGGATTCTGCATTATATAATTCTGATTTAAACGCATGCACGGATCCTAATGTATTGACTGATCAATATGACAAGGTTCTAAGCAATCTCATTGAATTACATGCTCCTGTTCGCACTCGTACTGTGACACTACGTCCTTACTCGCCATGGTATGATGACAACTTGAGGTCTCTGAAGAGAGCTAAGCGCCAGGCGGAACGCAAATATGTCAAGTCTGGCTTAGAGGTCCATCGCCAGATATTTGAAGATCAGTGCCGCATTTACAGTGATGCGTTAAATTCTGCAAAGCAAGAATACTACAAGAATCAAATTTCAGAGTCTGATCAGAGGCAGCTCTTTAGAATGATTGATCGCCTTTTCAAGGTCAAGTCAGCCCCGCTCTTACCAACATGTGACTCGCCTCAGGGATTGTCTGAAAAATTTGCCACCTTTTTCTCCGAAAAAATAGTGAATCTGAAAGATAGTTTGCACTCGTCAGTCTTGGCGACGATGGATTTGTCAGTAGCGCCTAGTCAACCATTATGTCAGACAACATTCTGTGATTTCTCTGCGGTGTCTGTACGTTATATCAGCGAACTCTTAGTAAAGTCCAATACTAAGTCGTGTATATTAGACCCTGCTCCAACTAGTGTGTTCAAGCATTCTATGGAAGCCCTGGCTCCAGCCATCACTTCTATTGTCAATGCTTCTCTGCTATCTGGTGTATGTCCATCATCCCTTAAGAAAGGTGTAATTCACCCTTCGATCAAGAAGCTGTCCCTTGACCGTGAGGCATGAGTTATCACCCTATCACAAACGTTGCATTTCTATCAAAGATGCTCGAACGTGTGGCCGCTACGCAAACGCTGAACTATCTTATACCCAATGGGCTTTTAGCCAAGTTTCAGTCTGCGTATCGATGTTTCCACAGCACAGAAACTACGTTATTACGAGTGTTTAACGACATCCTTGTTGCTATTGACAACCACCGGGATGTTGTACTTGTTCTTCTAGATTTATCGGCGGCGTTTGACACCATTGAACATTCTGTTTTACTTAGTCGTTTGGAACACCGTTATGGATTTGATGGGAAGGTGTTAAACTGGTTTAGATCATACCTGATTGGCAGATCCCAGCAAGTACTAATTGCGGATGTCAGATCAGCCGATTATCCTCTTCAGGACGGTGTTCCTCAAAGGTCTGTCCTGGGGCCATTTTTGTTTTCTTTGTTCTTTGCCCCTCTGGAGAATGTGGTACAGGCCCATGGATTCAATGTAATGACTTACGCAGATGATACACAGTTATATGTGTCCTTGGGCTCGTCTGATGATCGTCCTGCCGTTCTATCTAAGTTTGAAGCTTGTGTGAAGGACATTCTCATCTGGTGCACTTCTAATGGTTTGGCATGCAACCCCGACAAGACGGAAGTAATTCATCTATGCTCTTGTTTCCATAGCATTACTCTTCCTGGTATTGATGTTGGTGGTTATACTATATCGCCAACACCAGCTGCCCGAGATCTCGGAGTGCTTGTTGACTCACATCTGACGTTATCTAAACATGTTAACAGTGTATGCAAGTCCGCATTCTTTTCCGTTAGTAAGATTTGTAGGATTAGGAAATATTTAGACCGTGATAATTGTGAAAGACTTGTGCACGCGTTCATTTCATCG
>OX421445.1:48862358-48877358 GCA_949126865.1 Montipora capitata
CCCCCTTTCCTTGTCTGCCTTGAAGAATTGTTATTCTTGCTGCTGCCGGTTGCTTGACTTGTTATTTTCGCTAAATTTGTTATTTTTGTTATTTTTGTTATATTTGTAGGGCCCCCTTTCCTTGTCTGCCTTGAAGAATTGTTATTCTTGCTTCTGCCGTTTGCTTCATTCGTTATTTTTGCTATAATTGTTATTTTCGGTATTTTCCTTCGCACAGTTGTTATATTTGTTATTCTTGCGACTGCGTGCATTTCTGGACATAAGTGGAGAGCATATTCAGTAAACCGCGCAAACATACGTTTGAATTAGTAGGCACCGTCCTTAAAGAATACTCAACTGGAAGTAAACGAACGCAACCGCAAATGAAAAGCAAACCGTGTAGCATAGCACAGAAACAATAATCGATAATACGAAGATGGTGATCCGAAAACTTTCCGACATGCAATCGTCGCGCGAGCCCGCCCACCCTCTCACTCACCTAAGAAATCGAAAATTTCGCCGGTATGCGCGATGCCGTACCACAAGAAACTCATGCTGAGGAAAACGGCTGGCAAAGTCAGTGTCGTCGCCTGGCGCCTCGCAAAAAATACCTTTTTTAAAACCTAAAAATGATTTCAAGTGATATTTTATCCCAATATTTTTTTCAAATGGAAAATTGTCACTCCTTTCGTCCTAAAGTGTCCACTTGATTTTCTCGCCATTTTCAAAGATGCTTGAAAGCAGAAATACAGGCCTTTTATCAATAGCACTCAAGTGTCCCTCTTAGTCGAATTCACGAAATCATATACAGAAATCTAACCGGAAAGGAAAAACAATCCTAGCCCCAACGCCAGCAGTTATTGTCAACTCAGTTCTGCAATTGGGTGAATGCACTATTCAGACAAGTAATTACTGGCTTGCCATATGGCAATCCAGTCAAAAAAAATGAGTGGCGTTTTTCCATTTTTTTTATTTTTTTCCTGTGTCGAAATTCGGGAAGTTGTACACAGTACACAGTAGAATCGTTATGTAACCGGCAATGGTGTCGAGGTGAATGTAAAGCGAATGGCGTTTGAGCGGATCTTTAAACAAAATATACCCTTATGAAGCTCAAAAATGGAACGTCAATTCGATAAACAAGACCGGCGGTGAAAAATAAATATCGGGAATCTTCAAAGCGACGATTAATGGACTTCAACCACGACTGCATCTTTCCATCGACCGTCGAGCAATGAGCTGTATTTCTAAATATTTTACAAACTGTGGAGTTGTGCACAACACTGAGACCAAATGGCAAATTGTGTGGTAACTTTGTCAGATTGAATATGGGTTTAACAGGCTCATTAAAGGAATCGAACACCTTAAATGCATCTCCGATCTCTGTTGTCTGGATTTATATTTATTTGTACTCAACTTTACTCAGCCTCCAGGTAAAAAACAATTGGAAATTTGGCTGATTGTTGTTCGTCAAAAATTATTTGAAAGAAAGCCTGCTGTCCATTTTTTCCCTCATGATTCAAGGAAAGGGTTCTTCAGCAGAGGGTTTGATCCTGAATACTAGTGGGAAATTTATCTAAACAGACTTAACTGATTAGAGTGTAATGTGAAGTGCTACGTTTCTACCCCATAGGAGCAATGTGAACGTTAGCCCTACTAATGGCAATGGGCCCACACAAGGACAGAGAAAAACTCTGACCAGGGTGGGAATTGAAATCACGATCTTCGGGTTAGATCACCGCTACTCTACCGACTGAGCTACAAGGTCAGACGGGAGAAGGCCGTGGGAACTTAAGATTATAAAGTCAATGAACAATGGACATGTACAAGTACAAGGAAGGATAACGTTTGTGCAATCGTTTTTCTCTGTCCTTGTGTGGGCCCATTTCCATTAGTAGGGCTAACGCGTACATCGCTCATATGGAGTAGAAACCTAGCCCTTCACATTGCACTCTAATCAGTTAAATTTGTTCAAATATAAGTGCTTCACCGCCTCCGTTTGCAAAAACGTAATCCTTCCCGGAAATTTATCTAGTGGCGTATGGTTTAATTTTGACACGGAGTGTCACGGCTTGTTTGCACCCACGCAATAAAATATGTTTTCCGTGTACTTATTACGAATACATAACACCATCAAAAAGGAGGGGTCACTGTGCTCGTTCAGGAGAAAATAGCCATTCCTTGACAGACGGAGTTTGGCCATTTTATCAATGTGCGCGAGCTAATGCGCGTGCCTATGACGCAAGAAATTTTGCGTAGTAGGGTTGCGCAATGCAAAACCAGGGAATCATCTCAAGTCTAAGCACCCATTTTACAAAGGTTAGCTTTCAATAATTGTTGTGCTGGCTGATTGCTTCATGTAAGTGAAGTGAATGAAACTGGTATACACTTATTGAAAGCTAACCTTTTTAAAATGCGTGCTGTCGACCAACGCTGTTTCAAACTAATTGTCAAGCAGTCCATGACCAATAGTTCTCTCTTGAAATATTACTGGTCAGTGTTTTCGGGTCACCCCTTTTTAAGTGTGTCTTTGTGGATTGATGGTGTTGCAAATTATTCGAAATTAAGCAATTTGCATATGTCGGTTGACATTTGATAACCGAGTTGTTTTCAAAGATGACAAGAATTTTAGCCATTCTGCATTTCAAGTGTTCTTTCATGGAAATGATTAATAGGTAGCCATAGTTGTTTTCATTAATGTGAGAGGAATTTTGTTCTTTCATGTAAATGATTAATATGTAGCCATATAGTTTTGCACGTCAGAAAATATTTGTTTAAGAATTATGGTGTAAAATGTTTAAAAGTTTATTGTTTAATGTTTATTTGGGAAACCAACAATATTTCTTTAAGCTTAGCTCCTGTGCATTTAGGAGAACTTTGCGTTCTTGAGCAAATTTAATTTATGCAACAATTATTTACAAACAAGGAGCTACTCAAAGGAAACCTGCACTAAAACAAAAAAATTATAACCTTAAACCACGGAACATAATGTTTACAATTACAGTTGTTCAAACAAAAACGCTTATTGTAATTTTAGCTTTCAAATTTCCCGGGCACCGCCATCTTGAATAATTGTGACGTATCGGGGTTACCTTATTGTTCCAGAACAATAACAGAACAGTTCTGTGGTTAAAAGTTATTTTGTTGTTTCAGTGGAGGTTCCCTTCAAAAAAGAAATATTTAGTGTTTCGTTTCTGGAATGTTAAGGGCGGGAGAAAAGATAAAATATGTTGATTCGGCTCATTCGAATTACTACTCAGTAAGTCTTGGAAATCATGGAAAGCGATAAGTTTGGATTTTCCAACAGTTTATCGCTTCAGTTTAACCCAAAATCATTCAGCTAGCACTTTGCATTGATTTGATTTTAGATAATATTTTCTTATTTTAGCTGACTGTACACTCTGTACACTAGTTATTTGTATACCTGTTTATTCTACAATGCATTGTTTGTAAAACACAATTGAATACCGTAGCTTTCTCTACTTGTTCTCTCTTTTATACACATGTAACCACTGCTCGCCTCGACTAGCTATTGCTAACGGCAAGCGCAGTGCAGTTTGAAAATGTATCACATAATGAAATTCTACGATAAATGGAATAAACGGAAACGGAAATTGTGATCCATTTCCATTGCTTTTGTGTTCGTCACGTTTATAGCTAGATGCTTCGATGTTTGGGTATTCACGGTTTCAGCGGTGTCCGTGTGAGAGCGAGCGGAAGCTAGACTTTCGGGTCACATTCGATTAGATTGAGAGAAGAATATAAAGAGATTACGCCCGTGAAATGCGAAAAATAAATGAAATCCTATCCAGAATTTACCTTTTTCTTAGAAAAAGAGAAAGTACAGTTGTTGAATGGAAGCTGCCCCCGATAGTTTCCCACATTTCGGGTTGTTACTTGGATTAACACTGCTGTTAGTTATTCACACGCGTTTTTGACATAAATTTCTAATTTTGTAGTTTCTTAGGTCTCACGTTTTTTTGCGTGTTGTACTGAAATAATTAGTTGTTTCCCTTTAAGAGTAACTTAATCGTATCTAGCCCTCAAAACATGAGTCACTCCTTTTATCACCTGGAAGGCAAGAGATCATCTCTAACGAATCAAAATTTAAGGAATCATTGGACATCTCGTAGATTAAAGTAAGTTGAAAACTTTCCAGTTTGGTGTACATCGTTTTTTTAAAGTGCCTTTGTTCTTTATTCGATTTCCCTTTAAATATTGCTAGTGCTAATCACCCTTACTTGCAGTCGAGGACTGAATTGCAAAGGGCGCGTCTCACGACATCGGGCTAAAAGCATACATCATAGGACATTTCGTAGATTAAAGTAAGTTGAAAACTTTCCAGTTTGGTGTTCATCGTTTGGTTAAAGTGCCTTTGTTCTTTATTCGATTTCCGTTTAAATATTGCTAGTGCGAATCAGCGTTACTTGCAGTCGAGGACTGAATTGCGAAAGGCGCGGCTTACGACATCGGGCTGAAAGCATACAAAGGCGCCTCTGGCTGCCGCTATACAGTCCATGTTTGATGTCAGAGCACAGCACCACAGCTCGATGTTAATTAGCTGTGAGTCGATTTTGATGAGGGAGGAAAACCCGAGTACCCGGAGAAAAACCCTCGAGTCAGGTTGAGATCGACTGAAAGTCAGCCCACATGCTGGCCGAGGCCAGAATTGAACCCCGGTTCGCAGTGGTGGGAGGCCCGATAGATAACCATTAAGCTACCCTGACACCCAAATCGCGTGATTAGCCTTTCCTCCCCTCCCCACCCCCCCCCCCCTCCCCCTCCCACCAAAAGGAACCTGGTTTGATACCCCGGTTATTTGCGCTTCTTGTAAACAACTTTGCTTTTGGTCTGGAAGGGGAAATTAAGGGGTATTTTAGGCCTTTTATTGTAGTTATTGTCTACTGGACTCAATCACTTTTGTCCAAGGTTGTGGTTTGAACCACATACGAAGACGGAAGAATACACAAGAAGACTTAGCCACACGGCTTAATTAAGGAATTCAGGTTCATAAACTTCCCTTTCCTGTTTTGAGTCGAATAGTTCAAGTTTTTTATTGCTACAACAAGTTCCAGGAATTTCCGAAATAAACTGTGCGTATTGAAATATCAGTCTCTGTGGGTTCACTTGGTTCACGAATATAACACTACCTCGTCCCCTACAAACACATCCATATGCTATATTGTGCCTTTCCATAGTATTCACGATACAAATAGGCCAGACAAATCTCAAACTACTCGAAAAAAAAGCAAAGAAGGCAGTCGAGAATCAAGAAATCACACAATTCTTCGATAAAAAATGCTAAATTCTTGTTTTGACCCGAAAGCCTCGTCTTCGCATCTTGTAAAACTAACACCGCTAAGACGTGGGCTCAACTGTAATAACAGCTATTACAAACACCAGTTTGATTGGCCACTACACCTCACTGTGTAAATAGTTTATCTTGAAGTTAAAATAGATACGTTTCGTTTGTGAGGAAACGAAAAAAAACTAAGTAGTGTTTCGTTTCCGGACTGAGAAGCTCTGGGGATGATGAGAAATTTGCCGCATTCGAGCTCGATTCCGTGGCCTGCTAAAATCCATTTTACGAGTTACCAGAAGTACCTGTTGGGTTCCTAGGTTTTTTTCTTTATTATTTTCGGATTGGCTCAGCCAGCATTACTCCTGGGAGAAACCAGTTTCCGCGCCTTCAATACCATCCAACTCAGTGCCAACCGTTTTTGTGTAACATGCACCACAGGCAACCCAGTTTACGCCTGAGAGCGTCTAGTTTCAGTTTTACCAGCATCACAGGACAATATTCACCCGAACAAGGTGAGATTCAGCTTAGTGGTAGAGTATCCGAAAATAGAATCGGGGGGTCGTCACGTAGGTTCGACTCCTGCAAAGGGGTACTCAAGTTCTTTCCGATTACCTCCGAGTCAACATCGAAAAGGTACATCTCTTTATTATTGCTGTAAACAGTTGTTTCGTTCTTGGACTAAAAGGGACTCCTCCTGATGTTTATATGTGAGCGTTAACCGTGCTCCTCCATCTCGGCTCAGGTCGGCTGTGATTGTCAAATTGCGTTGGTGTTTCGATTTTCATTATTCCCAGTTGAGAACTTAAGCAGCAAGTCGGTTAGTGCGCGGCCTTGGTGCGAGAGGTCTTCAGTTCGATTCCCGGATCTCACATGCTTGTTTCGACTTCTTTCCTTTCAGTGTAGCTCAAGTAGCTTTAATACTCGTAAAATGGAGCACTGATGAAGAGGGGGAAGTAAAATGAGAGCACCGCCTGCATCAGGTTTGTCAGTTGAATTACTGTTACGAGTTATCGACGTTAAATATAGTTGCTTTACTTTACTTTTTGCTATTTTCAAAGTGGTCACTTGTACTACTGTTACGCAGGGTTTGAGGATCCAGAGATGCTGTTATGCGTGTTACACAATTCATCTGATCAGCGTCATCTGGAGAGACTGGCGTTGGGGTTCAGTACTCTTATGACACCTGATTAGCGCGGCATTCCGAAACTCTTGCATTCTTAAGGTATAAACTATAGGATTTACAAAGGAATTGGCGTAGAACAAGACAGTTACGGACTGTTTGATATTAAATTGGGCCTTTTTGGATAGTGTGTTGAATACTCTTACAGCGAGGACAGCGTGGAAAAACGAGGGAAGAATGAAGATTGTGCTGAGAGCAGTGACAACGAATAACGTGGCTGTCAATTTCCTGTCGGAGGCCCCTGCCCCAGATAGCTGTGGAGGGACATTCCTTTTCACATTAAAGATAATAATCATATAGGATACTATGACGGTCGAAAGGACACTTATCATAAGTGAAGCCCAAACAAAAAAGGAGGCTTTTAAATCAGTAAGAAATAGCGCAGCCGCTGCAGACGACAGGACAAGAGCTAATAGCCAAATGCAAACAACGGTCTTTAAATAGTTCCAGTTCGTCAGTCGAGAATGTCTGAAAGGAAATAAAGTTGCATGAAGGCGTTCCAACGACAGCAAGGCAAGATTAAGCAGGGAGCAATATTCAAAAAATTCATCAAAGTACATGACTGTGAACTTTTTCCAACTGAATCCATTTTTAGCTTCAAAGGTTTGCGTATGGTAAATATGCATGGGCCCTGACACAGCTCCCACCAGCAAATCAGCCACAGCCAGGTTTATGATCAGGTACGTAGTGCACTTGCGTAGATGGTGATTTCTTGCAAAGGTGATGATAGTGAAGCCGTTTATTAGAAATATAATGACAAATTCAGCGATGTAAACTGCAAGCCACATGGTATTCAACCTTGTCGAAGGATCATCTGTTCCTGTTTCATTCGGCATTCTCAAGCTAAGTCAGATTCAAATTGTCTGGCGTTGTCTCTTGCCTGTTCTAATAAGTTGAAAAATCAAAAGATTAAATTTGCTGATAAACAAAGTCTCCCTTTTTTAGCCGGGGCCGAAAATTTCAATTGGTTTTATCGATACGAGTGACTGGGGTCCTTTAAGAACAGTTACTGCGACGGCAACGTTCCATCCTGTTTACGTCGTACAATGTGGATGAAATTAAAATAAATTGGTGCGAGCGGTTTCAAAGTAAAAATAGACTATAGGTTTTACAGTTTTACGCTCACGTTGTCGTCAAAACCTCAAAATTGGTGATTTCTTGTTGTTACGAAGTGCACCACAAAAATTGTGCTAAAATGCATGCTGCAAGTGCAGCACGATTATTTTTTGTGGCGATGCCGTTGACGTGGCAGGTGGAAATTTGCGTTTCTCTACAAATCCAGGAAACATGTTTTATTTTAGTTCATTTCTAGCGTGTTTTCTGCAGATATCTATCTTACTAGCAAATTGTCAAAAGCGAGAGACACTGAGCTGGAATGTACGGTGGCCCATAATTAAGTGACTTTCTGCAAATTAAAGAGTTGCGGCTAATAAAATAAAGTTGCTGCAAATAAAGTAAAGTTGCTGCAAATAAAATAAAGTTTGTTGCAAATTAAAACATCAACAGTATGCGCGCGCACTGAAAGAAGGACAAGTACAAAACACTGGTCACAGGTCATTGTTTTATCAATACAAAAACAACCCTAACTGTTTATATATGCAAACATTTGGCCTAATTAGTCCTAAGGTTAGCTTTAATGTATGTTTAGGATACTTCCTGTATTGTTAAAACAATGACCTGTGACCCGTGTTTTGTACCTGTCCTTCCTTCAGTGCGCGCGCATAATTTTAATGTTTTAATTTGCAGCAACATTCTTTTAATTGTAGCAACTCGTTTTGTAAATTTGCAGAAACTATTGTGAATTTGCTTGCGGCAACTTTATTTTATTTGCAGCAACTCTTTAATTTGCAGCTTGTTCCTTGTGGGCCACCGTATGGAATGAGAGATATTGCATGGATTTATAACAAGCAATATTTTAAGGAGCCTCTGGATCTTCTCCATTTCACTTTCTAGCACTGAATAATTTATGGAGGTCACCGAGTTCGTTACCACGACCCCACCTATATTTACTGGGTTGCCAAACCCAGTCGGAATCTGCGTTTTATTTCGTCGTTTTTTAATTATTTTATTTAAGTAGTGTCTTTGTGTGTAGAGTCATCTGTGCGTATTTTTGCTAGGCTTCACGGGGTAGTAGAAATAGACCGAATGCATAAATGGCGGCCAAAAAGAATTCTTTTGTTTATGTGCTAATTAGACTCACTAGTCTTGCATGTACAAAATACAAAAGAAATGTTGCTTGAGAGCGAGGCTAGTTAGTCTTATCAGCACATAAACAAAAGAGTACATTTTTGGCCTCCATTTATGCATTCGGTCTATGGGTAGATTTTATCTGGTGGACACAGTAGAATATTTAATTAACCTGCAAAGGCGTCGAAAGTCATTGTATCTCGAATGTCGTTTCAGTGGATCTTTAAGGAACATATACCCTTGTGGAGCTCTAGAATGGAACTTCAATTGGATAAATAATTGTACAGGCGGGGAAAAATATAGATATCTGGCCCGGGTTGCTCAAAGCAGGGTTCGCGCTAACCAGCGTTAAATACCTTCTTAACCAACGGTTAGCGCTAACCAGCCTTCGAGCAACTGGCCCCTAAAATCTTAAAAGCGACGAGTAATGGGCTTTGACAACAATTGCATCTTTCGCCGTAGGATATCACAAAGTGAGCTTTATTTCTAATATTATTTTACAAACTGTGCTGTTATGTGCAACACCGAAACCAAATGGCAAATTCTGTATGGGTGTAAAACGAATCGAACGCCTTGAATGCATCACAGTGTTTACTGAAGTCGCATCTCAGTTGTCTGGCAATTTACATTTATTTTGTACTCCACTCTGCAAAGTTTTCAGGTAAAAAAATAATTGAAAATGTGATAGTGAAGAATTATTGGAAAGAAAGCTTATTGTCTATCTTGTGCTTTGTTATTGACGGAAAAAGGATTTATACGAAAAGGGTTTGATCTGAAGTTTATTTAATCACGGATTGTGTTTCTTGTTTGCACGCAAGCAATTAATATAGAAAGGGGATTTTTTGTTTGTTTCAATAAAATTTACGTTGGAAAAGGTTTTTCTGGCATTTTTCGTTCAAACGAACGGCCAAAAATAAAGCTTTTTAACGACCTTTTTGAATATTTTTTGACATGTACTTTAATATTATCTGTCAAAAATTTGTATAATAAGCTTGAAATAAACACACTCAAGAAATTTAGTCGCATTTACCTCATCGTAGAGTTCTCGTTAATATTTTACTTTCTTCAGGTAATAAAAACAATTTGAAATTTGACTAAGAAAGCTTGTTGTCCATTTTTTGCCTTGGTTCTTCAGTGAAGGGATGTATCAACATTGCTCCAGACAAGATTGCTTCCCGACCCAACAGACGAAATGTAAATATTCAGTTAAATATTGCAACAAAATTGAAAAAGGAAAGACGGAAGTGTCAGCTAAAAATTACGTTGATAAACTCTGAAAGCGACAAACGATTAACATTGTTCCCTGTAGTTCATTCAATGTAAACAAGAACCTTGACACAAGGTGATCACGTGCACCCTTGTGGTTGCCTAGCACGTGGTCAATTTCTTCCTTTTGACATAACATCGTGACCTTCCCTTGATTTATAGAAGTCAGAGACGAGACTGCAGAAATTTTAGTGTCCCTTAGAAAATGGTGACCTTTTTATTGCCTGCTTTGAGTTCGTTTCTTATGCCTCAGATACTGGAAAAGTATTGACTTTACCTTTTATCGTTTCGTTTTGTTTGTAGCAAGCTCCATGCAATTGTCAATGCAAATATCAAAATAAACGATCTTTTTTACCCTATCGTATGTGGATTAAAAGGCATTTTTAGTTGTATTAACGAGAGTAAATTTTTGCTGTTCTTTTTTCTGCTGGAACTTATTTTTGCGGATCAAGTATCATCCGCAAAATCCGCAAAAATTAAACGCAGCAAAATAAAAGTGCTAACGCGGTAACTCCCAGCTTTTGCGATACTATTTGCTGCAAACGTAAAACCAAAGAAAATTTTTACCTGTCATCAGATTACTGAAAAGAAGAGGAATTATGAAGCGGAAACAACATGTTCAGTCCTTTCTTAGTGTTTGGCATAAACGATTGCTTAGTGCAAACATGCATGCATGACATGCAGGAAAGCGTCCGTCACAGCAATTTGCAGTTAGTTTTTTTGCAGACTATTTCATTTAAAGGGGCTATGTCACGTTATTTTAGTATGTTGCGGGAAAATATTTAGTTAATCACGAGTTCAAAACTCGAAAATGGTAATGAAGAATTCCTTTACCGATAAAATTATCGTTACATCACAAACTAAATGATTCTGAGAAAAAAGACGACCTTTATCCAGGCGATTTCTCATAAACTTGAAAAACGTCGCGACGACCTTTCTCAAGATTACCCAAATGTAATGCACCTATCAATGTTAAGGCCGAATCCATTTACGTTCATCTATGCTTCTTTCCTTTTGCAGTATTTCTTTTATGTTGTTCAACAGTTTTAAGTGGTTATTGCAATGTTTCATTCTACTTTTTGGGCATTTTGCGAATCATGGAATTATATCATTTTGCGTGACATAGCCCCTTTAAAGAAGAAACGAGTAAGTTTCAATCAAGAGAGTGTCTTTTTATCTTTGAACTGAATTTATTACCAAAGCTTAAAAAAATAAAAGACCTCAAAATGGGACAGAACATTACAAAATAATTAAACGTGTGAATGAACGTGTGAGGCAAAGAACCTTTGCTAGCACGACGTCTGGCTTGACCTCTCAAATGGTCTTAATGACCGCCCCCCCCCCCCTTCCCCCCCACTTGAAAAATTAACTGGAACGCTGCAGTTCAATACTACCCAACTCAATGGCTTCTGTTTTTGTGTAACACGTACCACAGGCAACCCAGTGTACGCTCACGGAGCGTCTAGTCTCACACGTGAAAGACCAAATCCCGTTCATTACGTACTAACGAAATAAAATGATTCCGACCAAGGGAGCCTACATTTGGCATCCATTTGATCGGAGGTGAATAATATTCAATTTCTAATCACCTCACAGTCAGCAGAGTAAAACGTACTACTGAGGTGTTGTATATACTAGCAAAAGAAATAACAATTTTCGATTCTCTTCCATGGAGACCATATACTTGTGACGCGATGATTAACGCTATGAGGCTGGATGCGACAGATGTCTTGGAGTATTTCGCTAAGAATATCCATTTCATTTCCGAAATCGGTAACACTTTGTCTAGTAAAGTTAAAAGCTGAGAGCGATAAAAGTTATGACCAAACATTGAAGTTAAAAAAATTTTTGTTCAGCGCGTTTTAAGGCTTTCGATCAGAGCTGGGTCTTTCCACCTGCCTCGTGCTGAACAACAACTCTCGGTATTTTCCCCAGATCAGAGCTCAAATGTAGAATCCAATGTTATAGCATATAAAATATGAACATCTTGATACCCGTTTGGAAAATCCTTTGTCCGATAAGGTTATGTCTTTTATCGAAACGTTGACACTCCACTATGTTTATTTTTTTTCCTTTTTTTTGGTGACCGGAATTAAACTTAAGCCAAATCGTCTCTAAACTTTGGATGCATCGGCATAACAAACTAAAGTCACAGGCCCTTTATCTCAAACAACACATTATTTTATCCAGGATATACAGACGAAATATACAATCAACTTACTGGTCGTTTTCTTGACTGCAAATTTGCACCGTGAAAAGCTTCCTTCATTCTTACCCTTTTTTTTACGACAATTTCATTAAAAAGTTAAAGTTAAAGTTTTCCCTGTGATTTTTCAAACTGAAAAACTTTAATTCTAGAAATGCGAGCCTTAGTTGATGTAATCAGCTGTGCACCGTATGTTTAAACAAAAATATCTTTTTGACCAATCCAGGCAGAGATTTACGATTCCTCATCTAATGGAAACAAATAGTTCCCAGTTCAATTTGCTGTTTTTAATTTCCTAGGCAAAAGTCCATCTTGTTTGTATTTACAATACAGAAAAGCATTCATTGGAAAGTGAAAGCGAAATTCCAGAAACGAAGGAAAGTTATCAGTTCCTTCCGATATACTGTATACAGGCATCCGCTTTAATTAAATCCTAGTTAAAATTAGGTCCTTCATCGAACGGCAAGGGTTGACAACATTATGAACGCTTCAACGTATTGAAGGGATATTTACAATGGCTTGAAAGGAAAAAAGTTGATCCCCCACTTGTCTTGACAATCACTGGAAACGGCCGTCTCCTCATTTATTTTATGACTTGCAGACGGCATCTGCGAGTAACCAGTAACTGGTTCGTTCTATCCTTGGCGATTGCAAACTTTTGCATCGGTTTGTTTGTCACACCAAGTGAATTTGCATGCAAGTTTTATTTTCGATGCAACCTGGTACTTGCAGATTGTATTTTATAACTTTCTGCTGTTTTCTTCAACAACGAACCTTTGGGCCATGACAATCGACAGATACATTGGTATTGTGCACTCTCTGAGGTATGCATCGTTGTTGACAACCGAGCGAGTAATTGCAATGGTGGCCATAGCCTGGAGTTCCTCGTTCGCTGCAACATTTGTTCGCCTCCTTTGGTTTGAAAACGATCACTTTCAACGGAAGATCGAAAAATATTATCTAGTGGCTGTGGTTGTTTTATTCGGCATTGTTTCTTGCCTTGTACTAATTTTTATTTATCTTCGTGTTGTCTTTATTTCACGGAAAGTATCCAAGCAAATAACCACCCAAGCAGTTGACATAAATCACAACTACAAACCAAAGGAGCTGAAATTTCGAAGCCGGCATAGGAGAAAAAATTTGTCTACAAGCCTTCTTGGCTCCGTTATCTCGTTATTTGTTCCGTCTTTGTAACAGCCTTAGTGTCTCTTTATCGTTTTGCTTTACCTACAGGCTTTGCTCTATTCAACCGTTCTCATAAAAGTAGCTTACTTGTTCGTTCATTTAAACTCCAGCGTTAATTTCGTCGTGTACGCATTGATCAAAAAAGATAATTTATTCGTCTTGAAATCAAACGTATGTTCTGTTGTCGCAATTCAGTCGAACCGCCTCAGCCTACTTTCAGTATTGTGGAGAATATTCCATGATGGAGTAGTAGCTGATCTAAAGGGTAAGCTGTTTTGTAACCGTGACTCTACGCATTAAGGCAACCGGGCTGGATAAAATTCCTGCTTCAATTCTTGAATTTTGAGCGAGCATAGTTGTATCATCGTTGACTTGCATTCCGTTTAACCTTAATTCATTCAGCGGGGAAACAAAATGGAGCAATATTTTTCTCATATGACCTAAAAACGTTCATCGCTGCAAAGGAAGCGAATGGCGATTACAACTCAACACTGCCAGGATATCTTAAAAGACTTAAGGACGGTGCCTACTATTGTTATTGCTCATACGTTCTGCGCATCTCGAGATACTCGGATTTCATAAGACTGCTCAAGTGTATATATTAAGGCTTGACCAATCTAATTATTTTGCATATTTTTATTTGAAGGGAAGCATTTGTCCAATGTCCACTGAAACTTAGCAGAAAGTTTTTTTATTGGTGTTGTTATTAAATTGCCAAAATATTTTGCATCGCATTTTGGTCACGTGACCTTGAAACAACTTTTAACGTTTATATCCTTTACTGAAAAATGGGGAACATTTATACTTCAAAATTTTGAAAACGTTTGGCATAAACACGTTTAGTACAACTGTGCCTACCGAATGCCGCCTTTTAATGTGGTACTCCGTATTTTCCTTTTAAGATATTTAGATGTTTATCATGTCACGTGACCTATTTTCCTCAATTGTTCATTGCTCTTAACATGTGGACATGATTAAAAGGCGGTATGACAAAGCCCTCACAAGGGGTCATCGAATAATCAAGGAAAAAGATTGATATAATGTAGCTGAATGTTCCCCATTTTTTGAGTAAAAAATATAACTGTTATAAGTCGATTTCGGTCACGTGACAAAAATGTGGCACGGAACATTTTGGAAACGTTATATCAATACCGATAACTAACTGCCTGCCAAGTTTCATAGGCCCTGGACAAATGCTTTCCCTTCAAATAAAAATTTGCATAATAATTAGGCTTGTCAAGCCTTAATAACTGAGTGGTGCTTATGAATACAGGGATATTTTTGCGGGGTTCAAAACTATGCGGAGAAAGCAGAACGTAGCAAGTGATCTCGGTATCCAAAAAGAAAATTGGGGGTAACCACGCATTTTTCGGAGATAATTAAGCTTCAATTTGGAAAAGAACGCCGTACATTGCTTTGTACTTTAAAGCTTTTTAGAAATGTTGTTGATTAATTATCTTCGAAAAATGCGTGGTTACTCTTAATTTTCTTTTTGGATTCCTATAACACTTGCTAAGATCTTCTTTTCCCGCATGTTCAGTAAACCGCGCAAACACAGCTTTGAATTAGTAGGCACCGTCCTTAAAGAATACTCAACTGGAATTAAACGAACGCAACCGCAAATGCAAAGCAAAACGTGTAGCATAGCACAGAAACAACGGTAGATAGTGATCCGCAAACTTTCCGACATGCAATCGT
>OX421445.1:48882358-48889858 GCA_949126865.1 Montipora capitata
GCTAACTGCAAGCGCAGTGCAGTTTGAAAATGTATCACATAATGAAATGCTACGATAAATGGAATAAACGGAAACGGAAATTGTGATCCATTTCCATTGCTTTTGTGTTCGTCACGTTTATAGCTAGATGCTTCGATGTTTGGGTATTCACGGTTTCAGCGGTGTCCGTGTGAGAGCGAGCGGAAGCGAGACTTTCGGGTCACATTCGATTAGATTGAGAGAAGAATATAAAGAGATTACGCGCGTGAAATGCGAAAAATAAATAATGAGTTCCTATCCAGAATTTTCGTTTTTCTCAGAAGAAGAGAAAGTACAGTTGTTGAATGGAAGCTGCCCCCGATAGTTTCCCACATTTCGGGTAGTTACTTGGATTAACACTGCTGTTAGTTATTCACACGCGTTTTTGACATAAATTTCTAATGGTGTAGTTCCTTAGGTCTCACGTTTCTTGCGTGTTGTACTGAAATAATTAGTTGTTTCCCTTTAAGAGTAACTTAATCGTATCTAGCCCTCAAAACATGAGTCACTCCTTTTATCACCTGGAAGGCAAGAGATCATCTCTAACGAATCAAAATTTAAGGAATCATTGGACATCTCGTAGATTAAAGTAAGTTGAAAACTTTCCAGTTTGGTGTACATCGTTTTTTTAAAGTGCCTTTGTTCTTTATTCGATTTCCCTTTAAATATTGCTAGTGCTAATCACCCTTACTTGCAGTCGAGGACTGAATTGCAAAGGGCGCGGCTCAAGACATCGGGCTGAAAGCATACAAAGGCGCCTCTGGCTGCCGCTATACAGTCCATGTTTGATGTCAGAGCACAGCACCACAGCTAGATGTTAATTAGCTGTGAGTCGATTTTGATGAGGGAGGAAAACCAGAGTACCCGGAGAAAAACCCTCGAGTCAGGTTGAGATCGAGTGATACTCAGCCCACATGCTAGCCAAGAATAGAATTGAACCCCGGCTTGCACTGGTGGGAGGCCCGATAGATAACAACTAAGCCACCTTGACACCCAAATCGCGTGATTAGCCTTCCCCCCACCAAACGGAACGTGGTTTGATACCCCGGTTATTTGCGCTTCTTGTAAACAACTTTGCTTTGGGTCTAGAAGGGGGAGGGGGAATTTTAGGCCTTTTATTGCAGTTATTGTCTAACGGACTCAATTACTTTTGTCCAAGGGTGTGGTTTGAACCACATACGAAGACGCAAGAATACACAAGAAGACTTAGCCACACGGCTCAATTAAGGAATTCACGTTCATAAACTTCTATTTCCTGTTTTGAGTCGAATAGTTCAAGTTTTTTATTGCTACAACAAGTTCCAGGAATTTCCGAAATAAACTGTGCGTATTGAAATATCAGTCTCTGTGGGTTCACTTGGTTCACGAATATAACACTACCTCGTCCCCTACAAACACATCCATATGCTATTTTGTGCCTTTCCATAGTATTCACGATACAAATAGGCCAGACAAATCTCAAACTACTCGAAAAAAAAGCAAAGAAAGCAGTCGAGAATCAAGAAATCACACAATCCTTCGATAAGAAATGCTAAATTCTTGTTTTGACCCGAAAGCCTCGTCTACGCACCTTCTAAAACTAACACCGCTAAGACGTGGGCTCAACTGTAATAACAGCTATTACAAACTCCAGTTTGATTGGCCACAACACCTCACTGTGTAAGTAGTTTATCTTGAAGTTAAAATAGATACGTTTCGTTTGAGAGGAAACGAAAAAAAACTAAGTAGTGTTTCGTTTCCGGACTGAGAAGCTCTGGGGATGATGAGAAATATGCCGCATTCGAGCTCGATTCCGTGGCCTGCTAAAATCCATTTTACGAGTTACCAGAAGTACCTGTTGGGTTCCTAGGTTTTTTTCTTTATTATTTTCGGATTGGCTCAGCCAGCATTACTCCTGGGAGAATCCAGTTTCCACGCCTTCAATACCACCCAACTCAATGCCAACCGTTTTGGTGTAACATGCACCACAGGCAACCCAGTTTACGCCTGAGAGCGTCTAGTTTCAGTTTTGCCAGAATCACAGGACAATATTCACCCGAACAAGGTGAGATTCAGCTTAGTGGTAGAGTATCCGAAAATAGAATCGGGGGGTCGTCACGTAGGTTCGACTCCTGCAAAGGAGTACTCAAGTTCTTTCCGATTACCTCCGAGTCAACATCGAAAAGGTACATCTCTTTATTATTGCTGTAAACAGTTGGTTCGCTCTTGGACTAAAAGGGACTCCTCCTGATGTTTATATGTGAGCTTTAACCGTGCTCCTTCAGCTTGGCTCAGGTCGGCTGTGATTGTCAAATTGCGCTAGCGTTTCGATTTTCATTATTCCCAGATGAGAACTTAAGGAGCAAGGATGGCACATTCGATTAGTGCGCGGCCTTGGTGCAAGAGGTCTTCAGTTCGATTCCCGGGTCTCACATGCTTGTTTCGACTTCTTCCCTTTCAGTGTAGATCAAGTAGCTTTAAGTACTCGTAAAATGGAGCACTGATGAAGACGGGGAAGTAAAATGAGAGCACCGTATGCCTCAGGTTAGTCAGTTGAATTACTGTTACGAGATATCGACGTTAAATATAGTTGCTTTATTTTACTTTTTGCTATTTTCAAAGTGGTCACTTGTACTTCTGTTACGCAGGGTTTGAGGATCCAGAGATGCTGTTATGCGTGTTACACAATTCATCTGGAGAGACTGGCGTTGTGGTTCAGTACTCTTACGACACCTGATTAGCGCGGCATTCCGAAACTCTTGCATTCTTAAGGTATAAACTATAGGATTTACAAAGGAATTGGCCTAGAAAAAGATACGTACGCACTGGTGGATATTAAATATAGCCTTTTTGGATAGTGTGTTGGATTCTCTTACACCGAGGACAGCGTAGAAACACCAGGGAAGAATGAAGATAGTGCTGAGAGCAGTGACAACGAATAACGTGGCCGTCAATTTCCTGTCGGAGGCCCCTGCCCCAGATAGCTGTGGAGGGACATTCTTCTTCACATTAAAGATAATAATCATATAGGAGGATACTATGACGGTCGTAAGGACAATTACAATGAGTGAAGTCCAAACGATTTTGTGGGCTTTTGAGTCAGTAAGGAATAGCGCAGCCTCTGCTGACGCCAGGACAAGAGCTAATAGCCAAATGCAAACAACGGTCTTTAAACAAACCCAGTTCATCATTCGAGAGTGTCTGAAAGGAAATAAAGTTGCATGAAGGCGTTCCAACGACAGCAAGGCAAGATTAAGATGGGAGCAATTTGCAGAAATGTTTTCAAAGAATATGACTGTGAACTTTTTCCAACTGAATCCACTTTCAGCTTCAAAGGTTAGCGTATGGTAAATATGCATGGGCCCTGACACAGCTCCCACCAGCAAATCAGCCACAGCCAGGTTTATGATCAGGTACGTAGTGCACTTGCGTAGATGGTGATTTCTTGCAAAGGTGATGATAGTGAAGCCGTTTATTAGAAATATGATGACAAATTCAGGGATGTAAACTGCAAGCCACGTGGTATTCAACCTTGTCGAAGGATCATCTGTTCCTGTTTTATTCGGCATTCTCAAGCTAAAGTTGCTGCAAATTAAAGTTGCTACAAATTAAAAAAAGATGCTGCAAATAAAGTAAAGTTGCTGCTAATTAAAGTGTCTGCAAATTTAAAATAGTTGTTGCAAATTAAAACATCAAGAGTATGCGCGCGCACTGAAGGAAGGACAGGTACAAAACAGGTCATAGGTCACAGGTCATTGTTTTATCAATACAAAAACGACCGTAACTGTTTACAAATGCTAACATTAGGCCTTATTAGGCCTAAGGTTAGCTTTAATGGATGTTTAGAATACTTCCCGTATTGTTAAAACAATGACCTTTGCCCCGCGTTTTGTACCTGCCATTCCTTCAGTGCGCGCGCATACTTTTGATATTTTAATTTGCAGCAACATTCTTTTAATTGGAGCAACTCGTTTTGTAAATTTGCAGCAATTATTGTGAATTTGCTTACGGCAACTTTATTTTATTTGCAGCAACTCTTTAATTTGCAGCTTGTCCCTTGTGGGCCACCGTAAATATCAAAATAAACGATCTTTCTTACCCCCACCGTTTGTGGATTAAAAGCCATTTTTAGTTACATTGACGGGATTAACTTTTGCTGTTTTTAATATTGCTGGAACTTATTTTTGCGGATCAAGTACCATCCGCAAATGCTATTTGCTGCAAAGGTAAAACCCAAAAAAGTTTTGACCTGTCATCAGATTAGACTGAAAAGAAGAGGAATTATGAAGCGGAAACAACATCTTTAGTCCTTTCTTAGTGTGTGGAATAAACGTTTGCTTAGTGCAAAGATGCATGCGTGACATGCAGGAAACGTCCGTTACAGCAATTTGCTGTTAATTGTTTTGCAGACCATTTCATTTAAAGGGGCTATGTCACGTTATTTTAGGGTTTTGCTGGGAAATCTTTAGTTAATCACGAGTTCAAAACTCGAAAATGGTAATGAGGAATTCCTTTACAGATAAAATTATCGTTACATCACAAACTAAATGATTCTGAGAAGAAAGACGACCTTTATCCAGGCGATTTCTCATAAACTTGAAAAACGTCGCGCCGACCTTTCTCAAGATTACCCAAATGTAATGCACCTATCAATGTTAAGGCCGAGTCCATTTACGTTCATCTATGCTTCTCTTTCCTTTTGCAGTATTTCTTTTATGTTGTTCAACAGTTTTAAGTGGTTATTGCAATGTTCATTCTACTTTTTGAGCATTTTGCGAATCGTGAAATTATATCAATTTACGTGACATATTCCCTTTAAAGACGAAACGAGTGAGTTTCACTCAAGAGCGTGTCTTTTTATCGTTAAACTGAATTTATTACCGCAAAGGTTAAAAATATATATAACAGACCTCAAAATGGGACAGGACATTACGAAAAAAAATTAAACGTGTGAACGTGTGAGGCAAAGAGCGGGTGACCCCTCAAATGGTCTTAATGACCCCCCACTTGAAAATATTAACTGGAACGCTGCAGTTCAATTCCACCCAATTCAGTGGCTTCTGTTTTCGTGTAACACGTACCACAGGCAACTCAGTGTACGCTCACGGAGCGTCTATTCACACATGTGAAAGATAAAAAAGCAATATCCTCACTGCATGCGGTAGAGGTATGATTTTTTACAAAAGGAAAATCCTAGTATTTCATCAGTATGTATACAATAATGAGTTTTTTTACATAAAAAAAATAGTTACATTGTTCTTCCTGGTGAAGACGAATGCTAAGTATATACCACACAAAAGGAAAACTAACAGACCAAATACCGTTCATTACGTACTGACGAAATCAAATGATTCCGACCAAGGGAGCCTAGTTTTTGAAGCCATTTGGTCGGAGGTGAATAATATTCAGTTTCTAATCACCTCACAGTCAGCAGAGTAAAACGCACAACTGAGGTGTTGTACACACTAATAAAAGAAATAACGATTTTCGATTTTCTTCCATGGAGACCACTTGTGAGGCGATGATTAACACTATGAGGCTGGATGCGACAGATGTCTTGGAGTATTTCGCTAAGAATATCCACTTCATTTCCGAAATCGGTAACACTTTGTCTAGTAAAGTTAATGCTGAGAGCTATAAAAATTTTAAGGCTTTCGATCACAGCTGGCTCTTTCCACCTGCCTCGTGCTGAACAACTATTCTCTGTCCTTTCCCCAGATCAGAGCTCAAAAGTAGAATCCAATTTTTTGACATCATGGAGAATACCATATAAAATATGAACATCTTGATACTCGTTTGGAAACTCTTATGTCCGATAAGGTTATTTCTTTTATCGAAACGTTGTTTCTCCACTATGTTTATCTTTCTTTCTTTTTTGTTCGGTGACCGGAATTTTATGGATTAATTTAAGCCAAATCGTCTCTAAATTTTGGATGCACCGGCCTACCAATTGCAAGTTGAAGCCACAGGCCCTTTAACTCAGACGAAAAATACAATCAACTTACTGGTCGTTTTCTTGACTGCAAATTTGAAACCGGGGAAAGCTTATCGTTTTTTATGCGAGAATGTCATTGCAAGTTTGCATGAAATGACAACCACTTTTCCTTTACAAATTAGTTGACGCGTCTAATTTTTTTCTCTCCTTTCAATTAAGTTTACATCGAACCATCAAAGTTAAATATAATGGAAAAACCCCACCACAAACTGTCTGTTGTCATTCATCTCTCTGTATTCAGGAAGACTTGAAATATGGACAAACGTTTACAACTCAGTTGGTCGACTGTGTCTTCCTTTTACTTTAATTTTGAGCCTATAAAAGAAAAAGAGAAGAAAGAAAGTAACTTCATTTACGTCTCAAGTCTTGTAGTTCTCCAGTACTCATTGGGGACACTGTAAACTGAACTCAACAAATTAACGCAAATTGTGGCTTCCCGTACGCACACATGGCGTCCGGAGGAGTTTCAAGAAATCCAGACGTCGTTGTTATTCGCAAGATAATCGTTGTTATTTGCAAGATATAAAAAAAAGTTATTCCAGGGCTTTAGATAACAACTTAGTGCCGCTTAACGGCGGCTCGAACACTACATAGGATACGTCACACATGTGAAGTGTAAAACAACATGGCGAGAGGCACTGCTCCCGGGCGCGGTTACCCAGCGAGTTGGTGAAAACCGCAGACACCTAATTTATTACTGCGGTACTGCAGAAACAAATCAAATCAAATTAAATTTTGGTTTTTGAGGAGAGGGGCTAACCCGGACGTTAATAGTCACAGACCAATTTCCCTTCTCAGCATCTCGGGAAAGATCTTAGAAGATATTGTCTCTGACACGTTGAACAACCACCTAGAGACACAAGGTCTATTAATTCACAAGCGGTAGGGATTCCGAAAGAATTACTCTACTGAAAGCCTTTTACTCCACCTAACAGAAATATTAAAAAGTGGTCTGGACAATGGTCTGCAAGTCGGCGTGCTTTTCATTGATTTTCGGAAGGCATTTGACACTGGGAACCATACTATCTTACTTAAAAAGTTAAAAGCCATTGGTATCTCGGACAACTTATATTCTTGGCTTGCTGATTACTCGTCTATGCGGAAACAATTTGTTCAAATTTCAGTTTCGGGATATTAGTCAGAGACCAAAGCTGTCAGGTTTGGTGTACCCTAGGGCTCAATATTAGGGTCAAAATTATTTTCAATATTTGTAAATGATCTTGCAGAAGCAATAACCAGCGGTGAGTTGTTTTTGTTCACCGATGATACAACTATCTTTACTATATTGGCTAGAACATTGATAACACTGAGAAAGCTTGAGAAAGGACGACGACGACGGCTGCGAGAACTCCACATAACAATAGGTTTAATGAATAAAAACAATAGCTCTGCACGCCCCGCACGTGCGTTTTTCCATTTTGATACATTTCTTTCCCGTTCTCGTCTTGACAACGACGTGAAATGATCAAATTTCATAGGGACTTTACGATCTACGACGGGGTCGTCAA
>OX421445.1:48892358-48894858 GCA_949126865.1 Montipora capitata
ACTTGGTCTTTTCAACGACGATAGGAAAACTGTAACAGGTACTAATGGCTTAAATAGAAAGTCAACACTCAACGTTAAGCGAAACCGCTGCAGGCGATCGACAGTAGAAATTCTTTCGTACCGTTTGTTTGGTAAGTAGGGTAGGGATCGTAAGTACTGTTAGTATTGTAAGTATTGTTAATAATGTAAGTATAGTAAGAATTGTAATAATTGTAAGTAATGTTTTGCATAAAAAAAGTAAAAATAAATAAATAAAAAAGAAATTATTTCGTATACCTCCGATTTCGGGGAACTAGCAAACGAAGAGAACACAAAAAGTGACAATAACCATGACATGTGGATGACGTAGAATGAACATGTGGCCACAAAAATATTCTGTTTTATTTTCTATTTACAGAAACTAGCCGATGATAGCAAACGTTACAATTTGTGGATACGAGGAAAGAGTATATACTGTCCCCATTTTATAACGTGGTCTGCCCTGGAAGTCAATTCATTGAGGTTCCAAGGCCAAGATCTGAGATTGGCAGATTAGCTTTTAAAGCAAGGAGCTGCTTTGTGCTAGAACCTTCTCCCTGATTCATTCAAAGATTCTCTTTGTCTAGATTCTTTTAAGACGATACTCAGAGAAAGCTAACACTTCCTAAAAGCTATAAATTTCGCCAAATCCTCTTGTAGCGTTTCTTTTAAGTCACTCGAAACAAATTCAGCAACTGGAAACTGGCAACCAAATCAAGTGAAACATAAGAATAACTACTTAGAACATTGAAGGAATTAAGGTTTTAATAAAACAGCAAATACAAAGGAGGCAGGGAAGGGCAAAATTGAAGAAGATTAAAATGGATTGCAATCAGGGTTTTTGAAAACTGCTCAGTCTAACAGTTTTTCAAAGTTTATCTTCAATTATGTATGCTCGACAGACATTTTTTCGCCAGGAAGCTTTGTTTTGGTATTAAAAGAACTTTACTCACCCACTTTACATTGCGCGCCCACATTACTTCAGAAGCCATTTTCAGAGCCCCCGAAACTCTGAATTCTATGACTGTGTAAAGGAATCTGTTTCGATCGGACATCAAATGGTTCTATATAATTCTGTTTTCCATTGGAAAATAAGCTATGTTTATTAGAATTTGAGTTTCTTATATTATTTATGTATAACTTGCTCTTCGCAACATGTTATTGAGTGGAAACGGAATCTGCTCTTGGAATACCATAGGTAGCCCAAGTTCGCGTCACTAGAGAGCGTGTACTAATTAATTACTAGTGGGAAGATGACCTTTGAGTGCAAGCGGTGTTGCGTTACAGGCAGTCGTTGAGAATTTGAACGCGTTATAAGACTTTGTATGGGAAATAAAATACCGTCGATTATGAAGCCTAAAAAACGCTCAATTTAACGTTCATTCAATAAAATGAATAAAACTGACTCACCTCTGGTGTATTCTTGTGCATTTTGGTGCTTATTTTACCGTTTCGGGAATTCCGTATTTTCACTGTTCTAAGACGAAGTCAAGGCAGCACACTAAGATTTCGACCGTAGTCAGCTCAGAGGCGGTTTGAGTCTCGAAAATCCATCCCAGCCGCGATTTTTTCACGCAAAGCTAAAGCCCCATCATTTGCGAACCTCAGTGAATGTTTCGTCGTCAAAATTCTCCACGCACTTGGCTGGAAATGAGCATTTTCTGCTTCCGATTCCACGATAGCTGATGAATTTAACAGCTGATGATCTTGTGAACGGTCACGGAGCTTGGGTCCGAGGTCAAATTAATACCACCCGATGAGGTACAGTCATTTCACGTACAACACTTACCCCATCCCCACAACGGCTTCTCGAACAGCTTCATGGTTACGAGTGACGCTGTGGGGATGGGGTGAGTGTTTTCGAGACGCAAACCGCGACTGAGCTGACTACGGTCGAAATCTTAGTGTGCTGCCTTGACTTCGTCTTAGAACAGTGAAAACACGGAATTCCCGAAACGGTAAAATAAGCACCAAAACGCACAAGAATACACCAGAGGTGAGTCAGTTTTAATCATTTTATTGAATGAACGTTAAATTGAGCGTTTTTTAGGCTTCATAATCGACGGTATTTTATTTCCCATACAAAGTCTTATAACGCGTTTAAATTCTCAACGGCTGCCTGTAACGCAACACTGCTTGCACTCAAAGGTCATCTTCCCGCTGATAATTAATTATTACACGCTCTCTAGTGACGCGAACTTGGGCTGCGTATGAAACTATAGAGGTCAGAAGGTCAGCTTGTGTTTATTTACAGGAAGAAGAAATTGTTGTTGGATTCAACACCCGTTTGAAGACTAGGTTAACTTGAAAACGAAGAAATTCTAGGAAAGTACAGTAAGAGCAATTCATCTAATGCTACAACTGTGTATTGCACGCGCAACACTGAAACTCCAGAGTTTTGAAGCAAGCAACCGTGGACAATCTTCCTGTCGGTGTACGTTGGATCAGTGGCTTGATCTGATCGGCGTAATTACAAGTTGAG
>OX421445.1:48897358-48899858 GCA_949126865.1 Montipora capitata
CTTGAAATAATTGAGGAAACTAATGAAATTTCTCTAAAGAGAAATCATAAGTATTATGCTCAAGTGCAGGGGCAACTCATGATAACTGGATGCGATTTCTGTGATTTCATTGTGTACACAAAGAAAGATATCTTTGTGGAAAGGATATATCCTGATATTGATTTCATGAAATCAATGCTTAAAAATCTGTCAACATTTTTCAAAAATAGCGCAAAGCCATTCCTGGATAAAGAAAATGCACAACCAGCTGTGTAAAAATTAATTTTCGACTTACATCTCTCTTCAGTCTGCGTGCTTGTTTCCTCTAAGTTCGTGTTTGTGTCCTCTGCTGGCAAATCAAGGATACTTGAATCCCTTTAAAACAATGTTTAAGTTCCTCAACTTAACTAATGTAATCAATAAAATTTGTTGTAAATTATTGTTACCTATGCGGATTTTATAAGAGGTAGGCAATTGTTCCCTAAAAATATAATATCCTACTTATATCCTTATGGCTTCAAATTGACCAACATCGATCGTGGATCGGTTACAATGCCACAAAAGACCTAAACTTACATTAATTGTGAAACAGAAGCCTCCCCTTGTCCCTCCTCCACACTCGTAGGGCAGGTAGTATTTACCCGAAACTGTTTTGGCGGAGGACAGTCACTGAGATAAAGGGATGCATGTCTTCTATTTGCTGGCAGTTTTCGTGCTGGAACGGGTGGGCTGCCGTCGGCTGGAACCGGATGTGGTCATTTTTCAGTTGGTCCGTATCCACCTACAAAGTGCTGTTAAATATAAGACATAGATTCCAGGTAATTAATTTCTATTGTAGGGAATGCTGTATCAAGAAACAAGCAAAAGAGCTTACTTACTGACGAGCACACTGCCTTATGTTTGTTTACGCGTTCCAAGTTTAGCTGTTCGTGCGGTCTTCTGCAGTTTTTTATCCATCGCTTGCATTTTTCTAGCTCCGTCTTCGGCTTGGGGAACAAAAAAAAGCGTCCTCCATTCAGTCGCTCGGGATATCTCTCATGAGCATTGCATGTTCCCCACGCACAACGCAAAACCATCTTCTGTTACGAACTGACTACGCGTACGATCAGCTGGTATGTTTGTGGGACAAGATGGCGGCCGCTCACACTCTTTCTTGTGATTGGTTGGTATTAGCGTTGCTGATTGACAGGTCTGAACTATGAATAGACGAGATGCTTCCGTGACGCATACACTGGGTTGCCTGTGGTACGTGTTACAGAAAATCAGAAGGCACTGAATTTACAGCATTCCAGTCTCTGAAGAATAACAAATAAAAGAGAAGCGAGAAACATTGGCTTCTGGGCTGACATGTTGATAATTTTCGAGTTCCCTCACAATTTCTTTTCACCACAAGTTTAAGCGTGCCCTCTGAGCATCTGACAGCTTTGTAATACTAAAGTTCACTGAAGTTAATCCCTCCCTGCCCGGCGGGGTTAGTATCAGGACGGGAGACCAAAACAAAATACCCCTCATAAAACAGAAGCATCGACCGAAAATACTATTAACGCTAACAAATGCGAACTCAGCAAGGTACAGATTTTGTTAGCTTGCTTTATGCAAAACAAGAACATCATTCTAAAAGCTTATTCTACGCAAAAAGTAGGTTCTGGAGGTAATTTTGAGAGTGGAAATCAAGGTTACGCGGCAGACGGCAAATACAAACTCACGATTTAATTCAGTTAACACACCAGAAAGACGCCAACCTCATTTTGACAAGAAAATGCTTTACTATTGCCTTAAAAAACTATCCAGTTAAGCTCGCATATCATAAAACATGATGAATTCGTAAAGGCCACCTTTTCCAGCGAACAATTTTTTGAAACAAACAACATATTTGCTATTAGAGGCAAAACCCCTTCTATTTCATTACGTGCGTGAAGAGAAGAAACTCAATCGTGTCAAATATGCGCAATATTGCAACAAACTAAATTTCAGGATCAAACCGTTTCCATGAAGAACCTTTTCCTTGAATAATGAAGCACAAAATACACGACAAGCTTTCTTTCAAATAATTCTTGGCTGTTAAATTTCCAATTATTTTTTTTACCTGAAGACTGTGCAGAGTTGATCACAGATCCACGTAAGGTGTTCGATTCGTTCAATCGTTCTCTGTCTTTGTTGAACCCATAAGTTACCAGAGAATTTTCCATTTGGTTTCAGTGTTCTACATAACAGCACACTTGGTTAAATATTATTTTAATATTATTTTAGAAATACAGCTCACTTTGATTTCGGCTCGACGGGCGATAGATTGTTGTCGAAGTCCATTACTCGTCGCTTTTGAGATTCCAGGTGTTGGTTTTTCACCGCCTGCCTAGTTTATCCAACTGACTTTCCATTATTGAGCTTCATAAGGGTATATTTTATTCAAAGATCCACTAAAACGCCATTAGCGTTACATGACTTTCGACGCCATTGCAGGCTAAGTTAATGATTCTCCTATGTCCACCAGAGAAATCTACGCATTTCCACTACCCTCTCG
>OX421445.1:48907358-48917358 GCA_949126865.1 Montipora capitata
ACTTTGCATAACAAGGCCGCTGACCGTAATCATGACAGGAAGAACTACTATCGGCTCGTTCATCAGTCGGCGAGGGAAAAGATGGAGTTGTCGAAGGACCACTTCAAGGACCTTGTTGTGCGCCTATTAGGAGACAAGGACCACGAGAGGGTCCTGGATATCGTTTCTAAAGTAGAAAAGAAGTCAAATCGCAAGAAGCTTCAAGCGAATGACAACAGGGGTGCTAGTGTGGCACGTCCGTCTCGTCTATTTTCTTTGCGATGTTATTTTTGTCATAGGCGAGGTCATATCAAAGCTGATTGTCCTGATTTGAAGTCCAAGCAGAGGAAAACGGATCCCAAATCAGACAAGTAGCTTGTGTTTAGATCTCGTTAGATCGCACCGGTGTTATGGGTTGACGGCCGCCTGGACAAGGCTGTGTGTTGTAATATTGTTTAATTCTTTGCGATAATAAACAAACTTTTGTGTGTATTGAATCAATCTAGTGCATATTTTACTCTGTCTATTTTGTCAACATAGTTATAACGACTTTGAAAAAGGGGTATCCTTGAGACAAGGGCCCTCCAGCCTCGCTGGTCTTAGGTGTTATTTCTCTGCTGACTTTGACGGGGATGATTTTAATATGGTCTTAGATTTTTCGGCGATTCAGTGTTTTAAGGTGTCTTCACTACTCCCCTTTTTTCTAGGGAAATATGTGGTGTTGGGAGAAATCTGACTTCTTTGATCTTCGACTTCAGGAATTACAAGGCAAAGCAATTGAGCTTCCAATGTCCTGGGTCGATTGTTTCGGTACCCCGTCAAGGTCAGTGCAGAAGTGACAGCCTGTGACCGTGTTAGATTACAGAGAATACAGAGGGGAGAGTTAATTGGTGATATTTCGGAGTTATTGTTCCGTGACCCAAATTGTTTTCGAGCTCGAGAATTGCATAACCATTTCGAGTATTGGCAGTACATTGCGCGAGATAGCTCGTCACCCCAACAGGCACAAATTCTTGGGTGGATAAGGGACAAGGTCTCGATTAAGCCGTTTTTCAAGCATTTTAAAGGAAGTTTTAAAGGAGAATTGTTCGATTCAGACGAGCCTCCGATGAAGGTGTTTAAGAACAGTGTCTCTTGCAAGCCCTTTGTGTCATTTGTGGAGGAAACGTTAGTTGCGCGTTTGAGATCTGGAGCCATTTCGCTGTTGGGGAGAGTGGGTGTGGTGGTATTGTGCTTCCCCTTACAGTTGAGCCAACAAAGCCAAGGTTATGTCACGATGCGCGCTATCTTAATTTATGGATGCGTGATATGCCTTTCTCTTTAGATAGGCTGATAGATTTACCGCGTTACGTGGGCAAGAATACCTACCAAACGGTCCTAGACGATAAGTCTGGCTATGACCATATTCTTCTTTCTGAAGACAGCCGCACGTATTTTGGGATCCAATGGGGAAGGTGGTATTTCACGTATAATACCCTTCCTTTTGGGTGGAAGATCTCCCCGTTTGTATATCATACTACTGGCCTGTTGGCTAGTAATTTCCTTAGAGCTACAGGAATCCCTTGTTTGCTCTACATCGATGATCGACACAATGGCGAATTGCAGGTGGCACTCGATAAGGGGGAATACGCTACTATTAACACTGTTGATGATCGTCATCTTGCGGCGGCTAGGTCGGCTATATTTCTTGTTGCTTACCATCTTGTTAGCTTGGGCTATTTCCTTGGTTTGCAAAAGTCAATATTGTTCCCAAGTAAAGTGGTTCCCTATCTTGGTTTTTTAGCGGATTCTTCTAGGGAGGTGTTCTCCTTGAAGCCGGAAAAGAAGGAGAAATTCTTGCAACTTGTCCGTGAAATACTCCATGCCTCTAGGGTTACGGTGAAAACCTTGCAACGCCTGGTTGGGAAATGTGTCTCGTTTAGTCTAGCAGTCCCTGCAGCCCAGTTGTTTACGAAACAGATGAATGCAGCTATTGCCGGTGGCCAACGTACTCCCCACAGGCTAATACCCATGAAAGGGGATCTGCGTGAGGAGATCTCCCATTGGCTGTTTTTGGAAGGTTGGGATGATCCGGTAACATGGCGGGATGAGCGTCATATTCGTGTGTCTGTTGCAACTGATGCTTCCGCATCAGGCTGGGGTGCTATTTTGTTAGCCCCTCATCGTGAGGAAATATCAGATTATTGGACGGAAGAGCAGTGCAAATGGGGGATCGCCGCCAAGGAAGCTACTGCGGTCGACATGGCGTTAATGGCTTTTAAGGACAAACTGTTCAATGCTAGAGTTGACGCTTTTGTTGACAATAAGGCCGTTGTCGAGGCTTGGAACAACCAGGGTGGTAGAAGCTTGGAGCTTAATATGGCATTGAAACGGCTTTTCTTCACAACGTCGAAGCTTAGCTTATCTCTGCACATGTTTTACATTCCGACTGGTCAGAATCCTGCTGATGCTCCATCAAGGCGCCTGTCCCACTCAGATAGTAAATTGTCGGATGGTTTGTGGCAGATTGTTCAGAAGGAGTTTGGTGGTAGGGAAGGCCATACTTGCGACCTTATGGCCTTGGATTCGAATAGTATGACGGATGCGTACGGGTATTCTCTCCCTCATTTTACGCCGATTCCCTCTCCCGGATCGTCTGGTGTAAATCTCTTCACACAGGACCTTGTTTCCCTCGGAGCGCTTATGGCCAGACCGTATGTTTTTCCTCCCATGGCTTTAACGCAGAGTTTTAAACAGTCGTGCACAGTAGTGGTGCTGGACGTGTTTCCCAAGAAGTACTGGTGGCCTGTCCTTATGAATAAAACTGTAAAGAGTAGATGTCTGGCTGTTCGTGGCGATGACAACGCTCTCTTGGTCCCGTCCAAAAAGGGGTGGCTGCCCCACAAGGGCATTCCTGGAGATCTCTGGGTTTTTGCAGTGTGTTTTTAGGTGTGTCTTGACATACATTTTGATCTGTTGTGCTACTGGTTTGTGGTGTATGATAGGGTCTTCTTTTCTGGTTTGAGCTTCCAGTCATGGCAAAGCTGTTTGTCCAGTCGGTTAAATGCCCAACCTGTGGACACGCTAATGATTTTGACTTCCGTTTTTGTCAACGTTGTGGCTACAAGCGAAAGGTTATGACAACGCTTGTCAAGGAACACTCTGATGTTATCGTTGACCTTGATGGAATTGAAGTGCGGTTGCAGCAGTTACTTCACTACGATCAGGCAACCAGTTATAAAAAGCAGAAGGATTCTCTTCAGAGGGAACTTGAGGCTTTTCTTGGTGCTCTGCCGGGTTTTGTTACTCTCGCGACAGTGACACCTAGGGACTTGTGTCGCTTCCTGATCTTTAAAGACAAGCGTGGCAAAACACAGGTACATCTCAATACGTGTGAATTTCTGGGTCAGCGTGATAACCAGTCATGTGGCTGGCCCTTGAGATTGTCGTACAAGACTGTGGATTCTTACATAGGAAAGTTAAGATCGATTTTCCATTCCGTTGGTCGGGACGGAGAGTGGGACAAGCGGCTAGGTCTTGGTAACCCAGCCTCTGATAAATTGGTTAAGGATTACCTTCGTCTTGTTACGGCAGAGCAGTTACAGGCCCGTGTTACTCCAAAACAAGCCACGCCATTCTTTGTGGACAAATTGACTCAGTTATCGAAGTATCTTGAAGGCGAGCTAGCGAGATCAAAGTCGAAACTTGACCGTTTCATTATCGCACGTGACCAAGCTTATTTTAAGTTGGCGTTCTTTAGTGGGGACCGCCCAGGAGATCTTGGTCAGATTAAAGTTCCGGAGATCCTTCGTTTTCCAAATGATGATGGGTTCTTATTTAATCATATCTGGGGTAAGACTTTGCGGGATGGTGACAGTAATGTCTTTGGTGTTCGCAGAAATCCCCAGTCGGTCATCTGTCCTGTGAAGGGCATTGAGCAATATGTCGAAGTGGCAAGGGAGTTAGGCGTTGATTTAACAAAGGGATATTTGTTTCGTCCGACAACTTCTAATAATGGTGTCCAAGATTCTCCATTTAGTTCTTCAGCAGCAGATGCGCGTCTTAAAGTGTATCTCAAGCAGATGAAAGCTGATGATGGTGAGACATTGCATGGTTTTCGTTCGGGTTGTGCGATAAACGTTGGCCCTCACAGGAGCGGATCTGCCTGAGATTATGGAACACGTGGGTTGGGCTAGGAGGCATACCGCCTTATATTACCTTCAGCTGGCCAAGGTTCTGAAACACGATGGCCCTTCGGGACGACTTGCTACGCCTTCTGCTGAGAATCGGGTGGCTCCATGGCAGGATGTGAATCAGTTGAAACGTTTTGTGTGTGCTTTTCCAGCTGCTGAGCAGAGGAAACGCCCAGCAGAATGAAGATACGTTGTTTGGCTAGGGTGTTTTTGGAATAGATTATAACCTTTGTACTATCGTTTCTTTAATAAAGGGATGTTGTTATGGAGACTCATACTAGTTTAGTTTGGTTATAATTGTAAACGTATAGCTATGTCTTACTGTACTTGGGGATTAAGGTTATGAGAGAGGTTGGAGAATTGAGGATTGGGAAGTTGTAAGGGGATTTGAGAGTCGGAGTGCAATTATTAAAGTCTATTTAAGGAACAGTGAGGGCTGTTGGGCGCTGATCAACCTTTTTTCCCATACCTCATTAGAACTGAGCATGAATATGAATGTATGTGAATAGAATACTATTCACAACACTCATAATGATATGCGAGGTTAAAATAATTCAATAATGGGTTCTCTCATGACTAGCCTAGCGGTCTCACGTGCGATTACGTAATTACCGATAATAAATTCTGGTTTGGTGCGAAAATAAACCATTCTTGCTCAGTTTTTCAGCGGAGCCGCGAAGAGCTGGACGGCCCACCCAGTCCCGCCCAAAAAATCGCGTGAGTCGTATCTTGAACTCTTCCTAAGCCAAGCTTTCCCAGCTTGGCTTAGTCCGCTGATCAATCTTTTTTCCCATACCTTATTAGAACTGAGCATGAATATGAATGTATGTGAATAGAATACAAAGGATTTAGAGGTAAGGCGAGATCTCAGAAACCGGGCCAGCCCGGTCAACCGGGCTCATATGAAGAGGCCCTGAGCCATCGGTGAACGCAAAATCCGAAAAAGGATATTATTTTCCATGACAACGCAAACAAACAAACTCAGAGTTGCGTGCAAATTAAAAAAAAACAAACAAACAAAATAAGGCGGTTAAGTTTGTTTTGGATAAATTCTTAAATGAAAATGCCGTCATTAAAAAATACCATAGCGATCGATAAAAAGAAATAACGAAAAACATGTTTTTTTCACTGTAGGGAAGGTGCTAACAATATTATTGCTGTCAAGAAACTTTTAGTGTAATTTCTGGTGTGAAATTTGCAGGAAACCTAACTATTTTCGACCTATTCATGTTTTCCATCGTACGGTAAAAATGGCGCGAAGAAAACATTTGGGCTGAACTGTCACGTACAGTAGCTGTTGTGTATCATTTTTGCATAGGAAATCGCTTGTCAAAAATACTTTTTCAAATCCTTTCCCAAAAAAACGCTGAACTGATGAATCTCAAAAATCCGGATAAACAATAAGAAAAAATGTTTGGGAAAAGATCAACGTTAAAGGAGTGTTTCTTCTTTGCAGAGCGCGAGCTGAAAAAGGCATTGCTCGACACATCGACGCGAGCAGTGTGGTATGGACTCTTATCAACAACGGCAAATTAGCCAATCAGATTGCGAAATTAGCAGCAATTGTGGTAAAGTATTCAGTTCCGACCGTCTGCTTTGCCGTCACAATATTAAATTTTCATGTATTGCTACTTTCCTAAATAAACGGATCTGACAATAAAAAATATATTTCGGTAGTTTGGTCCACTTTGGCGTCGTTAGCACCCCCCACATAAAATCCTGGTTACGGGCCTGAGATATATAAAATTGTATTTTTGGCGAAGAGGCTAGTTGTTTCCAGGACCAGTCCCGAGAACGGTTGAAATAATTGCATCGTGACACGACTTTTAGCCATGCATCTATTCTTATTTTGCCCGCAATATAGTTCTCGATATTCTTAATATCGGTAGCAACAATTACTCAATTATGTTACTGGGCATCCACAGTGCAACAATTCAACCAGAGGCCACACGTGGCCTTTTCTTGAATCGAATTCAGGTGAAAGAGGTAACATTGTCACGTCCAAATTGGAACCAACTTTCGAGAAACGAATAATGAGCAAAACAAGTTCAAAGGTGGCTTAACTTGTGGTCTTCCGTTTGAGGAGAGACTAGAAAGCTAAAACACTTGGTTTGTTGCTTTCTGGCAGTACAGCAGCCGGCTACCATTTCTGTTTTCAGTCTTATTTTCAGCTCCGAATAGATGGTGGTTTTCACCCTCGTCACAAAAGCAATGTTGGTGCACAGAACAATAGAGAAAAGAGTCTTTTGGGAATTTTACTCTATTATAAAATAAACATGAGCCTTAATTTGCTATTGTGATTGAAAACCATCTATGTCACGCAACGCTCCTCCCCACTAACGGCCAGGTATTGGGGAGGAGCCGGCCATATTGGCCATAGATAATAGATTTCGTACCCCGAGCCTCAAGTTGAAATGTTTGGGAACGAGGTTCGGTGCGCATAAACAAAAGTTTTCAATCCCTCGGGACTCAATATGGCCGCCGTGTGATTAAGGCCTATAACTGTTACGAAGGAGACTATTGTAGTCCCCGAACGGATTAAATAAATTTGGAATCTTGTTCATTAATTTCGAATGACGTTAACTGGAATTTTCCGTAAAAGTGGTGTTTTCAAATATCTGAAAACACTGAGGTGATAGATACGACGGACAATATTAAGCGTAGGGTTAAATATTCTAAATGGTGTTGGGTGAAGAATGACCTAAAATATTGGGGTTCAAAAGCTGTAGTTACCCACCAAGAAGATGATAGAACGCTTTTGCTGCATTTTTTCTTGAAGTCGAATGTGGAGGCCACACGTTGAAGAAGACAAAAGGTTCAGCTATCTCTCTGAAAGCTTTGCTGACTAACCTGACAAATTAAAATGAAAAGCTGAGAAAAGGCATCCTGTTCTACCGACCACTTGAAGTTCATTTACCGTCAGTATTCCCAGTTTCAATTCACGTACCTTAACCCCTTGATTCCCACGAGTGATCGGTATATAAATTCTCTCCACAATTTCAACGAAACGCCATTCAGACAGGTATTGAGAATTAAGATTATCGTCAGCTTAAGAGGTGTGGTCTTGATATAATACCCAACAAAGAACTCTAATGGTACTAGTTGGGAGAATGAACGTTCCGAACGTGAAAACGAAAGGGTTAAATTCATGCCACATGTAGATAGAAACTGGATACCTCTCCAATCGTTTCACAATTAACACAACAGAATTTTTTCTTTCGTACATATTAAAGGCTTCGTAGGAGATTAACGTTGATTGGTTGATGTCTGACTTATCTCCAAGATTTCAAGAAATGCGATCTAGGATGCACGCTCTATCAGATGGGGAGTCGTCACTGAATAAGTGTCCGAACTGTTAAGTCTAAACCGCAACCACATGTATCCAACATTATAATAAAATTTCGATAAAACGCGCGATCTGATTGGT
Organism: Montipora capitata; assembly: GCA_949126865.1. Taxonomy (NCBI): domain Eukaryota; kingdom Metazoa; phylum Cnidaria; class Anthozoa; order Scleractinia; family Acroporidae; genus Montipora; species Montipora capitata. The sequence goes on from OX421445.1 coordinate 48,914,937, forward strand.
TAAAACAGCTTCTGAGTGGGGAATGCACACATTATTTCACTAATTACAGAATTTATGTTTAAAATACCCATAGTTATAATAAGCGATTTTCTTTCAACAATGCTTTGGTAGCACCGAAATGCCCCTCAAACGTGAATGGTTTCCCATTTCATGGGAGTGAGACTCGCCTGTGGAATCGTCTAGAGGACAATCTTCAAGATCCCTAAACATTAATCTAAATCGTCAGTGAAAATTTTAGTATTACAAGGACGTTCTAATATACCTTTTTAGCAACTTATTGTATCACATACACATACTTAACCTTTTAATCTTTTTCCTTCGAGCGAAATGATCTATGAAAAGAATCATATTTTGAACTGCGGAAATCAGGTGAAGCTTTCATCCTCGCAGTTATGAACGCAATTTTAGCAATTGCGTAGAGAAGACTGAAAATTCAGAACGTCAGCGGGGTTTGAACCCGTGACCGTCTCGCGATGCCGGTGCGACGCTACAACCAACTGAGCTATGAAACTACTGATCTTTTGTGGGTTCAAATGTTCCCGTGATGAATGAATCAACGAACGTTCAATAGATGATTAATTTCATATCATTTCTTTCGATAATTCATTCATCACGGGAACATTTGAACCCACAAAAGATCAGTGGTTTCATAGCCCAGCAGTTAGAGTGTCGCACCGGCATCGCGAGGTCACGGGCTCAAACCCAGTTGAAGTCCTGAATTTTTCAGGCTTCTCTACGCAGTGGCTAAAATTGCGTTCATAACTGCAAGGATCATAGCTTCATTTGACAAGTTATATCGTAACTATTCAACTATAAATTGTCTTTTTCATGGCCCACAATGGAAACCACTGGATTTACCAGAATTTGTGTATCGTCAATAAAGTTCATTTATTTATTTTATTTCAGTCAGTTTCATAAATGGCTGCTTTTCGGGCCCGAAACGTGTTCAGGACTTTCGAGAAGCGGGACTCTGGACACAGATTCCCCAATTCCCTTCTCTGAAAGAAGTATGGGTGCGGGATAATTCACTCGCCTATTGAACAGCTACTATTTCCAAAGCAATTTTGGTTGGGCTGCCACAGGTTACACGAGAGCCCGTGTAAGGATAAGTGCGTCACTCTTAATTACTTCAGCCAAGACGTTTCGAGCCATTTTTTAAATGCACAAATGCAGAACTAACTTACCTCCAAATATCATAGGCTTGATCCTCAAGTGATTGCCTTATTTCAGTCTGTTCCAACAAGGTTGGAAGATCACCTACAAATATTAAAATTGAAGAAACACAAGCATTTACCTGGGTTAAAATAAACTGGATCTAAAAACTGAGAATTTGAACGGTCTGCAATGTCTGTTACCAATAGCACAATTTAAACAGGAGGGGGCACTTTCGTTCCAACAAAAAAGGAGCGGCCCATTACTAACCTTCACAGCCCATTTAGGTGGTACGTGCTATGCACCAGTCTCATTCCCCTATATTTTGGCCCTGCTGACTGATTTGTCATTCATAACACAAGTTCGATTGCCTACTCAACAATCCAGCATTGGTTACGGATTAACAATTGCTGCTACTTCATAGAAAAAACAAATCGAAAAATTTCAAAGACACTACTGAACTCACCAATTTCTTCCATATAATCCTCCAGATCGGACGGTTCTTTTATTGGTGACAAAAGACCAGTCAAAGATGAACGCAGAATTGAGGAAGATCTGAAACGATATGGTGGTATAACAGTCAGCCACATGGCTCCGCCAAGCTCAAATATTCTAAGATTTTATCATAATTAAGAAGACTCTAGCTTTAAAAGCACTCGCAACTAGTACTCCCCTTTTTTTCGTTTGTTTTGTTTTTTTTTTTCTTGTGGTACGCATCGCGGTTGCACAGAAATACTTTGCGCCACAACAGACGTTCCCAATTTTTTTCCCATGACTAAAAATCTCTAACTGGCGTATTTACTTTGCTGCGTCTCTGCAATCGCCATTATTATAGAAATGCTGGCTTCGAAACTCGTTTATAGTGACCGGAGGGTACTTGTCAGCTATGTCATCATAATTTAGTGATCTCAAGTTTAGCGCAATGCAGAACATACTTAGGGTACCAAAACAAGACCTAGATTGATACCTAGATTCTCCAAAAGATGTTCATCAGTAGTATATGGGGGAAGGTTAGACGAATTTTATTCATGTGTGTAAATAGATTCAAGGGTACTCAAACCGGTTTTTAAGAGTGGGATTTTAATGACGAAACTAACTTGACATCATAGCGTCACCGAACCCGAACTGCCTTTGTAGTCCAAAAGTAGATTGGTCTGTAAAAATGCCGTCACATAGGCTTAGTATGGGAGTTGCTCGCTCGTATTCATGAGGCTCCTGGATATATGGATAATTGACCAAGCGTGAGGTCAAGTTTATGGAATTCGTTTCG
>OX421445.1:48924858-48934858 GCA_949126865.1 Montipora capitata
GTCAAGTCTGTTCTACAAATAGACTGATTTGTGACTGTGCTTATCTAATTCATTCGTGGTAACAGCCAATCATGATCATATGGAAGGAATGTGTTCTCTGAGCGTGGACTATAAACGCAGAACACATTTCCGCCACATGAATGGCTGTTGCCTAATACCATTTGGATGTGTACGGCAAGGGAGTCGATCTAAAATAACTTGAGACATATTACCTTCTTATAAGTAGTTTTTTTTGAAACACATTTCAGAATAAAAACTAGCGATAAAAAACGACGTTTCGATCTCTCTGAGATCATTTTCAAGTTGTAAAAGAAGCGAATAAAATCTGCATATATAAGTACAAATTAAGACGTGAGAATGTCCAAAGATAAAATATGTAAATACAAGCGCTAAAATGTAAGTGTTAAAATATTAAAATACTATATAAATAACTTGCACGGATTAAATCTACATGACCGTTGGTTAAAACGCTAAAGCGTAAGTGTTAAGATACTAAAACGCTATAAATAACTATATAAATAACTTCGCACGGATTGAATCTGACTGTTTGTTCAAAGTTGGTTTAAGCTCCTTTATAAAAAGCATTTCGTAGATGAGGCAATCGAATTTACTTTCGCACTTTCTCAAGATCTTAAAATCACGATATATGTCACTCGGGACTGTTCCATGTTGCTCTTTAATGTGATTCCCGATTGAAGACGATCCTTTCATGTGTTCCTCGACGCGCTGATAGAGGTGTCGGCACGTATACCCGACATAGTTTGCATCGCACAAACCACACTTGTAATGGTAAACAACGCGTTGCTGGTTTATGATAGGCGGCTTCTTTTCTTTCGGTTTGATCTGGTGTCCAATCTTACGGCTTGTATACACGGCGTGAATATCAATTCCAATTTTTCGGCCCAGTTCCCCAAGTTGCCTTCGCGCTGAATTAGCCGATCTCTAATCTTTGAAAGGCAACACTATTCTGACAGGCGCTTCATTCACGTTACATGCTCGTGTGGAAATTGCCTCGTCGGAAACTTTCTTGGTGACAAAATTACTGATGGTCGATTGCAGCAGTTGGGCTGGGTACTGAAGTCGGGAGAACGTTTGTGTGAGACGGTCACATTCCAGGTGGAACAGTTTCCAGGTAGATGACACTTTAAAGGCACGATCCAGCATTGTTTTTAGCAATGACTTCTTGTATCTAACATCGACGTGGCTCTTGTAGTGCAGCAATAATCCGGTGTCAGTTGGTTTTCTGTATACCCTTGTCTCCAAGCAACCATTGCATTTCCGAATCTCCGTTCCCAGGAAGGGAAGTTTACCGTGTTCGCCAAGTTCCATGGTGAAGCTAACCGATGGATGGATCTCGTTCAGAACAGAAAGGAATGATTTTGCTGTTTCGACGTTGGGCATTATGCTTAATGTGTCATCCACATAGCGTTTGTAGAACTCGGGTAATTTCCCTTGGTCCTGATTCAGTCAGATTCAATCCGTGCGAAGTTATTTATATAGTTATTTATAGCGTTTTAGTATCTTAACACTTACGCTTTAGCGTTTTAACCAACGGTCATGTAGATTTAATCCGTGCAAGTTATTTATATAGTATTTTAATATTTTAACACTTACATTTTAGCGCTTGTATTTACATATTTTATCTTTGGACATTCTCACGTCTTAATTTGTACTTATATATGCAGATTTTATTCGCTTCTTTTACAACTTGAAAATGATCTCAGAGAGATCGAAACGTCGTTTTTTATCGCTAGTTTTTATTCTGAAACATATTACCTTTAAAAAAATATTTGTATTGGGAATGCTATAATTAAGATGTTCTCCTATGACCATAGAGAGCAACTCCTTAGCAGTTCCAAAGAAAACCTGAAAAATACAGGCTTGAAGTTGACTCCAACCCATGACAGTGGGATTATACTGCACTGGTGCAACATGTGAGCTCTGAAGCTATCTGGAAGCTTGTTACGGTTGCGACGGCTAACTGCATTCAGTTGGTCAGGCTCGCTTGGAGTCGCTCCAGCGCTCAACTCTAAATTATATAGATCTTTCGTGTACTTGTAATTCGCAAGCTTTGAATTTGCCTAGCCTTCATAAATAGAAAAATGGAGGTACACGACGCTTTCTTACCTGGAAGATCTGGCGTTAAGCCTAATGAACTTGCATCAGACCTTTCAAACAATCCTGAACCTTCGGCCAGGGGGGCTGCTCGTGCTATTTCCTTTTCAGACGGTGTGTCCATGCTCCTAGCCACCTGGAGGAGATAAGACGACACGTTCTCAAAAGATCGTTATTCTTTGTTGCGCTATGTTTTGAAAAATGCCCGGGATATATTTAACAACTATTCACCGAAGTGGAGGTGGCTACTGGTGGATATTTACCAAGCCGCGAAGCCGCGAGGTAAATATCCATCACTACCCACCGACACTGAGGTGAATAGTTGCTTTAGTATATACTCAAACAGTGGGATAATATAGCACAAAAAGATGATTTTAACTCATTTATTCCTGCAAAGATTACAACATTTTCGGGCCCAAATTCCGCGCGAATTGCTCGGAGGTGAATAGTTAACAACTATTCACCGAAGGTGGAGGTGGCTAGCGGTGGATATTTACCGAGCCGCGAGGCGGCGAGGTAAATATCCAACGCTAGCCACCGACACTGAGGTGGATAGTTGTTTTAGTATATACTAAAACAGTGAGATAATATGCAGCACAAAAAAATAATTTGGATGTTTTCTTCACTTGTCAAGGATGCAAATCGGGACTAAATCTAATTAGTATATACTAAAACAGTGGATAGCGTTGAACGCGGGCGCTGATTGGCTCGTCAAACTCCGAATATCTTGTGCTATTTACCTCCGAGCAACTCGGGAAAAAATGGCGTCCCGATTTGCATCCGTGACAAGTGAAGAAAACATCCAAATTAGTTTTTTGTGCTGTATATTATCTCACTGTTTTAGTGTCTACTAAAACAACTACGGTATTCACCTCAGTGTCGGTTGCTAGCGTTGGATATTTACCTCGCCGCTTCGCGGCTCGGTAAATATCCACCACTAGCCACCTCCACTTCGGTGAATAGTTGTTAAATAGTCTATAGTCTGAAGGGGGGAAATGTGGACTGTAGGTGATTGTTAAAAAAACAGCAAGTCAATCGTCGATTGGTAAACTCTACAATTTACAGCAGAAATCTCTGGAACAGATGTGAGTAAACCGCGCGACCAAGATTGAAAGGAGTTACGAATTAGATATCAGGTATCTGATTCAGTTGGTAAAACGTAAAGCTTACGAGGGTAACATGTGACAGTGAACTAGAGTTACTGTTAAACTTGTGGCCCTCGGTGCGCACCTTTTACTCTCCTTCCTCCGTCAATGCTCCGTTTTACGGGTATTCAAAGCTACAGTTACGCGGATCAGAAGAAGGTCGAAACAGACGTCGATCGATCGAATGAGACAAGGATCGAACTGCCGTCCTCCAGCTGAGAAGGCCGCTTACTAACCGAAAGGGCGACTCCGCCTGCCTTGGCAAAGTAATATTTTTTGAAATAGTCCTCATGAAAACCTCCCCCAGCGGGAAAGTGGAAAATCGACGCGAAAGATTCGCTCCATACGATTCTCGTTCCCTGAGACGGCAATATTTTGAGTCACACAAAGAATAACGACCTCTGGCTGCTCAGTCCATACCAAGGGGCCCGACTTCCCTTTAAACAAGGTTATGTGAAGATCGTCGTTCTCAATGATGGTCCAAGAAATCGTACTCGCTGAAAATATCTCCCCCGCGTCCTCGCGAGGCTTCACGCGCATGTCTCCTTTACACCTAATAAATCCCCTCTTTAGAGTTGAACGTTCAACGAACAAACCATCAAAACTTTATCGGAAGCAGCTAGTGACTTGGCCAAAAAACCAGTTACTTTGATTCTCCGTGATCATTGCAGTTTTAGCCTCAATCCTTAAATATTTGAATGCATGTCTCGCAATCTTTAAGCATTTGGGAATAAATTGCCAACAATATAATTAACATCACACATCTAAAACAAACGTTCAGTCTTTCATGATATAGATACAAACCTCAACACTTTCCCCCAATGGTGACCTAGAAGGCCCTGAACTCTCCTTTCCCGAGCTTCCAGAATCGCTGGAGGGAAACTCTCCGTGAATAGTGACCGCATTTGCTTTCCAAATCTCAATAAAAGGGGAACTGCAAAGAGCTTGAAAAACACTAACTTTCAACAAATGATTGTAATTCAAAACTTCTGGCCTAGTAACTGCAGCAAACACAATGAGATATCAACATCCACCCTAAGTGTTTTCGTTTGAAAACCCGTTATTTTTAGTGTACTTTTGTTCATCATCTACTAAATGTAAATGTAAATGTAAATGCTTTGTTTATAGTGGAAGTGCACTTAGCTATCAAGCTAGTTTATAGGCACTACACTGTTAACAAGGCGAAAGTAACAATTCAAACTTAACAGAAACATTATTAAGAACCCCAACTGGCAGGAGGCAACCAGTTGGCTATTTACAAAGCGTGATAGAGTTGAATCCGGGACAACCGGAAACAAATCCTAACCAGAGGTTAGAACGGGATTTGAACCCGGAGCAGCCGCATGCAAACCCAACGCTCCAACCACTGGACCACACTGCCTCCCTAGAATGATCGAGAAGACCACGGCTGAGACTTTTGGAAACGGTTCATTCAACACTGTGGCTGCATTGTTTTCTATCCACACCAAAACACTCAAAAACGATGGCCCCCGCTTTTTACGTACGTCATCGTTATCAAACGTTTCCGTCTTCACTCTAACGTTACCGTTTTCAAAAATCCCCGTTCTTATCGATGTTTTGGGGATGTTAAGCGAAAGCGTCGTTGGTATTTCATTTAATAATAACTCACGACGTGTATTCGACAAACAACGCTCTTAAATAAAAGCGCATTTGCAAACAAAGAAGGTAAAGCACTCGTGCTTTTGAATAGATATTATTTATTTCCATCAATGCGCAGAATTTTCTCTGCTGAACAACACTAACTCAACCGTTAAAATGGTGACCAGCGGCCTTTGCCTTCACCAGGGCAACACAGAAAGCCGAGAAAATGCTAAACAAAGACTCATTTTTCAAATAGGTTCCCTCACTCCTCACGTTTCAATATCGCCACCACTAGTATAGTCCCTTCTTTCACTATATAAACCGCTAACTCTTAAAACGCCAGTTTTCAAACTTATTTACGGTGGTCATTTTACCATATCAACTCAGTTTATACCCCGACATTCTGCGTTAAAAGCAAGCAAGCAGAGGCCAATCTAAACTAGCTACGGAAATTTAACTGTCTCTTTTATTCATTCACAAAACAGTGAATATCCTTTTAAAAAGTATGTTTTTATTCCATTAACTTCTCCATTGTGGAATTTATTATAGCCTTGAACCATAGGCAGCCCAAGCTCGCGTCACTACAGACAGCCGTTGAGAATTTTAACGCGTTATAAGACTTTGTATGGGAAATAAAATACCGTCGATTATAAAGCCTAAAAAATGCTCAATTTAACGTTCATTCAATAAAATGAATAAAAATGACTCACCTCTGGTGTATTCTTGTGCCTTTTGGAGCTTATTTTACCGTTTCGGGAAGTCCGTGTTTTCAATATTCTAAGACGAAGTCAAGGCTGCACACTAAGATTTCGACCATTGTCAGCTCAGAGGCGGTTTGCGACTCGAAAATCCATCCCAGCCGCGATTCTTTTCACGCAAAGCTAAAGCCACATCATTTGCGAACCTCCGTGAATGTTTCGTCGCCAAAAATCCCCACGCACTTGGCTGGAAATGAGCATTTTCTGCTTCGATTCCACGATAGCTGATGAATTTAACAGCTGCTGATAACCGGACAGGACACGGAGCTTGGGTCCGAGGTCAAATTAACTCCACCCGATGAGGTACAGTCATTTCATGTACAACACTTACCCCATCCCCACAGCGTCACTCGTAACCATGGAGCTGTTCGAGAAGGCGCTGTGGGGACGGGGTAAGTGTTGTACATGAAATGACTGTACCGTCGAAATCTTAGTGCGCAGCTTTGACTTCGTCTTAGAACATTGAAAACACGGACTTCCCGAAACGGTAAAATAAGCTCCAAAAGGCACAAGAATACACCAGAGGTGAGTCATTGTTATTCATTTTATTGAATGAACGTTAAATTGAGCATTATTTAGGCTTCATAATCGGCGGTATTTTATTTCCCATACAAAGTCTTATAACGCGTTAAAATTCTCAACAGCTGTCTGTAGTGACGCGAGCTTGGGCTGCCTATGCTTGAACAGGCTAAATTATGTTGTCAATGTTTATCTTTCCATAAGGTTTCGTCAAATAAAAAAAATTGTAAATAAAATCAACGCCTCGCTCACAGACAGAGTAGCGTCACACACGAAGCGGGCGAAAAAATATAATAAACGCCGTATACGAGTAAATACTAATATCCAAATGTAATGTTCAGTGATTTGTTATGTTCCAGTCATTTGAAGTTCCCGGACACTTCCCTCGGGCATGAGCGGGGAATTGTGGGGACGTTTACTTTATACTCACCCAATCGTACGAGTACTACACCAAGAGTCACAGTCCAGCGAATGCGCGTGGATCCGGAGTCACTCCATGGTCAGTGGTTTTATATCGCGTCACATGGTAACTTGCAAATCATGGCTGCCAACAATGTTTGACAACCCTCGGAAATAACCTTCGGTCACGCGTTTTTTTCCTTTAAAAAGAGTGCGAAAAGTACTTTTCACGTCATCTCTAATGAAAAGTATGAATGATCGCAGGTTATTTTAGGAATAGCAAGTTTAATATGTTTGTGTGGAACGTTAGGGGGCGGCGGAGTTCACTCCACTTTTGCCCCCAGGAAACGAGGATTTCACCAGCTTTCACTATCATAAATAGTGAATTCCTCGCTCATGCCGCAGGGGGGAGGGGGTCCGAAGGTTTCAAATGACTGGTACATTAAAGAAATGATTTATGCCCTGAAGAAAGCCTTCCAGTGATTTTTGAAAAGGACTTCACACTGGCCCACTGACCTTCTGTTGTTGGTTCCATAAACAAATCTTTCGCTGATTTTAAGTGATGCTCATCAAGCCTCTACAATAAAATAGAATTTTGCGAATTTTACGGATTGGAAGGGCAAAGTAATGGACGATCATGGGAGGATAGAGGGAAAGACAAACAAGACAAACAGACAATGGCATGATCATCGGATAACATCAATGAAGCTTGGTTTTCATCGTGCACCTAACCTTATATTTTGCTATTTGCAAACTTCAAAAAAAGAGTGGAATAGTAAATTTTTACTTGAAAATGAATTTCCAGTTGCAAGGCGGGATTTAGGGTATTGTAGCCAGAATTATGTTTAACTTTACCAAATTTTACTAGGGTTTTCATTTGAGGCCGGAGTCCTATTGTTTCCCATTTCACGCCCGCTACTTTGACGCTACAAATTTTAAGATTCGTTGGCTTTTCCCTTTTTGGACATGGATATCTCAGGAAGCCATGGACTGAAGAAAGACAAGACAATCGAGCAATAAATCTTTCAAACTAATTATAACCGCAAGAAGTCTCACATAGTTTTATTTTGCTTACTAAGCGGAATAATCGCTCTGATTGCACTTCATTCAAGCCATAAGTTGACCTTTCTTTTTTTTCCTGCAATCTCAAGCATGTAAACAGCATTTCTGAGACTTTCAGATCTCATTGAAGGTTCAATTCGCTACCAATGCAATTGCAAATCGTCCTTACAACGAAAAATAACCGTGTCCGTTACTTTCATTGTCAAATCCGGTACTGTGAAAAGCAATCGAAAACCCTGATTTTACTCACCCGCTCACACAAAGTTTCGCGTCCTCCGCTGCGTACATTCCGTTTGATGACGTTAGGACTGAGCTGCGTCATCGCATCAACGCGGATTTTTTTCCTCTTTCTTGGCGGCGATGGGGTTACGGTCACAACAGGTGCCCCAGGGGTATCGTATCCAATGGGGACAGCTAACTGAAGTGTGAAGACGAAAAGTCTGTACTAGCAATCGATAATCACACTCCTTGACTGCTCTATTTAGGGGGTTTTTCAGGGCCACTAAATCATTTTGAGAATCCCAGTTGGTGGAAGCAGATCTAGACCAGTTAGCTAATGAGACGTTTTAACAAGGACTACCCGGTACAACTTCAACTAATGGGGAGCACGACACCCGAATCCGGAAAAGTTGGATTGCAAAGCGGCACCCCAAATCACTCAACCATATTCATTATGCTTCTTCCATCGGCACTTTAATTGCAACTAAGAACTGCCTGCTTCGTCAATATCTACTATTGATTCAGAATGCTCAAATCAAAAAACCCAATTTTATCAAAACTTATCTCCTGTGTTGACTTTATTTTCAGTTCTTTGAGGGACTTTCAATCCTAAAATACAGTTTCATAGACCGTGCTAAGGACAAGACCATTCAAAAGAGTTATTTTCTGCCAATAAACATTTTCGGTTTTCAATAGGCGTCTTCAACAAGGGCGATTAAACAATTCAGGAAAGTTTAAGTGCAATCTTGAACTCACTTAATTTCCGTAATTCACAAACATCCTGCTTTCACTGAAATTTAGGGGAGGGATGCAGGAATTAGTTTGTAAAGAAACTGTGATGTTGCGTCGGTAGAAGAGAGGATGACTCGGGATGAGAACGGATCCCTCATACACGGGCCTCTTCTAAAATCTTATTTTAGCTACGCAGCTATTTTTAGAGAAGCACCTGATTGGCCAGTTGTAATGGCGTAATGCATTTTTTAATACGCGCGGCATTGGGAACAAGAAATTAAAATAGCTTTGCGAAGCTAGAAATAGATTTTTAAAAAACAATGATGGGTCATGGGGATCCGTTCTCTTACCTCATCCTCATTTTTTTGGTGGGTGGGGAATACAACAAGATTAATGACACTGATTAACCACCTTAAGTGTAAGGCTTGTGAGGTGACGTTTCGAGTGTTCATTCGTTTTCACGAAGCGACGGTAACCGGCTCACAAGTCTTACAGTGGTATATTTACCTGATCTTACCTTCTTTACCAACTGGTTTGATGAAACCAGATTATCGTTCTTCAGGGAAGGGGACTGGGAAAATTCTCCCAAATAAAGTCATGATGGGTTGGTCAAACGTTTTACCAACTGCTGTAACTATTAATATGAGAATCTCTTGACCGGCGTTTGCGTTTGGTGTATTGTTTCTGTAAGAGTCATGTTATTCAGCTTTTCAGGGGCCGCGGAGTATATTTGAAAGAGGGTGGAGGCTAAGTTTTGGAATGGATCACAGAAGTATGAGGGAAGGGGAGGGGGAAGTTTAAGACAAAACAACACTGTAGGAAAAAAGTGGGGGGGGGGGGTAGCCCCTCCCACTCCAAGGCCCCTGCTCTTTTTTTTTCCAACTTTGAATACTGTCGGTCTTTTTGAACCCTTAACTATAATCTTAGATTCCTTGGAACAGCACACGAATATACACCTCTGAAGCTTTCATGGCTCACTCTTCCCTAACAATATTGTTTGCACGCGTTTCTAAGCCCATTAGGTAAAACAACATTGTGAGAGGGTAAGGTATTGCAAAGTAGTTCAACAGTTTTATCCTAGGCTGTGTAGGTCTTAAGAGCAGACACCTTCATGTGCCGACCGCTTTTGTAAGTTTGTTACTTGTAAATGTCTATCTACATTTCTCATCAAAGATCAACTCACCTCAGGCTCTGGAATTGTTGTAGGACTGATATCAACACGATCTTTATCTCTCACTATCAAAGAAAATCATGACCACATCAGTTCATTCTAAAAATCAGACTTTGACAAGAAGGGAGACAAAGAAATGGAGAAAAAGTCCCATTGTTCCTCAGCACACTGGCTCCTTTCTTGACAAGAACTCATGATACTCAGTCTGGTTCCAAACATATGGTTTCTTTTAGTAGGTGGAACATCTTTGTCGTCAAAATGTGACACAGCAAGAGAGG
>OX421445.1:48944858-48947358 GCA_949126865.1 Montipora capitata
ACGAGCATTTATCACGCTATCGAGCTTACTTTGAGGGAAATCACTTACGTTTTGTACGCGCGCGCGCTCTGTTGCGCGCGCTAATGACGCAAAAATCGTGCGCAGTAGGAATGCGCAATGCAAAACTAGGGAATCACCTTAAAAGATAATCCAAGGCATGTGAATCTTGCAATTGGCAAGGTTGATTTGGTATCGGTTTTTATTTCGTTTGTACTGTATGTGGTGATGAAAGACTTACGGTCTCGCAACCTGCTCGTCTCTCGGTCTTCTTGGAGACTGTGGACGGGAAGGTGAAATTGGTTGTCGAGGAGACGGAGACCGACGGCGAGGAGATCTAGAACGAGCACGAGGAGACCGGGAACGAGCTCGAGGAGACCTGGAACGACGACGAGGAGACCGGGAACGAGGGCGTGGTGACCGTCGCTGAACATCAGGGGGAGGTTGCTGCTGACCAGGGGCGGGATGTTCCGGCATTGTAACATCTGGAAGCGGCAGGTCTCCAGTTATATCCAACTCACCGGGAATCTGTAATAAGGCGCAGTACATAAAGGTAATGGCCCGTCACAACAATTCAATTCCTCGTTTGTTAGGGTGAAAGACATTGCCGAGTAAGTGTTTCGGGTATGTTTTAGTTTTAAGTTGGAATAAACAGTCGTGAACTTGGTAAAACCCAAATTTTCGTACAGCAACAGAGAAAGAGGGGTCGATTAGTCAAAAAAAGAATCCTGATCGAGGTTGGTTTGTTGTATACACAATGGCGGCCAGTGAATTTCTAGAAATACATCGGCTATTTTTTTTTTCATCAATAGAGACCTCAGAAAAATAGCTATTTTTTACTTAAAAAGACGGTACTACGCTGCTACAATAATTCATGCCAGCCCACACATAGAGCACAAATCATTGTTAACAATTGTTTACTATTGTTTGGACGTGTACTGTTTATTTCCATATTCGGTGATTTGAGCTAACATGGCGTTTTGCCCTCTGGCGATAAGTCAAAAAGCTTATTGATGTTACATACTGTAATTGGTTCGTCCTGCCGTGTTCGTACATGATCCCTTTCTGGCATCTTAATATCGGCTTCCCTTGCTTGATACGGGCTTAAGTCAATATCTGAACCAGGGGGACCCCTCCATTCCTGAGGCAAACCGGGGCTTGCTAGTTGCGCAGGTGTGCCTGGTAGACTGGGAGGACTGAAATGCCCCGTGGGAGGTGGTGATGGGTACGGATGACCGTTACCATTCACTTTAAAGTACCCTTCCTACAAAACAGAGAGACCGAAGAAAACAAGATAATTAAGACCGCTTTGTTGGTAACTCTTATTCCGTTAACTGATATCAGCCAAAAGCTTTCCCGCAGGGAATTTTACAATGATTAGCAGCATAATTTTTGTTGCGGAGCGAGCACAGTGACCGAGTAGCGAGTAGCTTTGCATGCTTTTTACCGCAGTGCATCACACATTCTACCAAAATGAACTTCGCAGCAACCAGAATGCATATTGCGCTCTAAGGAGAAGCCTCGCCTTGAGAAGGGGTCACAAAACACTGTGGCAAAGGATTATCGAACTCTCAATCGTAAATAATTTATTGAAAATTTTGCCGTGTCAAATTTTATCTTGTAATCATGAACTCTTCGTTCCATTACTCACACAACAACAAAAATTTCCGCAGCAGTTTCATATCATTGGGCTACACTAGTTAATTTTTTCCACTGTACGATATATATCTCCATAATAAGGGTGCAACAACATGTTGTCCAAGTAAAAGAGTCCGGCACCCGGCCCGGCCGAGTTAAGCTAGAGTTTATTTGACAAAAGTACCCTCCCGTTTGACCCAGTAAAAAAAAACTGTCACTGGTAAGAGATCTGGAGTACCTACTGTAGCTTGGCTTGGAGGATGACCTGTCAGCCCGAGATTCTTTTTATGCCAGTCCGTATTTTTCCCTATGTTCTATTTGAATTGCTTACCGGTCCTATAAAGCCCACTGCATGAATTTCCAAGTCGAAGCGAAATGACTCCGTTGAGAAATCCAAAGAATCTGTGATAGCGTCCTCCCTAACAAAAATATATTTCTTGCTAGACGTTCATTATTTCGTGCGCTCGCTGCTTCGCTGAGATTCAAGTAAATGAAACGAATTCTGAAGCCTTTCCTTGTTAACTACGTCATGGCTCAGGAGTTCAAGTAAATTAAGGAATGGGCCCCAACCTGGGTGGTTTAACTTCTGACAGTTTAGTAATAACAACCTAAGACTTTTACAGACTAATAACGTCAGAAAAGTTTTCATGTTGATGTGGATGACGGATGCAAATGAGGCCACGCTCATAAAAACGGCAATTAATGGAAAATAGTTTATGCTAAAATTTATTTCACCTCGCTACTATTAGATTAGTCAAAGTAGTAAAAGAAAACGTACTTTGCTTGGCCTTTGTTAAAGTATGTCTTTAGTTTGGGAGTATGCGGCATTTTGTACTAGCGCCAAGTTTCATGGAAAGTGATTTTT
>OX421445.1:48949858-48962358 GCA_949126865.1 Montipora capitata
TTACCGAAAAAAAAACCTTTCTCGAGCATAGCAACGAAGTTTTACGCAGAGGTCATCTTCATTTGGTTGGTGTTTTGTATAATATCTCTCCATTGCCGTCATGTTCATCCTCTGGATTGTGTTTTTTGTGAAATTCAATCGCTGATTGTTTCCACGAAGGTCCGCACTATTCAAGCGGACGAGGACGAAAATACTGCTCAATTTTAACAGAGTTAAACTAACTCTGATTTTAACGAAAGTAAAGGAAAAGAACTTTAAAAACATGCATTCACTTTGAACTTAAGTTCGTAGGGTAATAAAAACATTAAAAAGAAACAGCCCCATTAAATTTACGCAACGGTTCGTCCACGAGTTTTCCAAACTTTCAGCCTATAGTCTACTCGATCAGCTACCTTTTCCAGAGCTTTTCCATCCTCCCGCTCACTTCTCTTTGAAGTTTCATGATGATTCGGAAATAAATGTGCCCTTCTTTTGCCGGCTTGGAATTTTTTCCTCGGCGTTTTTGTCGCCATGTTATTTTAACTGATGCTTGAAAAATTCGTATGAAAGCCAAGTAGACTAGTGCACGACTGATAAAACCTCGCGAATATCAGTCGTGCAGTAGTCTACTTGACTTTCATAAATATTTTAAATCAATTTTGACTGATCACGATCTTCTCTGATCCAACGCTGTGCAAGACTTATCGTCCACGGTTTTTGCAAAGGCTTAAAAAAACTTCAACGTCACTAATGCTCGAAGTAATGCGTGACATATTACAGTCGCGTTACCTGCGCAGTAACGTTGCGCACAAACAATTAGCGCGAACGTCCTTAAGTCACAGACAGCCAAGTTTTTGAAAGCTACATTGAAGCAACCAATGTTTTGGGCATCCCCACCTGGGATACCCATATCACTAGCGTTTTGGGTGTGGGGATACCCAAGACGCTGGGATGCCCATATCACTGTGACACTAGCAGGCTCCTCATCCCCAGTTCCCCTCCTTGTCACACGAAGGACCTGACCGTTGGTATCAAAAAGAGGTCGGAACACGTCGAAAGAGGAGAATTTTCGAATACCACCAAATAAAACGAATAAACATAGTTTGCCTAACTGAGAACTCGTTCTTTTCGAAGAGCAAAAAAAGGCGGATTGTATCTAACAATTGCTGCTTACCCCAGACATTTTTCGTTTGTTCACGATAAATTCGTACCACGCCAACCATTAGATTAGAGGACAAACGAAGAGCGAATGGGACAACAGGATCTATAATATCGCGGCTGAAAAGAAATAAAGACAAGTAACTCTAAGAGAGGATGATCGTCGCAGTTGGAAGCAACTTAAGCAGACTTGAAAAAAACAACGGTCAAGTCTGGATATCTTTACAACTGCAAAGGTAATTCTTGGTTAAATTCATTACAGCCGCAATTCAAAAAACATTTGTCTTTTCTTTCACAGTCCAAGACATTCAAATAATTTGCTGTCACAGCTTTAATTAAGGATTATTCATTTGAAAAAGAATTTTAATTATTCGAAAGTTGTCAAAACCAGAGGCAAGTTAATCAAAGAGTTGGTGTGAATAAAACAGCTACCTAAACCCTACGCTAAAAGTAACGCTCACCTTTGCCTAATTGTTAAAGGGACCGGCCTCGTGTTGGATGTCAGAATTTGGCGTGCATCTAATCAGGTGCTTTTCTTGACATAAGTGCGGAAACCGGGTCAAAAACGTATAATCGAGAAGTGATGAAACCATTGGCAGGTGTTTAGTCTCCGTACTCGTGACAATGGAGCGCTTTAGATTCTAGGACGAGAACATCTACGAGTAATTTCTACGAGTACGAGATTTTCTCATAGAACAACAGTGAGCGCGCGCAAATCAGCGTAATTTTGGCGGGAAAAACGTGTGAACGTCGTCATTTTATGCAGCGTTTACACGAACGCGGTTTCACATCGACACAGTTTCATGACTTCGAAACAGCATCAAAATCGATGCGGTTTGGAAGTGTTTGCACGGAACCGTTTTCGCCAGAAAATTCAAGTCGTGATGGTATATGCGAGCACTGCACTGCGTGCTAAATTGAACAGTGCAAAGTTCGCGCCAAAATAGTAACCGTATCAAATCGATGCGGTTTCACTGTTTACACGACAGATGAAACCGCATCGTTTTGAAAACGCTCCACTTTTGGCACCGGTTTCAAATCGACACGGTTTCGGCAACAGCCTCGATCAGTATCGTGTAAACACAAGGTGTAACCGCATCGAAAATGATGCAGTATAGCAGTGGGCACTATAGCTTCATCTTGCCCGCTCGGGTAGCCAATCACAGGCGGGATTTGGTTCATCTTGCCCGCTCACGGAGCTAGTCGTATAATCAGGGGACTTACTGTAAAGATCTACGACGCGGTCGTCATCGAGAAGACCACAAAACAATGAAAATTGTTTGAAACAGGAAAAATGATCGCGTTGCACGTCTGGCTAGCGTTGTAGCCCATCAGGAGCCCATCAAATCCTCTATCTTTGTTACTGGGTCTCAGATTCAACTCTTTCTAGAGTAGAGTTATTTTAAAAAAGAACGGCTCTCTTTTGGGGGGGGGGGAGGGGGGTTCGAGATGAAGCCCAATCAAAACAGACCTATGACAGTGCTATTGTGTTACGTCATATAACCCAACAAAGACGCATCACACTGGTATTTTTTATCTCATTTCGTCGTGGAAATATGACACTTATCCAGGGAAAAGTACGCTCGGGAAATTCGGGACTCAAGGAATAAGTGAAGGTACTGAGGTTTCATTTGATGGACTCCTGGGCAAATATTTTAAGGCTTTAAAGAATGAGGATAGTAACGATAATAATAGAAAACCTAAAAGGTAGTGTTCAAACTTGTGTTGAATACAATATTTTAGTACATACCATGCTCTTGAAATGTTTACTCTTTTGTACTCCCGAAGTGTCATTCCTCTTCTAGATTCACCGTAAGTGGCAGCCAGCCTTTGCATGAAATATTGATAGATGTATTCAACAACTTAAACACTTTTGCTTAGTAATTTTTGAAGTATGGGAAATTAAACGGGTGACTCAGATCACTGAGTGCAATAAATTAAGTTTGACATTACAAAGGTAGATGTGTGAATAGGTAAGTAGGCAGGTTGATGGGTAGTCTCTCGGTCATTCTTTATTGATCCAGCTCACTGGGTGCAAAATAAGGCAATTTTGGGGAAGGTAGCCAGTCCTTGTGATTCTGCAAGGGTATATGAGGGGGATGGGTGAGTGGTCTGTATGTCACTCCCTACCCAACAAAAGGCGGCCTTAACAAGGCCGTTTAAAGTGCTTATTAATCAAGAACCCTAAAGCAAGAAGGAATCAGGACGCGGACGTAGCTATACGTAATCGGTTCAGAAAACAGTAGACACAAATTAGATCAAGGGAAACAATAGAGCCTAATAATAAATACATTAGAGCTCCATCCCATACCAGTCCAATAATATTAGAGGTTTTATCGAGCTGCATGGAATGTTCAGCAATAGCCAGTTTCAATGCAAAGCAAGTTAATGCTACTAGTACTATGAAAATGTTAATTCCAGAATGAAATTCTAGTAATGGGTATTGAAATGATGACTAAAAAGCGTTAGTCATACCATTACCACTTAAAACCATCTCCAAACCTTGTCAAGTCCTCTCTCAATAATTCAATAATTTATTGCCCTTTCTTTCCATTTTTCAAAGTTGATTTGTTAGATCAGTGTTCAGTTTGGTTAGGGTTTCCACCAAGACCTCTCTATCATCTAGAACATTGCTCTATAGTTTTTTTTTTTAATTCTTCATGGTGCAAGTTTGTAAAATTATTGATTGTAACAACAAAGTTTGGAAAACGAAAAGGGATGAGGGAAGGTCTCTTCCTGACTTGGAAAGGTGGGGGTAGAAAAACCAGTTGTAAGGACCCTACCTTTCCGCGTTATACTATCAGCCTAAAGATTTTATTCACATCACGTAAATGAAAGACCCTGGCAGTGGGTTCTCTTGAAATGTACTAGTTCTTTATAAAGCTCGAGTCACCTGGAGACATATCTTCATTCGCAAGTGTCTCGTCTAAAATAATTTATACTTTTGCATTTTGAAGCAAATAAGAAAAATTATTGATCCATTGACCTATCAGGTGCTCTACGACACCCCCAGTTAAAGTGTAAAATCGTCTGGCGTTAGACAGAGTAAAATCTGTTATGGAGGCTCGAATCGAACCAGTTTCAACGCTTCCAAGTGACGCTCTTATTCGGAAGGATCGGCACCCCAACGTTGTATCATGCACTGGCAATATTGTGGTACCAAATGAAACACGAATTATTGCTGAGCAAGATACAGTCATTATTATGACGTAATATGTCATCGTGGCAACGGTCGAGCTCTGTAAAAACACCCTTTATTTTGTCTTTAGTTGCTTATATCTCAAAAACGAACTCGGTGACCCATTTTTTATTTCTGAAAAGTAATCAGAAGGGCATGATGAAACGTTTTGCAAAGTTTAAAAAAATTCTGTCGAGTGGATTCAGAGCCACCTTAATTTCATGATTTTTTTAAGGTAGCTCTGAATCCTCTGGACAAAATTTTTTTTAACTTTGCCGAAAGTTTCATCGTCACTTTTCAGCAATAAAAAAGGGGGCTCACCGAGTTCGTTTTTGAGATGTGAGCAACTAAATTTAAATATGGGGTGTTTTTGCTGAGCTTTCCCGTTGCCAAGGTAACTTATTACATCACAATAATGATCACATCTTGTTTGGAAATAATCAGTGTTTCATATGGTACCATAAAATTGCTGTTACCTGATACAGTGTTGTAGCATTATTCAATCTAAGCTGAGAGTCTTAATAACTCTCACTCCTAGGAGGCAGAGTCAATGGAATAAATATACCCCTAATGAAGAGTGACTATGTGAGAGGCTAAGTAAACTTATTTTGATCTGTCAAGCTTACCAAATGAGACCAAGTCTTCCCTTTCGTGTCAAAATGTCAACTGAGTAAAACATCTTTTATCCTACAGGGGAGAGAATTATATACCAAAGAAATCTATTAAGCAACATAAAACACAATTTAAAAGCATAATTTTTGTTGTAATCAGAGTCCTTTTAAATTTCTCTTAATTAAAACAATAATCTTTTTTTAGATGCTGTGTAAAAATAAATAGGCTTTGTATAAAGGTCGTTTCTTTCAACAATACAGAGGGAAATTTGCCACCCGAATATGCTACGTAACGTTTATGAAATGCACACCAACACCAATTTCAAAATGGCGAGCTTTCCATCGTGCGTCGTTTTCGAGTTTTGGCTGCTCTCATTTTCGAGCGATTTGCCTGCAATTTCGTATCGCTATCACTAAACAACAAATTAAAGAACTGAAGAAATTGTTTCAATGGGTTGAGTTAATTCCACTATCCATGGTTAAACGAAACGATCAAACAACTGAACAAAAATATGTTTTAGTAGAGCCCGACAAACGCTCATACTCCCTTGAAGCGATTCTTGTTGAAAGGAAAAGATTTGAATTTTATGGTATAAATGAAGCGATTAG
The DNA here is from genome assembly GCA_949126865.1 of Montipora capitata. Lineage (NCBI taxonomy): Eukaryota > Metazoa > Cnidaria > Anthozoa > Scleractinia > Acroporidae > Montipora > Montipora capitata. The sequence continues at coordinate 48,955,394 of OX421445.1, forward strand.
TCGTGGTTTTCTTTTTCCACTTCATTCAAGCACATGCACAGTTGCATGAGAAGCTGACTTCCAGAAATGATAGAGCTGTACTTCGAACCAACCGTTCGTGCAAGTCCAAGTTAAAATGAGATTTAGTTTATGCCCTTTCTCTCTACGATATGATGTTTACTGCTGTTAAAACGAAAGCAGGAAATAGAAATATATACAAGATATTTTGAACAAAGGAGAGGTTAAAATTAAAGGCTAGGAAAACCGCCGGAAAATACGATCTGCGGGAAACTTTCGTTGATCGACTTTCGTGAAAGAAAGAGATGCTATAACAGATAAGATCAGCTACTGCCAATCTTACACTTTGTGAGTGAAGTTACCTCTTAAGTGGATCCGATTCAGTGTCGCTCTTGATCCGTTTTTGAAGGCAAAGATTGTTGTACATATATTATAATAAATATAAATGAAAGCTTATAACGGATCCGATCCTAGCTGTGAAGATCAACAGTTCTTCAACTCGCGTCTTGAGCGTCTGCCATTCATTCATCTCAGCGCCACCAATCAAAACAACCGAAATCGCTAATTTCGCGCGTAATTCAGTTAATTTAGAAGCTCCAGTTTTTTTTCTTTTTGGAAACCTTTTTTTTCTCTTTTTGGAAAAAAGGCAAAAATTTCTCTGGGTTGTTAATCGTAAACCTTAAGCCAGAACTGTTAACTCTCCCGGATAACCCGGGAGCATGACTCCAGATTTTGGACCGTATCTCCCGATCTCAAGAGTACGCTCTGAAATCTCCCTATTAATCGCCGAGTTTTGTCATGTCTAGTGAGAATCGACTTTCACGACAATAAATTTCAAATAATTTGTGTTGTTTGAGTTATTTTAACATCGATAATAACAAAATTAGAACGTTTCATAAACTCCAGTAAACCGTTCGTTGCTATTTACGATTGTAAGCAATAATTGATTGCTCCAAAATAAACCAATCAAATGAAATGTTGCAATGCCAATGTCGACAATGTCATCTTTTTTTGGACTGAACTTGGACACCAAAATCGGGAAAACTGATCTAAACTCGGTTTATTTTTTCCAACTAAAATTTGACTAGGTATAAAAAGTAGAGGGTATCTGTTCTGTTTTATTAATCGGTAACACTTGTTTGCATAACAACCGATGTAACTAGAATGTACAAACAAATAATCAATCTTGTGACGCAAATTACTTATTGACACATTATGCAATTACACATCTATAAATAAAAGAAATAAATAGACTATAAATAAATAATGAAATAATCAATTACATGTACAATAAAGTTATTTTCTACTACACTGTAGTTGCAAAAAGCCAATTGAGGTCATAGTCTATCAGGTCACAGAGCAACTTTGCCACGCATTCACCCTAGAACTAAAGGCAGTGAGGTTTGGGGAATAAACAAACTCCTGAGCCCGGGGAGGCTGTTCCAAACAGGGATAGTACGTGGGAAGAAGGAAAATTACAGACAGACAGTACGGGGAGAGAGGTGGTTAAAAAAAAGGTTAGAAAGACAACCGATGTGATATTTAGAAAATTAGTTGTGAATATCTGAACGTTTTATATTTAGACAATCACTTTTTTAGCGTGATAGAGAGACTTTTAAGTGAACCCGCAAACGCCAAGTTGCCACTTGTCATTAGAATTCTCTTATTAGAAAATTTTCCTTTTCTTTTGAGAAAGGCGTTTGCCTACTATTTGACGTTCTAAAACCTCACTATTCTTTAGGAAACGCCTATACGACAGGGAACCGTTCACCGTTAATCGTTAATAGGGAGTTTAGCAAAGACGACGGAGTGAAGACAACTTGACGCCAAAAAGCAAGAAAATTACGTACTGATTAGTTAAGAAAGGAAAACGTGCAGCACATAGTTCGGTGCATTTCTTTGTCGTGCTCGTTCCCAGGACCTCTCCCTTGGTCCAGAAGCCAACCAACGTGAGTCGCCAAATTTTAGTAATACCGTTCGTACGGTCGTACCCATCCAGTTACAGGATAGTTTCCCTGTAATGTGCAAGGTGAGCAAGATAGAATAATCCCGAAATAAATAAGAAAGAGCTAATTCACAGCTATTCTTCTCAGACTATGTTGATAAATCAGTACTTGCAAATGACTTAGGGAGGTACTTTGTCCAAAAAGTTACTCGACGACGAGATGAGCTTGATCAGTGTGCTGTCCCAGATTATAGTGATATAAATAGCGATTCAGACATTTGCGCCACTGACCGAAGGCGATGTGAGCATGCTTATTGCGAACTCTAAATCTGCATCTTGCTGTCTCGATCCTATCCCCACACCTCTACTAAAGTCTTGCATTGAGCCTCTCATTCCAGTGATTACGAAGACAATTAACAGCTCGTTGGATTCAGGAATTTTTCCTGCAAACTGGAAGTTAAAGAGGCTGTGACTATACATCTGCTGAAGAAACTGGGTCTAGATTCAGTGTTTAAGTACTTGCGTTCCGTGAGCAATTTGGCCTACATCTCTAAGCTTAAAGGGCGTGCTGTATTTATATTTAATCAGACATATGACCAGATCGCCGGTCAGGTCTTTATCCGTTGTTGCAATCTGCATATCGTCGACACCACAGTACGCGTACGAAGACAGCGTTAGTCAAAGTCGCCAATGATATCTCTTAAATATAAACTCGCAGCGCGTTACTCTTCTTTCAGATATAACTGTCGCACACAGTGGATCATGGAATTTTACTTAGACGCTTGAAAACAAGCTTCGGTATACGCGGAAAAGCTCTACATTGGTTTTCGTCATACTTGTTAGGGAGTATTGGGACAAACTAAAAATTAATTATGATAAGACTGAAATTCTTACTATCGGATCTAGACAGCAACTGATGAAAATTAATCCTTGTACATGCAGATGCAGACCGTGTTGGCACAACAGACATTAAGCCATTGTCTGAAGTGCGCAATCGCGTATATCTTGGCTCGTGATTTGATTCTAACTTCTCCATGTCTACCCATATTTTTAAGTCTTGTAGCGTCGCTTTTTTCCGCCTCCACAATATTAAGGCGAATAAGTAAATGTTTAGCAAGGGGTGAATTAGAAATGGTTCTGCATGCTTTTGTCAAAAGCAGAATTGCATATTGCAATGGACTTCTTCAGTTTATGGACTTCTTGATTGTGAAATAACTAAACTGCAGAGAGTACAGAACGCAGCAGCTACAATCTGGGACAAAATTGTTGAGAAAACTCTGCTTTTGGACTAAACTCCGATCACGAGTATGAAAAATAAGCTCTCTTTTTGCCCCACCCCCCCCCCCCCTCCCCCTTCCTGATCAATGTTGCTAGACGAAACAAAGCATGTCGAACCTGGGCTTATCAACATTGGTTGTAGCGGGGAGGGGGAACGCTAATAATGTGCGATATTGAGGTCGTAGTGCGCAAAATAACCCCTGTTTTTAATATTCTCAGCCCTTTTTGTCCAAGATTGTAGCTATATGTTACTAACTTCCAGCTGCAAATATGACCATATTACGCCCGTTTTGCAAGAATTACATTAGCTGTCAGTTAGTTATAGAATACATTTTAAAATTTTACTTTAATCTTTTAAAGCGCTAAATGGTATATGGCACCAGCTTATATTAGGGATTTAATTAAGGACGGTGCCTACTATTGTTAATGGGCATACGTTCTGCGCATCTCGAGATACTCGGATTTCCTATTGCTGGTGCTTATTGATACAGGGATATTTTTGCGCGGTTCAAAACTATGCGGAGAAAGCAGAACTTAGCAAGTGATCTTGGTATCCAAAGACAAAATTGGGGGGTAGCCACGCATTTTTCAGAGATAATTGAATGAGCTTCAATTTGGAAAAGAACGCCATACATTGCTTTGTATTTTGAGACTTTTTACAAATATTGTTGATTAATTAATTATCTTCGAAAAATACGTCTCTACCCCCAATTTTCTTTTTGGATTTCAATAACACTTGTTACGATCTGCTTTTCCTGCATATTCAGTAAACCGCGCAAAAATACCTGCGAATTAGTAGGCGCTGTCCTTAATGTAAAAAAGCACGCACGCTTTTTTTACTGCGCTCTGATTCAGGAACTATTCTATTGCATCCAGCAGGGAAAATGAAGAAGTCTTTTGGTAAGAGATCTTTTATTGTAGCTGCGCTAACACTGTGGAACGCTATTTTACCTTTTAAATTTCTTGTCCTAAAGCATATTCTTTTTAAGTTAGCTTTTAGCCTTTAGCTCTTAAATTACTTTGTTATTGTTAAATTTAGTTTATGAATATATTCAATATTAATATTGTAATGCGCTCTTGATCATTGTAGAGCGATTTTCAATTGAGTGTCGAAAGTAATTAGCGAATTGCGTTGGTTTTGCATTACTTCACTCAGTGATTGGTTCACAGTTCTCACGCCAGTTTTTCAACCAATCACAAGTGAAACCAAAACGTGTAAGTGTAATTACTTCGAGTTTTGATTGGTTTACTGGATTGTCTCCGTCCTTTTTGATTGGCGAAGAAATTACTTTGGATTTGGTTTTACTAACCTCGATTGAAACTCGCTCCATGTTACAAAGCGCAATATAAATCAATAAACTGTTATTATTATTCATACTTTGAAGTGATCTTTTCCTTGACGTTTTGTCCTTGATTCAGTTATAAGGACAGTAATTGTGGACAATTTCAGTTTTTATGCTAGGGCAAGCTGAACAAAGTGGAAGCGCCCGGATCTTGGGAGATCTAACCAGCAAATAACTAAGTTGTAGATTTAAAAAAATAATAATACTGCAAGCCTGGTTGCACGGCTGTGAGGAGATATATTTTTTGATTTACCAACACTTCGTCAGGCACGGCCTGACTTCTTCAGGGAGTTAATGATTTGCCGTTACACTTTTTTGAAATTCAAATATATATATAAGCCATAAGAAAACTAAGTATAAGATTACAGATAAATGTATATATTTAACAATTATCCTGCGAAATCACGCGAAATATCGCCGACGAGGCCGTAGGCCGAGTTGGCTAAAATCAGGCGATATTCCGCAAGATTGAGCAGGACAATTGTTTTATTACTCAACACATTGATGAAAAAGCACAATTTTCTACGTTCATTGGAACAAAAAAGCTGGAAAAACTACCATTTTTCTCCGCGACAGACAAAATTACGTATATCGCAGGATATCTGTTAAGTTAGGCTCGATTTCCAGCCGTTTTGGGAGTCCGGTATCATCCTCCTCCCAAGGAACTCGGGCTACCAAAACGGCTGGAAATCGAGCCTTCTGTATGTTGAGTACGCACGACGAATATTGAGCACGCTATGACCATATTTGGACATTATCACAAGGTGTTGAATAATAAATATAGATATATGTATAGGGTTACAAATAAATATTATTTACAGGTCTTCTCGTTTATTTATTTGTAACCCCATCTATATTTATTATTCAACACATTGTGACAATGTCCAAATATGGTCATAGCGCGCTCAATATTCCTCGTGCGTAAAGTAAAGTAAAGTAAAGTAAAGTGGTGCATTTATATAGCGCCCTTATCACACGTCTCAAAGGCGCTTTACAATGATCAATTTACCCCCAGCGGACTGGAAGCATATACAGGCGCAAATTGCAGCCGCTTCTAAGCAGCCCATGTATGCTGGTACTCATTTTACCGACCTCGGAAGGATGGAAAGCTGAGTGAACTTTAGCGGGAAAGAAGGTCGCCAAATATTCCAGTCTCGGCAGAACCGGGAATGGAACCCGGGACCTTTAATAGGGTTGGAAGGCAGAGATCATACCACTGCGCCAACCCCTCCGCTAAAACCCCTCCGTACTCAACAGATATCCTGCGATATGCGTAATTTCGTGTGTCGCGGAGAAAAATGGTAGTTTTTCCAGCTTTTTTTTCCAATAAACATAGAAAATTGTGCTTTGTCATCCAATGTGTTGAATAATAAAACAATTATCCTGCTCAATGTTGCGGAATATCGCCTGATTTTAGACAACTCCGCCGACGGCCTCGTGGGCTAAGTATCAGGCGATATTCCGCGCGATTTCGCAGGATAATGGTTAAATATATATTTATCTGTAATCTTATACTTAGTTTTCTTATGGCTTATATTTCTGTAATCTTATACTTAGTTTTCTTATGGCGTGGTTGCCCCCTATTTTCTTTTTGGATACCAAGAGCACTTGGTAAGCTCTCAGCTTTCTCCGCATAGTTTTGAACCGCGCAAAAATAAGAACCACCCATAGGAAATCTTATTATCTCGAGATGCGCAGAACATATGCGCAATAACAATAGTAGGCATCGTCTTTAACTCCCTAATATAAATGCAATCGAGCCCTGCACAAGACATTTTCAAGGTATCTGCGTAAATTTCGCTAAGCGTAAATTTCAATAAGAGTCTACAACACTTTTTCACGTAAGAGCAATGTCATCATATACCAATTGAACCACACATACTTGCTAAACAAGATGCACTTGTTGATGTGACGTATTAAATCCATGCCAACAAAAGAGACATCCAAAAACGTTCTATTGTTTGTCCTTAAATGGTTATATCTCAAGAAGGAATTTGGTGTCGTCACTCAATTTTTATTGCTGGAAAGTGATTATCAGCGGCTAAAAGCTCCATGCAAAGATTAAAGCCAATTCAGAGCCACCTTAATATTTTCCATTTGTGAAGGTGGCCACAAATCCGCTCCAGATAATTTTTAACTTTGCGAAGAGTTTTGTCTGAGCCTGTTAATCCCTTTCCTTTCAATGAAAATTGGGGGTTACCAAGTTCGTTTTTGGGTGTTTTAGATGGCCCGGGCTCGATTCCCAGACTCGGCGTCATATGTGGGTTGAGTTTGTTGGTTCTCTACTCTGCTCCGAGAGGTCTCCTCCGGGTATTCCGGTTTCCCCTCTCCTCAAAAACCAATATTTGGCTTGATTTGCGTTTATTGTTAATTTCAGTTTACAGTGTACCCAAGTAGTGCTC
>OX421445.1:48967358-48974858 GCA_949126865.1 Montipora capitata
TAAAGTCACTCGTCGGGCAACGTACGCACCATATGAATTGGGTGGTCTTAAAATGATTGATTACGAGAATATGATTAAGGCATTGAGGTTAAGTTGGTTAAAGCGGATAGTTGATGTAGACTGTTCCGCCTTTTGGAAGTCCTACCTAAGACTCCTTCTAACTAACCAAGGTGGATTTTTCCTTATTGAATGTAACTATGACGTGAAGAAACTAGATATTTCTTCACCTTTTTACTATGAACTATTACTGTGGTGGTCAGAGCTAAGAGACATTGCTGATCCGGTTAATAATCACAGATACATCATCTGGAACAACAAAGAAATTTTGATTGAGCGGAAAAGCGTGTTTTATAGACAATATTTTGATCGTGGTATTAAATACACAAAAGATTTACATTTTGGTAAAACAAATATAGCGTCCTTTAATGCTGTGAAAAGACAGGGATTAACAAAGTCTAATTTCCTGACATGGACAGGTCTACGACAATCAATTCCACAAAACTTACGCACATCAACTTGAGACTTCGCCTAATTTTAAGGTGGTTCTTAATTTGGAAACGTTTCAATGCCGCGATTATTACAGCTATTTGATAAAACATGTATATGAAAGGCCTAGGAAATGGGCGAGGTTGAGTGAAGATTTTGATTTGGGAGATGACCAAATTTCTGACGTTTACCTGCTGCCGATAAGAGTTGCAAATGAACCTTATATACGCTCCTTTCAATATAAGGTTTTAAATTCTATTTTGTACACAAATGATATACTTTATAAAATAGGCTACGTTTCAGCCCCCAACTGCTGTTTTTGCCATGAGACACTCGAAACTCTAAGTCATATCTTATTTAGTTGCTCTTTTTCAAACTCCTTTTGGAATGAGGTTATTGCTAACATTTTAAATAAGCTTTGTGGGTGCAGATGTCTCTCGTTGCGTCAAGTTGTTATGGGATTTCTAAAGGAGGAGATGGATCTGGTTAATTATATAATTATTCTTGTGGACCTGTAGGTGTAAAAACATAAAACCTTCTTTCATCCACTGTAAGAGAATTTTGCTTGACAAATACGAAACGGAAAAATACATAGCTTTTAAACAAACAAAAATGAATATGTTCAACAAAAAATGGAAACCATTTGAGGAACTTATTTATTTTAGGCAGTTAAATTTTTCCATCCTTATTGTGTAATATTAACTTACCGACCAATTATGTAATTGTACTTTTCGGTGTCAAGCCAAGAATTTTAATCTATCAATAAAAAAAATAAAAAAATAAAAAAATAAAAAAATTTACGCCTGTCATGATCTAGTGTCCCATATTTGCATTAGGCATTTTTAACAGGTGACTCGAAAAGTGCTAAAATAAGTAGCACTGATCACATCGTCGTTTTTCTCTGGGGTTGTTCAATCATTAGGGATCCCACCCGCCGATACGCCTTTTAATATGAATAACATTTCCCTTAAAGAGGTCTAACAAATGAAAGAAAATGCATCTTTACATAACCTCTTCAAAATTCCTCATTAATTTTGGCATCAAAATGTGTTTTGAAAGTTCTGAGCGTAACGAAAAAACCACCCAATGATATTTAAGTCTAAAAATATATACTTGTATATAAACCAGCTAAACAGGAAAGTTAGTCCCTCAATAACCAAAAATTTGAAACGGTCTTTTTAGGTTGTAAAATCGGTCAGTGTAAAACGCAGACTGCAGACTGCAGACCAGGGGTAAAATGCAGACTGAGGTTATAACGTAACTGCTGAAAAAGCCCAAACCCCTTAGAAATGCTAACCTTAGGCCTAATTAGGCCTAAAACAATATTTAGGCTCAACTGTCAGCATTTCTATTGGCTTTGGGCTTTTTCAACAGTTAAATTATAACCTCAGTTTGCATTTTAGCCCCGGTCTGCAGTCTGCAGTCTGCGTTTTACACTGACCGGTTGTAAAATGGACTACGACAACTATGTAACAGGCCTACAACAGACCATCTTGTTAGCCTTAGGTATTTACAAGGAATCGAAGGTGTCAGTTCCGCATGACCGAATTCTGAGCTGCCAGGCCAGTTTTCAGCCAAAGAGATGAGGCTCTGACAGGGTAAATTCCGACAAGCGACATGGCCTAAAAAGTAGCGACAGGTAGCACTTAAAGTGAAATTGCGACATACGACATCCTTTCTTTGAATTTCCGACAGCAACGGCCACAGCAAAGTGAAACATTGACAAAGCACCCGCAGGAGATCTTTTAAAATTCAGACAAGCGGCAAGGCCCCCCTCCCCTCCCCCCTGGCAGAATCTCAGAGGTTCCTTTATATTCTGTTTACTTCGCTGAAAATATTTTCTATTTAAGAAGCTGGAAATAGAAGATGCAAGCGTTCCTTGAAATATTGAACTTCGTAATGAAACTACAGTTTGTAACAAGAATGAATTAGATAATTTTTGCTTGTACTTGATATATACCCGCCGAGCTAACGAATCCGCCATGACAAGGCCGTGTAAAATTTCTTTCAACTTTTGACTTGAAATTCACGAATTGTGAAATTTACTACACTCTCTTTGAACGGTTTTCCAGAAGTCTTCAACTTTTCAAGAGCAATGCATTATTTGAACGATAAAATCTCTGGCTACAGAGGTAGTATGGCGCCATTTTTTTTGCGACGATTTCGTTTCGGATGATCCCAACCAAATCAGACTCGTCAGGGACTGACGAGTGTGCATGGTTACCCATTTGGATCATACGAAACAGAACTGTCGCAAAAAAAGCGAAAAGCGATAAACTTTGTATTTTATCGTGTTAGTGTTATTCCCTGTTTGTCTTGACATCGAGACGTCAGTTTCCCGGGGTCAGTTTCCCAAGTCAGTCTCTGTAAATATTTTGGTTAACACCGAAAAACGTACGTTTTCGTCAATTTTATTTCAAGTCGTCGACCCCAAATAATCTCTCCAACTTCACGACTACGAATAAAACCGAAAGTTACACTCGCTGGTTTTGCACTCTGCATGTATTTTCGGCAAACAGGGAAAATAAGTTTGGTCTATGAAATATTGATTTGCCTTGTATGCAACGCTCACCTGTCCCTAATGAGTCTGGCGATTTCTCGGTATCAACCAATCAAATTGAATTTTCAATAAAACAACCAACCACTTTGTAGTATTTATACACGGTTCATTGCACCCTCGCAACCTTTTTCATAAACAAATATGGCTACCACACTGAATTTCCTCGAAAGATGTTGAAGTTATTGTCATCTTTATCAACGGATAATAGTCGTACTGGCCTTGATTTCTTCACGAGATATGGATTAGATCATTGAGTAGTGGAAATGTCGGGTGGAGGTGGTAAAAGCAGTTCTGCTCGCCTGCTGCCTCCCATCAAAAATCCACTTTTCAACCCGAACGAAGATTCCGATGAAGTGCGAGTAACTTCTGTGGTAAGCTTAACCGTGTAGTTGTTTGATTATTTCTTGTCAGTACTCTTACCAATTACTGTATTCATCACAGAACAGTAACCCAGATCGACCTCGTCCAACTCGAAGACTGGGTGGCCTATCAAATCTTTTCAGCTCTCGTCATCGAAATTCGTTTTCCCCGAACTCAGCCGGTGGAGAAGAACTAAGGGCTGAGAATGCCGGTGAAAGTTCTAGCGCGGTTTCGGATCCGAAACCTGTTTCTAAGTCAGCGCGTGTAGAAAACAGAAGAACTGTTGTGACACCCCCAGAATCAATTGAAGTTTCGAGATCAGCGAACGTGAAGCCAAGCAATTCAAGGGTTACAAACTCACAGAACCGTTTCTCTCGTAACCTCAGCAACAACAAAACTGGAGCTAATGGAGACGTACACGTCGAAGAGCAAAATATGCCTCCGGGTGGCGAGAAAAGTACGCGAATCTCTTCGTCAAAGCAAGGATCGAAACTAAAAATCAGTGAGCCTAAAAAGACGGGACTTTTGCGGAGGGATAAGGAAAAATGCGGATTGTTGGTGAAACAAGATTCTGATGATGGCAGTAAGCGTAAGTTCCTCACGGCGAATTCTCAACATGAACGCCTCCATTCGGCTTCTTCTTCAGACAGCGAAATGGTGGTTCATCGAAGTAATCGCTCAAAAAAGGAAGAAAAGAGTAAAACAGAATTTATTAAATATGAAGATGCTATGTCGTTAAGGTAAGTTGGAGACCAAAAAAATAAATTTTGTCTCATTGATCTGTTAATGGTGTACTTATGATGTCAGACTTGACAGGTTTTGCAGGATCTGTAACAGTTTAATACAGAACTCAGTGAAGACTTTTGTTTTGTTTTGTTTACTGTGACGAAAACACCATCCGAGATTTTTAATTACTTTATGGCACTCCAACTTTAAAACTAGAGGAAAACTCAAATGAACCAAAAAGATTTGAATCAGACATTGGGTAAATAAAATACTGTTTTACAGGTCATTAATTTTTGTAATGAACTCGCAAATTCTGATGAATTTGGGGGTGGGGTGGGTTGCAGATTTGTTGGGGTAGGGATTTCCTTTTTTGTTTCCTGTATTCATCTGCAGCTCCAATGAAACCATTCATTTCACTGACATACGCATTATTAATATTATTTTACAACTAATTACAGAAATGATTGGAGAATGGCAATGGCTTCTGGGGAATACCAAGGTCTTCTAGGATTTTTAACATCAACATTTGACTCTTTTTCTGAAATGGTCTCAGTTTTTACGGTGGGTACATGTAAATGAGGAAAGTAAAATTTTCATTTAATTTATTTTTACATGCATTTAAATTAATTTTGTTTTATTTTGCTAAGGTATTTTTAAAGCCCACAAGGGTATAAAATAAACGACACTGCACCAAGTGACAAAGCCTGACCCACATTGAGAGTCAACTACATCGATAAAATATGCTTTATATGTAAACATGGATTAATCTAAATCCTACTCCAAGTGGGTACAGCTTTGTCAGAAAGGACGGCGGCATCTTTGGGTCACTCCGTTACTTTCATTTGGACCCCTGCAAAATGTTTAACAGAAGGGAAGAAGAACAACAACAACAACTTTAATTTAATAACTTATCCAATGGATTTAGCACTAGAGGACTAATTGACTTGGCTTTGTCACTTGGTGCAGTGTCTTTTATTTTATACCCTTGTGAGCTTCAGGGGACACTATTGAAATTAACTCAAATCAATTATAAGGTTAAGGACCTGGGCCTAGTTGCTCAAAAGCCGATCACCAGTAATCGGCAATTTAATTAATGCCATCCCATAACCTGAGTCAAGATTGAAGACTTACGGTAGGGGGTATTTACATAAGACTGGGACGAACTCAGACCGGTATGAACTTGTACTAGTTTGAAATTTTTGCAGCCGTTTACATGAAACCAGGACGAAATGCTTGGTGCCTGTTTTCCTGACGAAATGATAATATTATGTTTTGTCTAATAAATACATGGCCGACCGAAAAGCATACAGGCTTGAAACTTCTCAACCTGGTCTGAGATTTGTTGTCATTTAAATGAGAACGGTACCAACTCAGACCAGTACAAGAATTAATCTCATCTTGGTTCAGCAACCAAGGCAAAGTCAGACCGGTCTGAGAAGAAATGTATGGAGGCCAATGTGAACTCTTGCCGGTCTGAGTTTGTTCCGGTCTCATGTAAATATCCTCTAAAAATCTTGTAGGTACTTTTATAATCAGAAAATAAACTGCTATTTAAATTTCAAGTAATCCAGGATTACCTTAATCACTGGTTATAAACAGGGGGCAGGTACATGTACAAAACACAGGTCACAAGTCACAGGTCTCTGTTTTACCAACTGAAGACAGAAACAACCGTAGCCATTTACCAATGCTAACATTAGGCCTAAAAACTCTGGTTTAGGTCTAATTTTTTTAGGCCTGAGGTTAGCTTCAGTGAATGTTTAGGATTCTTTCTGTATTGGTAAAACAATGACCTGTGACCTGCGTTGTGTGCCTACAGTGTACCACTGGGCCCCGTATGTTAAGTCAGGGTTAGCTGATGATTTGACAAATGCAGGCACACATTTTTTCGACTTCTTGCCTTTTCCTTTGTCCTCTTTGAATGCCTCTCGCCACTAACTCATCGAGCTGGCTTTTACTTACTGTACATGTTGGCAAGCAGATCACTTTGTGGTGCAAAAAATTTACCCACTAACGGGTTAAAACATGGTATTTCTAAGTCGTTTCTTCTTAAAGCTGCAAAGGAATTTCAGCATTTTTGGCAGTACACTGGTTGGTCATCATTGCAGTTTGAGGAAAAAGCATTTTTTCCTTGCACACGTTGACCAATCAGAGCATGTGCTTTACTGCGGTTATGTTATTAATGGGGACATAGTTTTTCAGTGAGTGATTATGGGGACATAGGTTTTCAGTGAGTGATTAAAGAAATCCAGGTACATTGTACTTTGTCACCGTACATGTACACTGTATTACTGTGCACTGTCATATAAACGCAATGGATTTGTATTTCTCTTGTTTTAACCCATTGACTTCTGAACCGTTCCCCCCACCCATTGACAAGTAAATTTAATTGTCTGGCATTAGACGGAGTAAAATCTATAGATTATGTGTCACTCCTACACTGTAGGAGTCAATGGGTTAATCAAGGTTTTTTCAATTTTTCTTGTGCAGAGGAAAGATGACTTTGATTCTGAGGAGTTTGGTGAAAGTGGAATTGATCACGACTTTGTTAGGATAACATACGACATCGTGCTTTCTCTGGTATTGTTATCTGATTACAATAATGTTAACAGGGCTTCTGATAGGATGCGGAAAAAAATTAAAGATTATGCGGAAATTCTTGGCCATATTATGTGTAAACATGCGTTGATTATGCGGAAATTACACTGGATTATGCAGAAATTTAAACAATTTACAGAATTAATAATTAGGCCCATCCAATACTGTATATTTACATGCTTATGGTATATGTAAATCAGGACTCGAAATTGCGACCAATACAGTCGCATTTACGACTGAATTTTTTCCCTTTGCGCCAATTTGCAACCAGCTTTCATCGGCATTTTGCCGAAACTTTTGCTAAAATAAATAAAGCGATAAAAACATATTTTGTCTCTCGTCATGAATTTTGTTTCAAGTTGGAGATATAGAGCAAAATTTTGATGTGGTTGACCACGATCCATTCTCTTGATCATTCACCATTTTCAGTGGTGTTTTACACAGTCATACGTATAGCGGGCTCCTATTTTGTTTTGAACAACTTCGTCGCAATGATTGTCCCTACTCTTACAAATGATGTAATTTAATTTGCGACGCCACTATAACTTGCGGCTAAATTTTCATACCTTGTTGCATCTTTTTAAAAATTTTAAACATTTCGAGCCTAGGGTATGTTATAAAAACGGTTTAACTAGAGTCCAGGCTCATTGCCGAAAAATGTGTGGAAACTGCTTACGAACTTTCATCTTGCGAACGAAGTGGCGTGTTTTCCTCAATGTTCAGGAAAATAAGCGTTTCAAAATAGTCAATCTCTTTGGCTTTTATGTTTG
>OX421445.1:48982358-48987358 GCA_949126865.1 Montipora capitata
TGTTCCATCACTCACTAAACAGTGTCCTACATTAAGCGTTGCTTAATTAATGAAACTACACAATGATCGGTCTATGAAGGTAGTCAAGCTTTCCCTTCCAATTTTGAGTCGTTCCTGAAGTGACGTCACTAGTCACCAATCTTTGATTACGCGGTCGACTTGATTGGACGTGTCCAAACCGCAAACTTGGAAGCTTCAATGATTTCGTCGTCAAAAAGTGGCAGAATCAAAAAATTATTTTTGGGACATTTATCTATGCTGTATAGCGATGCCAAAACCATGAAAACCCTTGAGGCTGGAAAGACACTTTAAGACAGATGCAATTTAGGGTACAGGTGTAGTTGCTGTGCATGTGTCTAGGTTCTCCCTTCTAGGTAGCCCCCTTCCTTGAATACTCCTTTGTTTGAATAGAAGTCAGTTGCTTCCACAAATTGTTTCTTGCTTTTCCAAGAGCTTGGTGAGAAGAATGTGCAGAACTTTACAGTGTACTCTCTTGTTGCAACCATAATGAATTTTCTAAGGTATCGCAGCTAAGTCCGGTAGCCTCGCAGCTCTTACAAGGTCTCACCTGATTGGAGACCACCCTAACCCTTAAGAAAAGAACAAATAACAGAAACAATGGACCCTAGGCCTAAAACCTTACCTTCTTTTGGTAAGGGTTAGGGTGGTCTCCAATCAGGTGAGACCTTGTAAGAGCTGCGAGGTGACCCGCTAAATCAGTGTCTAGGAACACTACCCCACAAAAAAATTAACATATATTTGATGCAGCTTGTATACACATTACATGACACTTTCTTTAAATTTGTTGTGGTGATGTTTAATCTGAACATGTACATGTGCTAAATCATCAAATCAGGAGAACATTGTAGTTCACTCTTTTAAAGGGCACTATCTTTTTAATACAGTTACTGGTACGTACATTGTACATGTATCTTTTATGGAAGATTAAGAAGGGCTTGTTTTGCAACTTTTGCTTCTGTTTGCATAGATTGCATGTCTAATCCAAATTGAATTAGAATTTTACATACATGTACTTGCCTGGTTAAAAGTCGAGAGAATGTCCAAAAGTGAGTCACAAATTAGCTGCAACTTCTTTATTCATGAATAATAATGCTTTTACCGGCTGGTAAAACGCAGTTAATGGAACATGACACCCCTAGAGGAAAAGACTGCTTTCGTTCGTCACGCAATCCAGTAAGATAAATAATAGAACAGTATTGAATGCTACATTCATGAATGAATGTTCTCTTCTAGCAGTTAGTACAAACGCTATTCATGTCTGTATTCTAGCTTATATCTTGCTGTGTAATCTAGTGTTATATCTTAGCTTTTCCTAGATTGGCCCATATATTTGTTAGCCCCATTCATGGCTGACAAGCTCGCCACATGGCGTCTCTTTAGCTCATAGTACAGCTGTACTTATTGGTCGAAGTTTGAGACACTGTCTTGCTATATAAATCTCAATACACTGTCACAGGGCATAATCCTGGCAGCTTGCGCGAGAATACACAGTTTGTAACAATTTTGCTTTAAAATTTCCCACCCTCCCTCCCTGGGAGACGGGCTTTTGTTTGTTATTTGCCAATAAACTGGAGTCACTCCTTGTGGTTCGGTTAGGTTAAGTCTGCGTAGCGACTTCCCCCAAGCTTTGGCATTGCTTGTGTCTTGCCATCTTATGTCCTTGCCTTTATCTTGTCCGATCCAGCCTCTGCTGTGCTGGGGAACAAAGGCTGTGCCAATACTCTTGTTCTATTCCCACGTTAGTGGGGGAATAAGTGAGGCTTTTAGTTTGTGCACGTATCATGAAGTCGCGTAAAACCTGCCACAGGGCTGTGTCCCCCTCAATTACGCCATATTGTTGTTTGCTCATTTGTTGTCGTTACACTACCTAGTGCATACACTCTACTCTTAGTTTAAATAGTGGAATAGTGACATTAATGAATGTTTTTGTCCCCTTGGCAAACCTGTTTGTTCTTTTTGCATGATTTGTCTATACATTTAAAAATATATATATTGATTATTAAGTTTTTGTATTGGTCACTCTCTTGCAGACTTCCAGTCAATACCTTTAAAGCCATCATTACAAGAGTGCAGCAGGTTTGATGTGTATTTCCTTACGTAGTTTTTGTTATTGTCAATTACATATTATTAATAAGTACCTTAATTTAATCAACTATATGCAGTTGCGTATTAGTTACGTGGGATTGCCATAGGCAGACCACATCTAAAAACTGGCAGGTCGAGTTCCGTTTTCTTTTTAAATGTAAAATTGTGTAGTACTATTAAAATAAATAAATAATTAATTAATTGAAATATATTAAAATAGGTTAATTAAAAAACAATTAGTTACATGTAATTTATTTCCCTCTTTGCTTTATAAAGTGTTGTGGCTGTTTAGCAATAAAAGGTAATATTGAAGAGATTTATTTATTGCTGGTGACTTGGGAATACTCAGAAAAAATCTAAGTGCTCCTTGTTTGAATGCTGTCATATGTGTGTCTACTTGTATAAGTGAAAAGCATTAAACTGATGTCTTTCACACTGCAATTCATTAAAGCCTGTTACACTATACATGTACAGTATGTTTATAATGTTAAAACCTATTCAAAAATAATTGTTCCAATAGATTCTGTCACTATTTTTAAATCAAAAATACAGCTGTAGTCAAGCAAATTTTTTAAATTTTGTTTAATAAATAAATAAATAAATAAATATACACTGTAAATATATGTAGTAAATAAAATAATGTTAATCACTGTTGTAGGGAGTTGCAATAAAGTATTTTATGTATGTATATACATGTATAATCCTTTCTAATTGGTTGCTTTTTTGAAAATAAATGTTATGCAAACTGTTATGAGGAGTTTAAAACAGCAAGCATTATATTAAGTAGCTAATTAATGTAAAATCCCTGGTACTGTAGTACTGTATTTATGATTTCAAGTTACTTCAAGACAAAGAGTATTAAAACAACTCAATTTCAAGAAAGAGCATTTATAGTGAAATGTGACTAATGATGAGCTTTCCTTTTGTCTTAAAAGTTCATTAGTGTGCGTCTGTTTCCAAGCAAAGGCAATGAACTTCCTCCTGATGAGAAATGTACTTGGTGGATTCCTTCTGCCGTTAAAGTTCTAGCTCTATTAAGTATGATATTACATATGTATGTGTTGCTTTAAGAATGCAAAAAATTATACCGTAACAAAATTAATCGATTGAAACTCATAAAAAAATAACTTTTCTGTACACTAAAACTGTCAGACGAGTATTTTATTTCTCCTCCATTTAACTATTGACCAGTAATAAGTGAATTTTTCTGTTTTTCTTTTTTTTAGTCTAAATTAAGAAAAGAATGAAATAATTTTTATTTTTAGTACCTTAAATTTGGTTTCAAAAAGAGAATTTTTCTTTGAATTGACTGAGTAGAATACACATACAGTAAAACTTTAATGTAATGGAGTGTGTTCCACTTGAGATACATGTAACAGTCAACATTCAAGCCTTTCTATGACTGCACCCCTGTTTAAAAATGTTAACTAACCCAGAACTATTAAATATAAAATATAATTAACTTGCAAATGTTTGACAAATGCACCATATATGTAACAACATAAACATTAAAATTTTCATTTATTATTATTTAAAAGAAGAACAGTACTTTAAAAGGTGAAGTATAAGCTTTGAGGATGAAATCATACCTTATGATTTTGTATGACATTGTATAATATAATTTTATATTTGTTTTACCAGATGCTTCCAACTGGCTGTTTATTCCTTCTCTTGTCAATCACACCTTCTTTTATAATCACTCTCTTGACCATATTGATCTCTTGAGCGAGTATTACTCATGGCAGAACCCAGCTGCAAACTCAAAGTAAGTACAGTACAAGCTTAATTAGGAGGAGTCGGGACTAAACTTTTTCTTGCACTATGATTTGAATTCTTAACTGTTGTTTCAGTTAAGATTGACATCTGGTTTAAAGCTTCATTAAGGTGGACATCTGAAATTTAGAAAATGTTCAGTTCACCCAACCAGGTCTTTTTTGTATGTTCTGACCCAACCACATTGATCTTTCCCATAGCATGGTAATTATCTTGCATGGTTTGTTTGAACTTTGTAGTCATTTCTACTCCTTTTAATGGCTTGTAATCTCCTTTAAAGCATATACATAAATTGTCTCAATTCATATTATTTGACAACAACCCATCAAACTGCCCCTTACCAGAAATGAAGCACCAGGAAGTACAACGATCCAGGAGTCTCAGAACTTGCTTGTCATAAGTCAGAATAAAATACGTTTTAACCTTCCACAAGAAATCAGTGAATAATTATCATGATTGCACACACGCGACACAGTCCTAACACATTCACACATTCCAAGTTTAACATGCCGGCCGTATATATACATGTATATATTTTTTGTTTTTTTATCTATTACTTTATTTGCAGTCTTAAACTACTCTAGACTTACATGTACATTACATGTACATTACATGTACATACAATACATTATACACTACACTATATTACTATATGAGAGTTTGTGAGGGTTTTAACAATGGAACCTCAACTCTGGTATTTCTTTCCCTTGACATGTTAGTTGTGTGTCACGTTTAACTGATTTTTCTTTTTTTTTTTTTTCTTTTTTTTTTGGCAATGAACTTGATGTGCAATGTACTAAATAAAATAAAATAATGAAGTTTGCTTGCATATTCAAAGCTGGAAAGTCTGAACATTTTAACAAGACCTGTAAATGATGTCTGGAGAATTTAAAAGATATACCTATTTTAATGCTGATGGCATTAGCTAGGGGAACTCTAAATCGGTATTGAATTTCCTTTCTTCTTGTTGACTTTAGCAAGTTTTCATTCTGTCAGTACCCTTTCATTCTGAGCCTAGCAGCCAAGCGGTTTATAATGCAAAAGGATTCGGAATCACAAATGATTGTGATGGCTAGGGTAAGCGATATTTACATGTGTACCATTATGCTTACAATACCGGT
>OX421445.1:48992358-49004858 GCA_949126865.1 Montipora capitata
TCAATCTTTTGCCCTCGGTTCACAACTGAGTTTTGAATAAATTAATCAAAACTTTTGAATGACTGTCTTTTAGAAAAACGGTATGGTTTGTGCATGGTCAGAGCCTAAACAGCCAACAAAAACATCTTGCCGAGTTACATTACCACGTCCAAAATTATTATATTAACTAAGCTTTTGAGCATAGGCCATCCACAATGCTTCATTAGTGGATGGACCTCTATTGTGGGCCGTCCGTATTGATGCTTCGTACCAGTTGGCGGCCAAACTCTTCGGCACAACCTTGGTGTGAGATGAAATTTAGCCGGAAAGAACATCTCAGTTGGACAAGCAACTTGAGCAGGCTTGAACGGGATTGGAACCTGTGACCATGCCATTGTGCTGCCATTGCTCTGCCAGCTGTTCCCTGCTAGCAGAGGTTAATTTCGCTGGGCTGACGAGTACGGGAAAAGAGACTTCTGCCGTGGGTCGTAACTCACTTTGTTTCAACCGCGGTCCACGACACTGCACGGGACTGTTCAAATAACGCATGTCCTGGTTGATATGTTTGCTGATTGTGACTTGGGCCCGCTGTGTCTAGTGCATTCCTTTACAGTAATTCCGCTGTCGTTAAGTGGGGTTGTACAACATGTGAAGTATCACGTGAGGATTTGGTCGCTAAGTAACCGACGCGCATGCTCAACACCTTGTGTTTCGACCCATGGTAGGGGCTCTTTTTCCGTACTCAGTCGTCAGCCCACCGAACGCAAAAAGAACACTAAAGTAAAGTACTATCGTCGGGGTGAGTGTAGTTTGAGATGACATTGCTCACAGACCCTTCACTACCTTACAAAAGCTACTGACAAACAGTCAAAGACAAAGACCAACCTAAGGACAGACAAGGAGCACTTTATAAGATCAAATGCTACGACTGCCAGTCCACTTATATTATCGGTGAGACCGGCAGAAATTTAAACGCTAGACTGACTGAACACAGATGAGCGACGAGGAGCGGTGACATCAACAATAACATTGCTGAACACCATCTGCAGACAAACCACAGAATCGACAGGGACTCTGCTGCTACAGTACTAACTACTACCAACGGCTCGTACTGGAAAGCTGGTTTACTAACTTAGAACAGACGCCATTAATCCTATGTCTACAATTTCCCGCAATTTGAATAAGGTTTCCTTTGGGTGATTTTGCTACTTAACCGGTTTCAATGATTTTTGCTCTTTCTTGAATTTTTGCAACAAGCAAAGATTGTAAGGTGTTGTTTGATGATGTAACTTCTTCGTGTTATCACAGTTCGGTTCTACTTTTTACAGGTATGTTTACATATGACGAGAAATCAAGAACGTACTGGTTTAGCAAGAACTGTATGGATAACGATTCTGAATTCAATCTAGTTGGTGTTGTATCCTTGTAGACTTTTAGCAACAACTGAAATTGCAGCCGCACGTCTACGACGGCGTCGTCGACGAAAACGTTACGTCAAAAATATAACCTAGCGCTATCTTATTGCCTTTTCAGTTCCATCTCGTTGAACAATGTGGGCAAAGTCTCCACACAATAAATTGGTAAGAGCGGTTTCAGAGTAAAAGCAGATATTGAAAGTTTCGTCTTTGTAGGCTCACGTTATCGTCAAAACGTCAAAATGTAATTTGGTGATTGCAAAAAAAAACGCAAACTCGTGAGGTAAAATGCGTGCTGCACATGCAGCACATTTTTTTTCTCTTTTTACCATTAACATTCTCATTTTGGGACGTTGCCCTTGCCCTAGCGATCGTCGTTTCTTGAACTCTTTTCTATCCCATTGACTGTGGGAGACAAAGTGGTATTGCTAAAAAAGGTCTGATAAAGACGAAGAAGAATTAAGGGTCACGCTCACTGTTCCGGCGTTGTTATGAAATGTCACGTCAGCTGGAGCCCTGTTAAGTAACCACAGCAAAAAGTGCTGGAACTCAGGGTTTGAAATTAACGGAAAAATCCAGTGGCAATTTTGCGACAAGATACGAAAATTTAGTCGCAAAATCGTCGCGCTTCATTGTGGTGTCAGCGGTTTAGCCAAACAAAATATGAGCCCACAATACAGCCGCTGAAAATTTCGAATGATATCACATCGCAGCTAAATTAATGTACAATTGCGCTATCTTCAGATTGAAAGAAAATTTACGGCGAGAAACGAAATAATTTGTCATTTCTTCATTTATTCCAGCACAAGTTGCAGCAAAGTGGCATCTGCTAACCCTTTTGTTTCGAAAGATCGAAGGTGAAAGTCGCAAAGGCAAAAATTCAGTCGCAAATGCGACTGTATTGGTCGCAATTTCAAGCCCCGGGGCTATAGCTCTAATAACCGCTTCCACTTCACGGTTCCTATATCCGTATACTCCTCAACCACCACCTGTCAATGATCTTTTGAAAAACAAGTAAAATTCAAAAGTTTTCATAACTTAGTTATTTTGTATTTTAACACGTTTTCTTCTCCTTGTATCGGGGTTTTTTCAAGAGTTTTCTTTAACATTGTCATAGCTAATGGGGCTAGCAGTCTACAATAGCATCATTTTAGACATCAGATTTCCTCCATGTTGCTATAAGAAGCTTCTGAGTCCGGCTGTTGTTCCATTCCACGATCCCCAGGCCACAGTTGGCATTGCACCTCTTGGACTACAAGATCTCATGGAGACAATGCCGGTAAGATTTCAATCAATCATTGATGTCGCAGTCCACACTCTGCTTAAGAATTGACACCGAGATTGAATGGAAAATAATGTCGCTGTTCTTGAGGAGGTTTTCTTTTTAGTGACGTTAGTAATGATAATTCAATTCCTATAGGTAAATTGCGTGATTTCGAGGGATCCCCACGCTGCTAAAGTCGCCCCATTAATCTACTGCGTTGCCAGCGTGGTGGCCTTGATGGTGTAGTGGCTTAGCATGCCCGACTAGTAATCAGGGAGACGTGGGTTCGAGTCCCGCTCAGGGCAAAAACCAATTTTTCGGATGGGTGTGTCGAAAGGTAAAATGCACGATATGTGTTAGTCTCTGTAACGTAGTCTATACCTTTCATTGCCTGGAAATCTCTCACTTGTGTTCTAAGCCCTGTCTGGGGTTATAGAGGCAAAGATATACACTCAAGTGAAGAAAAGTTGGGCCCTAGGGATCCCCACGCTGCTAAAGTCGCCCCATTAATCTACTGCGTTGCCAGCGTGGTGGCATTGATGGTGTAGTGGCTTAGCATGCCCGACTAGTAATCAGGGAGACGTGGGTTCGAGTCCCGCTCAGGGCAAAAACCAATTTTTCGGATGGGTGTGTCGAAAGGTAAAATGCACGATATGTGTTAGTCTCTGTAACGTAACATGATTTCGAGTGCAATTTGGAATAATTTAGCACGAGTTAATTTTTTCCAAATTACGGGCTTGTGCAATGAGCCTTATTCGCGCGGCGGCGATATTGGCCATAGACAATACCCGAGCCTCGAGTTGAAATGTTTGGGAACGAGTTTCTCTGGGGCAAAACAAAAGTTTTCAATCCCTCGGGACTCAACATGGCCGCCGTGTGATTAACAAGTCCTTATTTATTTCCAATTGCAACAGAAAAATCATGTGATTACTTGTTAATAATACACATGAAAAAAATTCGAGATTTTTAACTTAAGCAGAAGCAACGCACGCGTTTCACTGAAAAATTGCGCCATGAATTGCGCCACCAGGGCTCGCGTTTGATTGACTATTAATGCAACAATTTCAACTTTATTGTGCTAATTCAACTTTCTGCTCTATTTCACTTCTTGTCGTGGTTGCCCTATTGTTCTGACACAAACAGCGTTGTTCTGGAACAACAGGGCGACCACGACACGTCACAATTATTCAAGATGGCGGAGCCCGGGAAATTTGAAAGCCAAAACAAGCGTTTTCGAAATTCATTTTTTTCCGGATACAAACGTTTTCATTGCAAAAAGTTTGAACAATTTCAATTGTAAACATTACTTTCTGTGGTTTAAAGGTATTTTGTTGTTTTAGTGGAGCCTCCCTTTAAGGTCTGCTTAAATAGACATAAAATTGCTCTTGTGTTCATTGGAGTGTTAAGAGGCAGTTTTATGGTTTTTATATCGTAAAATTTAAAGGCATAGTTTTATTTGCTTATACTGATCCAAGTTTCAATTGCATTAGAATGTTTCAGGATTTTAACCTTTTATAGTAATTTTTTTCTTTTTGGGGAGTTTTAGATAGAGCTAACCTCTCACGTTCCTTCCCAAGATGGTGTTAAGATATGAAAATCGTAGTGGTAGGAAAATTCCACATGTAAATGCCTCATAAGGCGGAGTTTTATCTTATTATTGTCTCAATCTTTGGTAGGATCTTGGGCGAGGACTCAAAGAACTCATAGAGTACGATGGCGATGTTAGGGAAGACCTTTGCCAAACATTCCAGGTTTCTTAACTCTTTTATTACCTTTGTTTGTTGTAAAGTTTGTGCTAGTTATTCCTTTATTGCGTTTTTTGCAGCGACAGTGGTACCTACCATTCTAGTATTTGTTCTCGGTTTCTTGGTTATTAGTATCACCCAACTAGTGGCCCTCAAGGGCCACGGGTCAATAGCCCACTCGGCTTCGCCTCATGGGCTATTGACCCGTAGCCCTTAGAGGGCTACGGGTTTAATTGTTAATTGGTCACGAAGTGTCCCTTTGCTATTCTCCCCAACTTCAACAACACTCGCATCTGGGAATACAAACAATGATCGTCACAAAATGTCCCCTATAAACTCCAGTTCTCAAGTAAAGATAAACGGTCGCATTTACCCTCACTAAAAAATAACGCCAACCCTTCCACTTACCTTATTGCTAGAAACAGCTAGCAAATGCTTTCACTTAAAGGGACACTTCGTGTTAGACGTTAAACTTTGGCGTGCATCTCATTTTGTGTATTTCTAGACATAAGTGATGTTCTTCTTTAACACTGATCTGTTCATTTTCTACAGATTTCGTACACCGTTTTCGGCGAAGTGGTAACTCACAGTCTGAAGCCAAAGGGCGATAAAATCCCAGTCACGGAAGAAAACAGAGAAGGTATTTTTTCCGCATAAGCCTCTTCAGCATTAGCGATTGTATTGCAAGAGATTTTGTATGTTAACCCCGGGGATTCAAAGTGAAGAGATGTTTAATCGATGATGACTCGGGAACACTCGGGAAAAGATCCGAGTGCAACGACCTTCCGACTATTAGTTGGGATGCTCTACCACTGAGCTATAGCCGAGACTTGTGGGAGCTAGTCTCCTATAGAGGTAGTCAACCAACCAGTCCTGAGATTCCGGTCATGGCTCTTCATTAATTTAGGGAGCTTACGCACGCCTTTTTTTTTAGACGCGGACGGCAACCGGAAGTGAGCTGTCTTCCCTTTAACATGTCTTCGCACAGCCACATTTACATTGCTAAGTATCTTTTCCCCATTAGATATGATTAGTATAAATATCTGGGAGACAGCACTGTCCTAGCACGCGAAATGTTCTCTTCCGGTTGCCCGGTCGCGTCATCAGAATTGTTCAACACAAGCAAGATGAAATACAGAAAAATATCTTTGATCGCGTAAACGTTTTGTTAAGTAAATCTTTAGTCCTATTTTGCGAGTACACCTTTTCTTGTTTTGTAGAGGATAGCACGAAAATGTAATACTCACTTACAGGCCGTGGAGATCTCTTTTTTTTTGCTTATTTAATCCACTTTATTCCAGTCAACGTCGTCGTTGCTTAACGGTCCTTGAGGAACATTTTTATCCGAGATAAAGTGTGGACACCTTGTTTTTTTGTCTTCTTTTGTTTTTTTCAGAATATGTCAATCTTTACGTGGATTATCTTTTGAACAAGTCTATCTACCAACAATTTGCATCGTTTTATCATGGATTTCACAGCGTCTGTGCATCTAACGCCCTTATTGTGAGTTACGGTAGCTCTGCCACCTTATGGAATTTAGTAATGGAGTTGTAGATAACTTCCAGTCTCGTACAAGTCAAAGGTCAAAATGTCAAGGTCTCAGACATAGTTTACTCAGTGCACGAAAAATCCTTTACAAGACCAATTCCTTTGTGCACGGAAGTTAGTCTGCTCATGTACTGGTGAAGGTGTTCTCTAAACCATAACATTTACCCTAACAATCAATTCGTCAAAGTCTGGCCATATCACCCCAGGGTGAAAAATAGTTATTTTTTTAATGGGAAAAGTGAGATTGTTAATTGCCTAAGGCCTTCTAAGAATCGAGCCCAGCAACGTTGTTGTTGAACCTGTTAAGAGTGTTCATATTCTCTTTGTAAATACAGATGTTACGTCCAGAAGAGGTTGAGATGTTGGTCTGTGGCAACCCTGAACTGGACATGGGTGCCCTCAGGAAGGTGACAGTTTATGATGGTTACACGAAGAGTGACCCAACCATCAGGTTCGTTCATCTCGTTGGTTGATGGAAAAAGTAAAAAAGCAAAGAAGGGAACGAGAGGTGCATTCAATCAAACTCACAAACACAAGGAAGTGTTAGTCGAAGGAATAGTTGTAGGGAGTTAAAGTTCTCACTTACTAACAACAACAACAACAACAACAACAACAACAACAACATTTATTTAAACACGATAAAAATTACAGCGGAGCTGATGTGGTCGTGTATTTAGGAAGTTAAAAAGTACTATTTACATATATATACGAAGCTATTTACATGAAATTCTACGTTTGAGCGTGTTTTTAAACAAGCTTCTGCTTGCGATAGAACGTGTATGATTTTCAAGAGAATTCCATAGAGATATGGCTTTGTAGCAAGTCAGTGGACTTGCGAAGAAGTTCTGATTTTGGCTTCAGTAACGAAAAGGTCAATTTCCTTCGCAGGTTATAGTTACAATCATATTTCTTAAATAGCTGCTTAATAGGAGTAGGTGAAAAATCATAAAAACAGTCGTGTGCTAAGCTAGAGCGTCACAGTTTAGCATCATACACGGCACAAATAGATTTAAAGGTGCATCGTTTAGTGGTAATGGCTTTATATAACGCACATAGAGCGAGTTTCAATCGAGTGTCGTAAAACCAAAATCAAAGTTATTACTTTGGTCAATCAAAAGGAAGGAGACAATGCGGTAAACCAATCAAAACTCCCAAGTAATTACGCGTAGCCGACACAAAGCGCGGGAAAATATGCACGCGCGAGCCACGATAATGGATTGGTTTTGGTTTCACTTCTTTTTGGTTGAAAAAGTGGCACGAAATCTTTGAACAAATCACTGAGTGAAGTAATCATAAACCAAAGCAATTCGCCAATTACTTTCGACACTCAGTTGAAAACCGCTCTATGGCAAAGTCTCATCTTGGTTTTCAATTGTTTCTGTAGGGTGAGAAAGGCGCGAAAAGGCACCTCTTGCAATCGCTATCAGTCCATATTTGATCCCACCCACTTACTCAACCCACGCATGAATGTGAAAGGAGGCAAAACCACAACACTGGGGGTGTCTCCCGTACTCTTCACGCACATTGTGTGTTTTTTAACGTCCCACAGTTTTGATTAACAGGAAGAGTTGTAAGCCGGGGCCTACAATTTACAGTTCTTATCCGAGAAGACGTGAAGTTTTACCATTTGCAGATGAAATTACAAAGACAGCACTTTCAGCTCAGTTTTGAACTCGCGCTTGAACCCACGCGATCTTCCGCGCAAAAGCCTAGTAATGCTCAACCAACTAAGCCACTGGTTGACCAAAGTAAGAAAAATCTAACAAACAGCGGTTAGTTGCGGAGGAACGGAAACTGATATCGTTTTCTGAAGATAAGAGCTCGAGTTTCTGCTTTTTCTGTAAAGACTATGGGTTATCGCGTGTTTATGGTTGCAGCCCCAGTATTGTGGAAGAGCCTTCCTTTGTCAGGAAGGCTAGCCAGGAACATGAACATTTTTAAGCGTTTAGTTAAGACTTATTTATTCTCTAAGGCCTCTTAATTGTTGAGATTTTATTGTAATTCTCAGTCTTTTATAGAATTTTAGGTCGCATTGGTAGTTTTAAATTTCAGTTTGTAATTTGTAAGAATTTATCTAATTGTAATGGGTTTTTGATTATTCTTATAGAAAAAGCGCAATATAAGTAATAAATATTATTATTATTATTATTTTATTATTATTATTATTATTACTATTATTATTATCATCATCATTATTATCATTTTCTTTATTAGGTATTTCTGGGATGTAGTTGCGTCATTTTCAATGGATTTAAAGAAGAAGTTGTTGCTGTTTGCGACCGGAAGTGACCGCGTTCCCATAGGTGGCATGGGTGAAATGGAATTCAAAATCGTACGAATGGAGGTGGTTCATAGCACCAGCATGTAAGTTACCTTGACAACGAAAAACAACACTTCTCGCTTTGGAAATATCTCCATGATGTGCTATACACAAGTTCGGAATTGGTTGATTGATCGGTCGATCGATCGATCGAACTAACCAACCAGCCTCCGGGATCTTCGTTGGTGTGCCACCTTAATCGTATGTTTTGTTTAATCAGTAAGTGAATTATTTGATTTAACATACACTTTTTGCACAAGCAGTTCCCGACGTCGAAAAGGGGTGGAATCATCTTGACTCGATCTCTGTCCATGAAACGCGCGGGAAGTGCTCATTAGGAGTTGAGGTGGGGGGAGGGGTGCCTTTTTTCTCTCGATTAATTTAGTGTCCTCAAGTAATTTTTTTTCTACTCTTTAGGTTGCCCATGGCTCACACGTGCTTCAATCAGCTTTGTCTTCCTCCTTACAAGAACCGAAAAGTTCTCAAACAGAAGCTCACTATTGCTATTTCAAATGCAGAAGGCTTCGGAATCGAGTAATGTTGTGACGCATGAAGAAATACAAAGCAGGTCTTTGTGGAATTCGAATCAAAACTATGCTGGCTTCTTTTTCTCCTTGAGATTGAGATGGCTGGCTTTGTTGTCCGCCTTCTTCTCTTCTTTTTCGTCAAGTTTCAAAAAAAAAGAAAAGGGAACCACTGGAACAATTTGTACAGATTTTGAAACCAAATCATAATTAACCGTTGGGTAAGTCCTCAAATGGGGATAAAGGAAATGCACTTTTTTGGCAAAAGCGTTGCTTTGAATATTGCATCCTTGTTTGAGTTTTGATAGCATTTTGTAAACGTGTCTGGAGCTCCATTTGAACCAAAAAAATCCGTTAATGCGTTAAATGCTTCAACCAAACATTTCAATCTCATTTGTTACTTCTTCAGTTTTTAATGTGGCTTCAAAACATTGAGTATCTCGGTGCGGTTCGCCTGGATGGAAAATGTTGCAATTACGGATGCGCCAACCTCATTCTCCTGAGCATCGAGAATAAGAATCTCCATTCTCGTCCCCAGAGCCCTCCATTTCCTTTGATCACGTTGTCGGCGAAATGTCGCCGACCATGTGACCAAAACAAGTAGAGGACAGGGGCTCTGGGGACGAGAATGAAAAATATCTGGCAGGAGCTCATCAAGAGGGGCCTCAATCTCTACTAATTCCTCTGACTCGTCCCCAGTCGTCTTCATATAGCAAACGGCAGCGACACGGCGAAGTGGAAGAGAGGATGATGGGAAGGGAGAAGGGAGGAAGACTCCTTCGTTTTCGTCCTACCCATCTCACCTTGCGCTCCCTTTCTCGGTACCCATCTCTCCCTGCGCCCTGTATGAAGACGACTGGGGACGAGTCAGCTAATTCCTTGAGTCAACCCTTTCCGGAGTTAACAACAGATTTTTCCCGCGAAAAGGATCATGAGATAGCTTTGTTTTGATTGGCTGCAATAACAGTGGGTGTGCTGAATCTCCCAAGGGAGGCGTTCTTTAAATAGAAAACGGGTTGACTCTTAGGCCAAGTATCGGAGATAGAGGCCCTTTGATAAGCTCCTGTCTCTGGCCAGTTAGAAAGATACACCGCATTATTATCAATACGCGCGGCCAAATGACAAAATGCTCTCTGTAAAACGCGCCTTTTTGCGGGCCAAACGGGAAATGTGCGGGCTGAAAATACATTTGCCGCCCTGATACTGATTGGCTGCAGAGATGTCAAACAACTTCGCTCTGCCAATGAGATTGTCCTATTTAAGTGCGAGGATTACTTCTACATTTGGTCTACAACCCGCACTTCAAATATATACATTCCTTTCATTCGCACAACCTTTGTCTGTATACACTAAGGGACATTGCCATACCATAGTTTCATGCTACAACTTCTGTTAAACGATTTTTTCTTATTAAATGAATTGGTACGATTTGGCCTTTTGTATTGATAATAATATCGCGCATATAGTTTATTTGTGTCCCTCGTAGCATCATTTGCACCCTCGCTCCGCTCGGGCGCAAATGATGCTACTCGGGCCACAGATAAACTAAGTCATGTGATTGTCCTATTAATGACGGTCCTTTTTTTTTTTGTATCGTTGGTTACAATAGCTCTTATCAAAAGCGGTTTTGCCACATGAACGACGCTAAGGGGTCATTTTGTATTGAATCGACCCTTAAGCCTCTTTTGCATGTAGTTTTAAACAAAAGAAAATGTGCCGGCAGGCTCAACTCCAAAAGGACCATTATCGCTTGCAAATTGATAGACTGTGCAGAGGAGACGGGAGTCAAGAACTATCCCCTGGAGACGAATGACACAACACCCTGTGTAACTAGGATGGCCCGTGTGATATAAACATCCCTTCCTCGAGAACTTCAACTTAGTTAGAGAAGTGTTTTTGATAAAGTTTTATTTGTTCACCAGTAACATTATGGAATGTTATAAAAAAATGGACTGCGGCTGTAGATTCCTCAGTGGGATTAATCGTTCTTTTTCAATTTTTGAAGTGAAAATATAATTTTCACTCCATATTTCTTAAAACGGGAAGCAATAAAAACAAGGAAAAACGACAGGCCTTTTGTCTTATTTTCTAACATTTTCCTCATTGAGTTGTTATCTAGTAATAATTAACAATTATTCGCCGAAGGCGAAGTGATTATCGGTGAATATTCACCGAGACGAAGTCGAGGTGAATATTCACCTATAATCACTGATAATATTCACCTATAATCACTGATAATTGTTTTAGTATAAATACACAGGCGATTATTTCAAAAAAGAGCAAAAAAAAAAAAACATTTCAACGCGAAATCATCTTCACTTACAGTGGCAAAACGACTACTGGCAGCCCTTTTGTCTGTCGAGGTGATTAACGGCTGATAATCCGAGATAGCGAGCCAATGAGAGCGCGCGATTTTGTATAATCACCTGTGTATTTATACTACTAATAATAATTAATACTTGTGATTTACTAAGGCAACGCGAACGAAAAATTAACTTAATACAAACGCTGACGACATCGTGGCAACGTTGCTTTTATTTCATCTTTTTTGTATTGTGCAAGGCAAGCGAAGGGGCGTAGCGTCCATATACGCACTTACGCCTGTGCGGACAGCTCAAATCCTGGAAACCTTATTCCGTGGAAGCATTACTTTTTTAAAGTCGTTATAAAATTGGGCCAAGTTTTTTAAATTTCGTTTTATACTGGTGTCCCTCTGCGTGATTATTTTCAGTATCTTTTCATTAACCCATACAGGCCTGGCCAAAGGATTCAACACTGTTGGAAGCTGTTGAAAAGTGTCGAACACGAGGTGGCCAATCGAATCCAACATTTTGGACTCAAGGGTCTGGAACCAAAATATACCCAGAATCCTTAGAAAACAAACTCTCGCCATTTTGGCATTTTAAAGTTCCTTTTAAAATTAACAGCAGAGTCACTCTGTTAGGAACAGAACGGCTGTTCCAGAATCTGGGAACTGCAACAGCAAATGCCGGTCACCAAGGTCTTACATTGGCGCCATGCCCGTGAGAGCTTTGAACACAAGAAAGGCTATCCGTTCCAAGAGAGATTTCTCAAGCTTTCGTCGCTTAGACATTCAAGACTTTGCTCGTTCACCATTCTGTAGCTTGAACTGACGTGACCAGGCCTTAACGGCAAGAAACGTAATAGTGGACGAAAGCAAGAAAAATTCTGCCCTCCGAGCCTCCAACACAGTGTCAGTCTTATCACCAGTCCCCCAGTTCCCGGTTAGAAATGTTATGATGATGATGCCTAACAGAGTTTGCGACGTCTTGCCCTGTACTGTCTTGTTTGCTGTGCTGTAAACCCCTGTTTGTGTTTTAGCTTGCTGAAAACTCTTCAGATGGATAAAATAAACAACTAACTAATGCATTTTTTTTCGCATTTATTTATGAAAATGTCCTATGGATATATTTGGAGATGACATTTTCAAAATTCTCTGCTGGGAGCATGGCCCCAGACCCCCTAGTTTGGAGCGCCTTGGGCGCTCGAAACATTCTTGGTGTGCGTACCCCTTCAAAATCTCACGCTACGCCCCTGGACTATGGAATCGAACGCATGCATCCACACATACAACATCACAGGAAAAAGTCTGGCCGTAGAATATCTTTCCCCTCCACAGCCCCATATCCCAATTGTCATTCTCGCTGCACACTAAACACCGACCAACCGGTCGCATACCGTTTT
>OX421445.1:49007358-49012358 GCA_949126865.1 Montipora capitata
AAAATGGGCAATTATACCATTTTTCAGATGTTCGAAAATCCTAGGAGAGGCAGGCAAGCAAGGCATTTTTCAACAAATGTTCCGAAAATTGTAGGTCTGAAATCGTCTTCCGAACAGATATTTTCCGAAAATTGACGTTGGGTGCCCCTGAGTAGCTGAGAGTAAATGACTGAACAAAAAAATACCTAACAAAGTTTAACGGTATCTGAAATATTGGATTATAACTATAAAAATAATTTTCGGCAATAAATCATAAAGAGGTTTACTTTGAAATGCCTTTGAATATAGCAGCAATAAATGTGGTCATTAGATATATTTCAACATAGATTTCAGAGACTTTTACGCTGTTTACGTTACGTCCTGTGAATGCGGAAAAAGCCATCGACAGCTTTAGAGGTACTGGTACTAATTGACTTCTTAGATTATACCGACTAACAGCTTTCAGCTTTAAAAGAGACGCCAAATATACAGGGGCCATTCCATGCTGAACATTTCAGTTTCTAATGCAAAAATGTTCGATTTTTCGCATTTCACCCGCACAATAACAAAAAAAAAAAACAACGAATTGTTTGTAGCAAAGGAGCGTATGCATAATTAGTAGGGACCCCTCACAAACAGCCTGACATTTGAACAAACCGAGGACCAACCGATTTCACACTACTGGGAATTGATGGTGAAGAATCGATTGTCATCACTAGAGTGTGTCTTAGCTCGACGCTTTTTACATCATATGACGATGCTCCTGATCCTTGCGCATGAATGCGACCACGCAAAAGAAAGTCAAATGATATGTACCGATATTGGGTGAAGAAAATACACAGCGATTATCTAGGTCTAGTCATGACAAAAATCTGTATCGTCACTCTTATCACTGAAAACAAAGTATATTTATAATGTTAACGGGGGTACACAAAATACATTAATGATTTGTTTTATGCAAATGTTATGTGCCCCGGGTTCAGCGAGGTAAGTGGTCACGCAGTTGTCACGCAGCCAAACATATGTAAAACGACTTTTTAAATCCAAGGGCGATACAGGAAACCTGTTACGGTTTATTTTGTTTCGATAATATTGTTTGTTTAGGATTTGAGAAATCGTGAAAAATTCAGAGTAGGGGAAGTACGTCACAATTTTTATGACTGAAATCGCCTGAATCACGTGACCGGTAGGAGAGTGCCCGGAAGAAGTTGGTAGCCATGTTCGGTGTCGAAACATCGTAAGAGAAAGTAGACGTGTTTTGTGCGGTAAAAATACAAGAGAAAGATGTCAAATTTATCCGAAGCTACCTTATCCACCTGGAGCGTGGACGAAATGGCCATTTGGCTTCGAGAGGTGCGTAACTAAGTAGCAAAGAATTGTTTAAATAATGACAACGATATGTTGGCCTTGTTATACAATGTATATCGTACCAGCTTTCCAATATCGAGGAAATTGTGTCAGTATTGAGTGCTAGAATGCATTGAATGGCAATTTTTGTGCTGTTGAATTCGCAAACCATTTCTTTGTGGAAAAGTTTTGATGAGTTTTATTCGAAGGATTCAATCGAAGCGTGGAAATTATCCCGATCAATAATTTTATACAGAGGCGAGAGGGCCTTTTATCAAAGAATCCCTGCACCACGATCTCATCTCTAATCGAGGATGCATCGTCGGAGATTGCATGCATGGTTCGGCCCCTCTTGGCGGGTAGGTGGTTTCCTTTTCTCTGATTTCTTTCCTTTTTCGGAAAC
Source organism: Montipora capitata (assembly GCA_949126865.1). NCBI lineage: Eukaryota > Metazoa > Cnidaria > Anthozoa > Scleractinia > Acroporidae > Montipora > Montipora capitata. The sequence goes on from OX421445.1 coordinate 49,009,088, forward strand.
GCCATGAAGCTATTAACGTAGATGTACTTGTGTCAAGCTGGAATAAGCTTTCATGCACTTTGCTACTTTGCTAAGTTCCTTTTATTTTGCTGAAGATTGAATCGTCAGCAAACTGAAAGGTTGAATCAATATTTTCGAATGTATGTCGGTAACTCATTGTGGTAGGAAAGAAGGCCGAGATGTTATCGCAACTAAATTGAAAGGTAAACATTTTAAACTAGATTAAAATTGTCGTGTAATCATGCATATACAGTATTATCGTCTCAATGTTAAGGAGTAGATTTTATATGTATTAAATTCTTCTTGGATGTATCGTACATACACTCATGAATATTTTAATTTTTGGTATCTGTAACCCTTTTTTCTTTTTTGTCTTTGATCATTTTAATTTACATATTGATATATTAAAATGTAGCATACATCAAAATTGCAGTACTATCGTTCTAACCCTTTTTTAAGTGGTGAAATTGGAACCAGATGTTTCAAAATAGAGCAGGTTTAGGTTATAAATACACAATACAATCCTATGGGGTTAAAAAATGAAACAACACCTGTTAAAGGTCCAGTAACACACCAGATTTAACTGAAGAAAATGTCAACTTTACTGCTACGTGTACATTGTACTAAACTTGGGCTGCCATAATCACAAAACCAGAAAGCATGATCATTTCTGGGAAATATCAGTGTTAGAGCATCCACCACTCTCTCCTCTGTAGTTTAACACATGATTGTAACTTCATAGAGTCGACTGTAGTAGTCCACCACTACAAGAAGACTTCCTTCTGTGGGAAGAATACCCATCAGATCTACATGTATGGCTATGTCCTGCCAAGGTCCAGTAGAGGGTTTGCTCTCTTCATCGCTTGTGGCACCTGAAATTCATCCACTACTTAGCATCCTTGGCAGGACTTACGGACCTACTCTTTGACACACAATACATGTATGCAGACGTCTTTAGTTACAACAAGACCAATCTAAGGATGTGGTGTCTCTGGCTAGTTATCTCCGGATCGTTGTCAGAAGCCAGTTCCACTTGTTGCACTGTCAAAGCCACCGGCCAGCTCTCCTGGGCAATCATATTGACAAAGTCAATTGCCTCTCCACTGGTGTCTTTGGCTCTAAATTGATTGATTCTTGATAGTGTGTCTGCAATGTTTGCCTTTCCAGGCCAGTAGGCCACTTTGTAGTCGTATCCTTGTAGCCTCAGATCCCACCATTTTAATATGTGCAGAGCAGATGGCTTTGAGTGTCTCCTGAAGATACTACACTCAAGGGGTTTGCGATCGGTTTCCAGTTCAAATTTGCATCCATACACATAAAATGTTGAATCTTTCACATACCCATACCAGGGCTAGGGCCTCCTTTTCTGTTTGCGAATATCTTTGTTCCACATCAGTGAGATTCAGTCACTTTCTTCTCATTAGGTGTGACAGCTTGGCTGCTTAGATTGTGACAAAAAAAGGTCCAAGTGAAGCTATGATCTTCGCAGTTATGAACGCAATTTTTACAATTGCGTGGAGAAGCCTGAAATATTGAGGACTTCAACGGGGTTTGAACCCGTGACCTCGCGATTCCGGTGCGACACTCTAACCAACTGAGCTATGAAGCCACTGACGTTGGGAGCTGGTCATTTGTGGGTTCCAATGGTCCCGTGAGGAATGAATCAATGATGAAATGGTATATGAAATGAATCATACATGAACTGCGGATATGAAATCAAGTGAAGCTACACGTATGATCTTGGCAGTTATGAAAGGTCCATATGGGAAGGCAAAACTGGCATTTGTCTCCATTTGAACAGCATCAGTCCTTTCTCCCTTAATTGGTTGAGTACCACATGCATATTCTGATAATGCTCTTACAGTATGCCACAACCATGTACAATCAAATAATCTGCCGATTATTGGCCAATCCTCTACAACCTTGCAAAACATCAGCTACAAGTCTACGGTGTGTAAAAAATGTGGTGATCTTGCGCTATTCCTCCTCCATTTCCACTTGGTGGAAGCCTCACTTGATATAGAGTTTTGAGAATACAGTTGAACCATGCAGATCAGATCAGATCAGATAGTTTATTTAACTCAACTCAAAACAACAAATTAGCACAGAATAAAAATGTTGAGATTTACAAACAACAAAAGACATGAATAAAGGAAAATGTAAGTACAAATATCTGGGTAATGAGTGAGTTGGGTTCATCCAGTAGCAGTGGCTAATCTAGTGGATATGACCCCAACAAAAAAGAAAAAGAAGAAAAATGCACACAATGTACATTGTAGGAAGCAAAGGCTTAGACTTACAGGGACACTTCGTGTTGGATGTCGAAATTGGGCCTGCATCTAATTGCGTGCAGTTTTGGACATACTGTACATGTAAGTGCTTGTATGCCATTAGAATGTGAGCTGGGCTTTTTACCTCTGCTTTTGTTGAGGGCCAACCCTTTTGGTTTGGTGCAACGTTTGCTAAATGAAACCACACTCACCTGATTAGATGATTCATTCTGATCCACGTGCTTCCTGCACAAGAGCTATATCCTGTAAGTCCATCAGGGAGACACTTTCTTTCTCCAGGAACTTCTGACGAAGATTGGAATCCCTGCATCTCAGTAAGCCGATCTCTCATTGCCTCGTCCATACATGTATTTGCAAACTTGCAAGAGATTGCTCTTTGATGCAAACAACAAACTAACTGATCCACTGATTCTTCCAATGCCTTTTCCATTTGACTGAACCAATGCCTCTCAAAAGGAGCGTTCAACTGATCGAGGTGCAAAATGATAAATTATCCAATAACTCGACACTCACTGTAAAACGTTGATTATCTGAGCCAGGAATGATGAGTATAATACTGTAGCATTTCCTGAAAATTCCAACCTCCAGGATGCAACCACAGTGTGGCTTTCTGTTCCTCTTGTGTTGTCTCTTTTGCCACTAAAAACAAATTAAACGAGCATTTCCACAACTTCCATGGGACTTCAAGAGTGTTTGGGTCATCCTTGGGGTTGAAGGGAGGAAGACTGGCCACATCAAGTAAAGGTCGGCTGGAATGAAGGTCACGGTCTGCGAAGCCTGCGGTGTCACCCTCTGCCATCTTCCCAACAAAATACTCAAATTTTCTCAACAAATCACTTCAAAAATACCTTCTGTTGCACTGAAAAAGGTAGGAAATCCTAATTGCCAATGTAACAACTTCCATTGAAAGGTCACGTTATACACCAGATTTACTAAACAAAATGTCGCCGCCTTTACTTCTACAAAACACGGGCTGCCAC
>OX421445.1:49022358-49042358 GCA_949126865.1 Montipora capitata
ATTTTCTGCCTTTGTGAATTATAATATCATGTTGTGTATTGAATTTTCAAGCTTAAGGTTGAAATGTGATATGGGAGAAGTTTTTTAGTATTGCTCTGTAAGCAGGAAGGGTTCACAGGCCTGTTGGAAACGTGCTTGAGTTTCAACAAAATGAGCCCCAAAATCAGTGAAAAATTGTGACGCAGATGAATAATAAAGTAGCTGCTATTTCCAAAATGATGGAATTACCTGGTGATAAATAACGTCGTACGCGTCTTGGAGAGTAAATTTTGACTTTGCATAAACAAGAGTTGGGCGATTGTGATCTTTGTTTTGACTTTGCTCATTTCATTGTCAAACTTTATAACACTTGACAGAAAAAGAAACTTACAAAAACCCGGTATCTTGCCATCATTTGACACAGATGCTTCACTGTTTGGCGAGTAACCATGCCGCGGTAACTTAATCACGGCGCCCGCTGAATTCCGGCCATGTCACTTTCGATTTTGCAATTTACTTGAACGTAGCAAAAATCTCCCAAAATGTTTGTCGCTGATCGTAACTTTTTATATTCTATATTCACGGTTCAAAATTAATGTTGTTTTCATGTCGTAAATATTTTATTCTCGATCGACCGTCCCGGAAACTTCCTTCTGGTCTTTCTAAAAACTGTTTATCAATAGTTATTTGCTTTTTCATCAATATTTGTTTTGCATAAAGCAAGCTAACAAAATCTGTACCTTGCTGAGTTCACATTTGTTAGCGTTAATAGTGTTTTCGGTCAGATGCTTCTGTTTTTTATGAGGGGTTTATTGTTTTGGTCTCCCATCCTAACACTAACCCCGCTGAACAGGGCTTAACTTCAGTGAAGTTTAGTATTACAAAGCTGTCAGATGCTCAGAGGGCACACTTGTGGTGAAAAGAAGTTGTGACGGAACTTGAAAATTATCAACATGTCAGCCCAGAAGCCAATGTTTCTCGCTTCTCTTTTATTTGTTATTCTTCAGGGACTGGAATGCTGTATTTCAATACCACACAATTCAGTGCCTTCTGATTTTCTGTAACACGTACCACAGGCAACCCAGTGTATGCTTCACGGAAGCATCACGTTTAGTTACCGTATTTACCCGTGTATAAGTCGACCTTTTATGGCCTCAAAAGAAGCTCCAAAAATCGCCCTCGACTTATACATGGGTCAAAGATTTCGAGCCAAGTTCCAGCTAAATAATTTATTCAAAATTAACATCATAATGTGGTCTTTGGGCATAACGAACGCAGTGGACAAAAGACTTCAAAATGAATGTAATTAAGCAATTCCAGTTGAAATGAAAAAGGATTTGTTTTACTTTAAATGTTGAAGATACTCACAAGCACAAATATGAAAAAGACACTGGAAATTTTCGTTTTCCAAAGGCAGAAAGCTCTAAAAAACATTCTTGTTTCTTCAAATAAAACGCGATCCTTCAACGGCTTAGTAACCTGGCGCAATACCTCGTGTTTGCGTGCAATCATGATCGTCACTCGTGTTGCCTGAAAATGCTGGTTGGTAATGATTGTTTTTTATTCTTTATACAAACCTGGATGATTTAAATGCTTTTGCAAACTTTGTATTGTTTGGTTTATGAGTTTTGTTTCGTTTGCCATGTGAGAAATTATAAGTCAAGGACCAATTAAACCTTGCACATTTCGCATCGTTTTTGAAGTTATTTTCAAAGATTGACTCCTGCTTCTGTGATGTTGTGCTTATCCTCTAAAGCCTTTTATCCTTGATTACCAAGATTAGTATCCCATGAACATTTAGCAAAGAAATTAAGCCAATAAAATTTGCCAATAAAATGGGGGGTCGACTTATACATGGGATCGACTTATACATGGGTAAATAGGTATTGGTGGCAGGGAAATGCACACTGGGCTGTACTTTACCCCACAGTAGGTGGGACAGCCCTCCTTGGCAATAGGTCCAGATTGCTTACTCCAAGATGGTACAACTCACCATCTGACCTATTCTCCTTCCAGAAGGGCACCCCTCTTCTGGTCCACCCTACACTGTATGTTACATTCTAACGTAGGGTTGCCTCTAGAGACACCGCTACTCTAGGGGGTCCTGCTAGGGACACCGCTACCCTAGAGGGCATAGGCTCTGCCTTCCCTGCCACCCAAATTTTGCCAAAAGATAGTGATTAACATAATAATTATAATTGATTTAAAAAATAAATAGATAGAAGGAGAATTTGTGTTCCTCCTTTTCTAGTTTCACAAGCCTTGCAAAGGGTGGGGGGAGGAGTAATCATCATTACCCTCAGTTGCCCATTCCCCTCTCCTGGGCATGCGAATATCCCCTGCAGCTTTCCCCCTTTTTATGTCACTGACCCTTAGGGACTCATTAACTCTATCTTTGTTAATTGGTATTGTAGCTATACCTGTCAAAATAAATTGAGTTATTGGGCAAAATTACTCTGAATACTTGAAGGAAATTGGTTGACTTTGTTCAGTGCAGCAAAATGGACAATAGAATTACGAGGCAGTGATTTTATTCACTTGATCCCTTGGATCAATATATTTCACCTCCCTGTATTACGAAACTACTTTTCCAAACAACAACAAAATAACAGCCATGGTGTCAAGTGTCGTTGGAGGGGATTTCTGCACTCGCGAGGCTTCAAACAGCCTCAATTTTTACAGAGTTCCATGAAAAGCCATTGAACATGCGGTGGGGCAACCAAAATGATGGGAGCTGTGTTGGGGTTTCAATGTGAAACTTTTAATGACATTTGCTCAAGTCCATGTTCTGAGTGAAAGCTCAATAGCAGCTAAAGATTGAAAATGCTGAATTCAGTCTTCTGGAATTGCTTTAGTCTATTCAATCCTTGCAGTTTGTTTCTAACTCTTCCAAAATGTATCACCCTACTTCTGCTCAACATGGTATTCCGAGTAAACGCTTTAAAGAGTGTCTTGTTCCTATATGCATGCAAACAGAATTAACTATTGGAGGGTAAATTGAAGTGCTATTTTCTCCCCATGTAAACCATGTCAATGTTAGCCCTACTAATGGAATTGGGCCCCACTCAGAGGAAAACTCTGACCAGGGTGGGAATTGAACCCACAACCTTCGGGTTAGAGCACCCATGCTTTACCGACTGAGCTACAAGGTCAGATGGGAGCAGGTCACGGAAATTGACGATGTCAATTTCACAGCAATGAATGCAACTGTACAAGTACGAGGAAGGGTTACGTTTTTGCAAAGTAGTAACTTATTTGTACACAAGCGCAAAGAATAGAAACTACAGTTTGTACACTAATTATATATCTTGGCGAAAGTCCATGAATAGCCTTATATACTTATAATAAAATTTTGTAAATACATGTAATACGGTATTTAACTGGTAACCAGTGTAAGCTCACATGGTTTACAGGGGGAGAAAATGGCACTTCAAAGTACCCTCCAATAGTTAATTCTCGACTGTTGAAATGTAAGTGCTACACGACCAATGTTTGCAAAAACGTAACCCTTCCTTTTCCCATACAAACCCTTATAATTTCTCTATTATGCAAATTAACAGTCATTTTTATATGATGTTCATATTGCATCACTCACGAATGTGTGTGCAGATAGCCTTTTAAAAAGTACACAGTTTTTATTTTGTTTTGTCTGTCTTAACCTTGCAGAACCTGTCCGAATATGATCTCAAAACCTTTCAAATATCAGCAGAGAGTAGAAGGTAAGTGGTCGCTCCTCAGGTTCAGGTTTTTTTTTTTTTGGGAGGGGGGGTGAGGGAGGATGCATAATAATTAAGCAATAGATGACTTTTTCCATAATTATTTACATAGCCTCATCTAAACACAAGGGGGAGTTGGGATAATTTGAGAAAGTTATGCAAACCCTCAACTGCATCTTGGGTTGGCATAGCTGTCAAGAATTGTCCCAACTCCCCAAGCATTTAATCCATTGACTCCTGGGGGTTTCCCATTGACAAGTAAAAGCGTCTGGCGTTAGACAGAGTAAAATACGAAGTATGGCGGCTTAGGCCACTATTTTATTTGAGCAAGCACTAGCTTTGCCACTCCTTGAATATTTTTACGCTCCATTTTGTACTATTTCTTGTTTTTCGAGGAGTAGTCTCTTCCAACCAAGCTACTTCATTGTCTGCATTTTTTGGCCTTTGAAAACGAGATCCATGTTCGCAACCACTAGCAATCACTAGCAATCACTAGCAAATGAGCTCAAGGCATTCCCAGAGATCATTTCACCCATGCGAATTCCCATCAGCGGGCAAATGAAAGTGTGCTTTTATTTCATAAGCACAATACAACATTCACGTCCATATTGTATTGGATGTGAAATGTCTTGCCTGTGGCTCCACAAATGTTATAATTCTATCCGATACAATACGGTCTCTCATGTTGTATTTAGTACAAAACAGAAAGATGTTCAATGGTTTTTAAGACAACAGCATAGCTTTTTATGAGCACACATAAACTGAACCTAGCAAATGGGGCTTAAGTCTAACGTTCTGAAATTGAAAGTTTCAGTCTATAATCTTTGTAATCTTTGTCCAGAGCAATCCAAAAAAAGGAAAAATCTGAAAGCCAATAGGACATACTATAAGCAAGATGTGTACTTACATGTAAATTGTAAAAGTCGTCCTTTAGTTATTTCAAAGCTTTTTTCTGTCTTTTTTCAGAAAGCTTGCAAGAATACTCAAGAGAATGAAAGCAAGGAAAAGAAGTCATGTTAGAAGGTAGAATTGGAGAAAAACTTTAGAGTTGAAAAACTTTACAAAGATATCAGAAAGCAACTTTTGGCTTGGGTTTTTGGCACAATTGAACGTGAAAAAACATTAAAATGAAGCTGGAATCTTGGCTGCTGATATTAATTGCAGTCTACAAAAAAGGAAATGTAAGTGCTCTGGGACCTTTTATTAGCATGAGTAAAAAAAGTTCATGTAAATACTTTGTTTATAGTAATTATGATAGTGGAAGTGCACTATTATAGTAGTTATTGAAAGCTAACTATTTTAAAATGGTTGCTTAGACTTAAATACTGCTTATCAGCGCTAATCAAATGGGTGCTTAGACTTAAATACTATTTAATATCAGCATTTTATTTGTAGACAGCCTGCAGTTGTCATACGCCTCCTGGAATGCTACAGTCATGTAACTGTTTCAAATAAGACAGTGCATAACCCTAATCACTAAAATTTAATTGGAAGCTTAACCCTAATTCCTAAAATGCGGGCAGTGTCCCTAGCCTTACATAAAGCTAATCATTCAAAATAAGTGCTCAGTAACCCAAATCACTTAGCTGAGCATTTGACCCTAATCACTAAAATTTGTTGGCCTTTAATAGCACCAGAGAGAAAAAGTTTACCCAGTTTTTGAAACATTTACCTAGTGAGAAAAAAATACCTACAGCTGTAGTAGTTAAAAAAAATAATTAATATTGCCTAGTTAAAAATAAAATCACCTAGTTAGAAAAAAAGCTAGCTATTTGAAAATAAAAATTAACTGAAAACAAAAATTAACTGCAACACATACATGTATTTTGATAGTCACTTCTTTTGAGCAAATCTTGTGTTTACCTCCTTTCAACCTACAATAGCTTGAACATTGATCATTGTCTTTTTTTGTTCTGGTGCAAAAAGCTCATGCCCATATAAAAAGTCAATCTATAGAGGTTGCTTATAACTTGTACAGTACCCGAAGAAGCTGTGATTAGTAGTTAATAATTAGAAGTCACTGTTTGTTTTACTGACTAATGATTAATTTTCATTTATTTTATTCTTTTTAGTTCCGAAAGTGGATCATTGGAAAGAAGAGAGCCAAAATCGCCATCTGCAATTCCAACGCATGTCTTGCAACAAGAAGAAGGTAAGGATTAATTATTATAATTTCAGTAGCAAATACATGTACATCATGTACTTTGTTTAAATTGAGAAACACCCTAGAATTGCTGATGATTAAGCTCAACTAATTGCGGTATCACAGGTCTTAACACAAACAATTATTTTTAACCATCTTAACAATCATGTGTTTTACATTATTGGTTATTTTTGTCAAAGTTTTGCCAAAGGTTTAGCAGTAATGAGTACACGTATCAACTTCTATTAATCTTTGACAAGTTGTTGATTGTTCTGCTGTGCAAAAATTATTATTTAATTTTCAGGTGAATATGATGGCTGGGGTTCCGATTTTGATTCAGCAGATGAATTTGAGGATGTGGAGGTATTGAAATGTGATTTGAGTTCTCACATAGATACATGTACATACATGTACTGTACTTAAAAAAACAAGAGGCTACAAGTAGCCTTTTGTTGGCGGAGTCCATTTCAAAGGTCATTGGTGCACAGGCATGTAAATTACTGTGTGGCTATAAAATTAACATTGGCCATAACTTAATTAAATGTATCTGGAAATACACAGTAAATTCTACTTAATAACTTACGAAGTTATGAAGTGAAGTTAGGCTATTAGTCTCTCCCCACGGGGCTTTTCAGGACTAATTTACAATACTTTGTAGGGGACTTTAGCCAGACTGCTTGTTACGCAGCTTACAGTTAAGTAAGTAAGTAGTGTGGGCAATTCCCAAAGTCTACACTGTAGAGTACAGTGGTATATCGCCCTCACCATCCTCACTTGGTAGGAGAGACAAGGACATGCATGCATGCATGCATGTGCTGCCACATTAGGGAAACATCAAGGCCTTTTAACCCTTACATGTTCAATATACATGTATGTGCAAGCAGGCTTTAATAATAAAAATTAATAATAATGTGTGTTGCCAAGGGAACTGTTGTTGTTTAAATGGAGGTGTAATGCGCCCGTAGGAAGGATGGGAAACTAGTTGGAATTGCTTGGCGATGGTTGAAAGGCAACTAAAAAAACCCAGATTCCTAGGCAGAATTTGAACCTATGAGTTCCATACCACTGGCTGGATGCTCTAACCCATTGAGCTAAAAGTACTCCTGGGGAACTAGGTTGTTTATCTAGGTCCTGAATGGACAATTGAGGCAGTGTGGCCCAGTGGTTAGGGCGCTTGCCTTGAGATCCGGAGATCCGGGGTTCAAGACCTGCACTGACCACTTGTTGAATTTGTTCCAGGTAGTCCCTGGTTCAACTTCCCAGCTGCACTTGTACATTGTAAATAGCCAACTGGTTTGCCTCCAGCCAGTTGGGGTGCCTAATAGTTGTTGTTGTTCTATTCTGTCGTTTTGTTAACTGTGTTTCATTGGCCCTAAAAAGCCCCTATGGGGAGCAGTCAATTAAGTACAGCTGTATGTCGTGTATAGTGTCCCGCTGGTCTGCGGGCTCTACAAAGTCACATGGCTACAAATTATTAAAATAATGCATTACTAACAGTAACTTTAGATGTTTAAGGTGTGATGTGCACCCATGAGAATTTAAGTAGTCTAGTCTTTTGCCCGTAACCAAGAAATTAGTTTCCCAAACCAAGTATTAGTCAATAAAATCTAGTGTTGTTGAGCTCTGTATGTAATGTTGTAGAATATACGCGTGCATGTAAAATGATGAAAATCAGCTTAAAGAATTTTAAAATTCCAAATTAAGTTTTAATAGAATTAATGTTGGTTGCATGTCATTTTGATTTTAGGGTGACGAAAGTGACAGTGATGTAGGAGAGTACATTGAGCCAGAAGAAGATGGTAAACATTTAAATTAGTTTTTCCAATCTATGTGGACAATTTTTCTTGAATAGTAGTGTATGTATGGCCATTTAGTGCATACATGTATCTGCACAGTTATTACAGTAGTTCCAAAAACTGATTTTATAACATTCGTTAGAGCGAGTTTCAATCTAGTGTTGTAAAACCAAAACCAAAGTAATTAGTTTGGCCAATCAAAAAGGACGGAGACAATCCATTAAACCAATCAAAACTCTGAATAATTTAATACACATAGCTGACACGAAGCGTGGGAAAATGCGCATGTGCAAGCCACGATTGGTTTTGTTTCACTTCTGATTGGTTGAAAAAAATGGCGTTAGGGTTAGGTTAGTGAAGTATAAATGCAAAACCAAAGCAATTCGCTAATTACTTTCGACACTCAATTGAAAACCGCTCTATGCAATACCTGTCCATTTAATTACAAAAACAGAGAGACACGAATGACTTTAAGATCATCTATTCATATTGTGTTACAACTGAATGAAAACAGTCATGCGAGAGCGTGGAAAAAAATGGACTATGTTAATCATAAAAGTGCCTATTTTTGTCTTCAGGAGCATTTAGAATACATCCAATATTCTCAGTTGCATGACATCCCAAACATCTGCTTTTGAGCCTTTTTTGGCAAACACCCCCAAAAGTGGGAAATCTCCTTTTAATAGACCCTTTGCATAAATGGCGCCAAAATTTGAATAACAATACTTTGTACATCCTTAGCCTCGTACTTATGTTTCTAGACAAAGGATTTTTCACATGAATGTGAGGCTTAGGATGTACATGTACATTGCCATTTATGCAAAGGGTCTATTTAGATAGGTGATAAACATTTACAGCTTTAAAAGAACAAACTGCCAGTTTAAAAACCTAGTAAGAATTTTTGAGTCAGTGGAAAGTTCTACACTGATTGTCAAACACATTCCTTCCTGAGAATGAGACAAGTAGATTTTACTCTGTCTAATGCCAGATGATTTTACTTGTTCACTGAGGGTGAATGAGGTGGGGTGCCTGGGGTGCCTGTGGTGCCTGTGGTGCCTGAGGAGTCAATGGAGGTCATTTCAGAAGTGAATAGGTTAACAACATCTAAATGTAGGTCCATTCATTCCCCTGTAATGTGTAATGTGCCCGTGAGAAGCATTGCATGGCTCCCCATGGGTTCTCGTAGCTCATTGGGTAGAGCATCCAATTGATGTTACAGAGGTCATAGGGTCAAATCCTGTCATTGAAAGGACTCTGTCTTTTCAGTTGTCTGTTGGCCTGTTTCCACGCAACTATTAACTACTTAATAACTGAGAGCGAGGTCGTTACAGCAAAATCTCAAACTGAGGCCATGGCATATTGATCAAGCGACAGCGAGGTCAATATAGCTAGGCTGAGGTTTGAGATTTTGCTGTAACGACCGAATAGTTGAGGTTATTGAGTTGTTTATTATATGGCAAACAGAATGGTTCTAAAGAGGAAAAAAAATAATTCGCATAATCCATAATCCGCCCGTGGGCATTACGGGCGAATAATGCCCGGGCACTTACATGTAGCTGCTCTTAGCCAATTAGAGCACCCGTTATATTGGCCAGAAACACAAGCCATAAATTATAATAAATACATAGCTTATCATCCTTCTCACAGACGCATTTTTACCCCATAAACATCAAAGTTGCACTTGAAATTTGAAGCACATGACTTAGTAGATCAAGCCCTTAAACCAGTGAGTGAAGAACCTTCATCTGGCCGCTGTTATGATGTGGCTGAGGTTGTAGATTCGAATCCTGCGCAGGATTTACTGTTGTCATTTATTCTTTGCAAAACGAATTATAGTTTATCAATGTTCAAATCATTTTATTATAAACCCATTCGTACCTCAAACGCCCTAGGACCCCCCATTGACGAGTAAAATCATCTGACGTTAGACAGAGTAAAATCTATTAAGTGTCACTCTCAGAGGTCAATGGGTTAAAAAAAAAAAAAAGTTGAAATTTACACCACCACTCTTACATCTTTAGTTACTACATGTAGGTCCAAATGCTGATTTTAAAACATTAATAATATTAAACTTGTTTGATATTTTTTGGGATTTGTTTGATGTTCTGCAAAAGGAGAATTTAGTATCCAGACTACAGCCAGTAATCTTGTTTTAAAACATGAAGTGATCATATTCTGGCTTTATCCAAAGAAAAATAATAAGTAGCCTCTTAGGATGTCCTGAGAAATTATTCAAAGGAACAAATTAAATAGGATCAAGTCGACCTATCACAAATTAAATAGGATGAAGTTGACCTATCACAGCCGACCACCGTGATACATATTTAATAATTAGCGTGTTACCAGTTGACCTTATTGCCTGAAGAAGACCTGCCGTAAGTGTTCAAAACGTTGCGATCTACAGCCTGATAATGGTAATGAATCTGATCCACACCAACAGGTTGGTCCACTGTCAGCCGAACAGTCGACTGACGCATTAATTGACTGACTCTTACTGCTTGCTTCTGAACTCACCTTTTTAAGGACCTTTTAACCCATTGACTTCTGGGGGTTCCCCATTGACAAGTAAAATACTTGGTTTAGGCCAGTTTAAGCATCAAAGGGTTAAACTCACTTATTACCCTTTATAACATGCGGGCATTTGTTTAACCTTGTCATATCGGGACTTGATATAAATACCTTTAATTTTCAGTGCCATTCTATGCCATTTTGTTTACTTGACTTGACCCAGTCCCCATGAGTTCTCGTTACCTCGACCCAATCCCCTTACATTTCATGTTTTGAGTGGTATGCAGGGGGTAGACTGATTTCGTTTACTGGCCCTGGGCATTCAATGGAAGTTATCAGTGGACACATACACTGTGTGATAATCGAATTGAATCGGGTAATGAAATAATCGGCACATTAGAGAGAAAACTATCAAAAACCTCTTTACTAGTTGCTGAATTTGATATATAAATGTGGTGGCTCCTTACACAAGGAGCCGTTTTGTAAACTCATTTCCCTTACTGTACTGGAAAGCGTTCAGCGATCGATGTCTTGCAGCAACTGATCAAATGGTCTGTCCCCACAAAGTTCCTGAACTTGGTAATATATCGCCTGATGCAGTGGTTGTGAGTCGGCTGACGTGTTGGTGTTGTTTTGCCAGTGTTGGTGATGTGTGGGTCACATGTCTTTGACATGTCAGCAAGGCGTTGGTAATGAGTTGACTGACACATAGGTCGGATTGGATTTGTTACAATTATTATACCCACAACTTGCGTATGGCCTGTATATTGTGAGGCAAAGTATCAGAAGTATTATTAATTTTATATTCCACCTTGATGACCAATAATCACCTCTTTTACAATAATCTTAATGTGGTTTACATGAAGAGGTTTCTAAATTTTTATTTTGACTAATTTTCTTTTTAAATGTTTGTCCAGAATCTAAACAGTCATCTCAAAAGGATATTCCAAAATCTAATATTCCAACTGGCTTGGTAAGAGATGTCATGGCTTGTATAACGTAGATGTGATCAGTGTTAGAAGAAGTTTCTTCTGTCCTTCTTTGGTTTTCATTTATTGAATTCATTATTTACTGGTGATGATAATAATATGATATATTATCTTCAAAAGGTTGCTCAGTTAAGGGCAGGATTAAATGGAACTCTTGGGAAGAATTTTCTGGGAAGTCATTCATCTGCTAACACACCATGTCAGGTTAGTTTTTCACTTATTGATTAAAGACTTGTACATGGCAACAAACTTTTTGCTTGAAAACAATAGTGACCAGTATAAAGAAAATCCTTTCTTCTTTAAAATTTTCCAATAAATGTATTATTTTCCTTGATGAATGTTAAGTGCCCTTGGGGAAAAAGTAGCTTTTCTTCTTGCCTTGAAATGCATATATTAATTTTGGAGGTTATTATAATTGTAATTGATTATTAGTAACCGTTAACAAAGTCAATATAATTATTATTGTAAATGGATCAACATGTGACAACAGAGAAATTCAAGGTTATTCACCTTACAATTTTTAAGGAATTTGCCATTTCTGATAATAAAAAGCAGTTATTAGGTTTCTCTTCACTGTGATATGTTGTTACTCGTAACAAGGAAGTGATCGTGATTTTTTTTTTTTAAATTTCAAACCTTTATTACAATACTGACAATGCAATTAATAAATGACATTACTGTTAGTAACAGTAGAAACGTTGCTTACAATAAAGTTAATTGATACAGCCATGGCTCTTACATCACTAACGCTACTTGTACAACGAAAACATCTTTAAATACATTTAGAGGAAAGAAAAAACAAACAAACAAACAAACAAAACAATACATGAATATGTACACATAAAAACAGAAAGACAGGCCAGACATACCAATACGAAAAAAAAAAAGGAAATAAGAAGATTACGCTGCTTTCTAGTTGATGATGGTGCGTGACATAGGAGAACCAAACTAAATGAAGAGTGTCGAAAAGCAAAGGAACTTTTCAAGCTTAGGAGCTTTACCTTGTGTCTTACAGATCCATATAAAATATCTGGCAAGTAAGAAGTAAAGGTATATTTGTTTGTGAAAAAGATTCGGCCTGAGGCCTAAAGCAATTGCTGCGTCAAGGTTGATTTTCTCTAAAATCGTTGTGTTGTCAAGGTTGTCTGTTATCCAGCCTTTAAAATCTCTCCAAAAAGAGGAGGTTACACTGCGGGACCAAAAATAACTGAATTATACTCGCTATTTCAAATTCACAAAAGATACAAATATCGCTTTGCTTAAGCCCTATTTTCTTAAGAAAATCATTTGTAGCTAACCTTCGATGAAAAAGTTTAAACTGGAAGGTGATTAATTTCGTTACTTTAATGTATTTGAATGGGGCTTGGTAAACAGATTTCCAATCAATGTCTTCACAAGTTTTCAGATGGCTGTCCAGCACCCATTTTTTTTTACTTTGAGCTGGGCGTTGTTGTTTCACAGTAATCAGTTTCTTGTATACCGTACTATTCTATTAGGCTTTTTGGCCTTCAATAAAGTTTCAACGAAGCTTTGATAATTGCTGTCCCTAATATGCACACTAACTTTACATCTCTCCCTGAGAGATTTTAAAGAAAAAATCAAACCATTGAAACTGAGAAAGTTTGTTTTTAAATGCTGTATTGTTCAGTAAATTCATAAAAAGAAAGGAAAGTGTTTGCATCCTTCATTAGAATAATGATGTGAAACCTTTGAAATACCTTTAACATACCATTCTTTATAGTACACTGGCCCGTTTCCAATTCTCATTAGAGAATTATGCCACAAGCTCATTGAGAGGAAGTGTTCAATAGAATTTAAGTTATCTTCATAACTGGTCTCAGACCAAATTTTCAAAATTTCTTTTATAAAGACATCCGAAAATCCTTTAATTTTGGTTACAGTGTAAGTCTTCTTTTTTAAGATTGCCTTTGAAAACAGCAGTACCACCGTAATTTTGTAACTCATTGTCGAAAAAAAAGTTTCCATTTGCCTAAGTAAGTGATCATGATTGATTATCAAAATTAATAATGTCTTTGTGTGATATGCTGTAAGTTACGGTTAACAAGGAAGTGATTGTGATTGTGATTGTCACATGAGCAATCTTAGTAATGAGACTAAACTTATACAGCCATCATTTGATGTTATATTATTGGCCAAATTGTGAAGCCAATAACTTGTGAATTTAAATGTGGCATTGCAAATTTTTCATTTGTGTAAAGTGTTTTTACCAGTGTGGTTACTCACATCCTTTCAAGTTCCTAGCAACACTTTCATTCGTTTTTTCCTAGTCTTTGAATTTGAAAGATGTTAAGGTTTTCATTACCAACTGATTCTAACAAGTTTGGTCCAAAAATTAATAATTTCTTCAAGTCAACACCCTCGACTTCAATCAATATCAGGGTAATTGGGAGTTTTTATTCTTTAAGTGCCACAGAAAGGACGTGATTCCTTGTGGAATTAAGCTTCTGTAGTACTAGTATTTATCTTATGAGTTAAACTTGCAGCCGGAACCAACCACAGAAGAGGAAGAAATTTATGATGTCCCTCCAGACGAAGAATTGGAAGGTATGATGATGTTTATTATATTCATGTATTTGAATTATAATCATGTTTTCCCAAGTAGGCAAAATGATTTTTAATACCTTTACTGTCAAATTAATAAGTTAAAATAATTCATTCATTCTCAAAGAGCACGTAATAAATTAACATTTTGGCAAAGGCAATACCATTTGAGGGTGGTAAGCAGTATTTGGAATGAATAAAAATGAAAATTGGTAATGTTACTAAAATATGTGCAAATTAGTTTAATTTCCTTGTGGGGGAGTGCAAGATTAATTAACATTGAGTAATAATTTAATTTTGCAACTGTTGATCGATGGATATATATCAAGTCACCACAGACTATACAGTGTAATTGCATTTATCTCCAATAATGTTTTTATATTTATTGTAATGATGAAAGGTATATAATAGTTAGAGAATATTTTTAAATTAAAAACTGGCACTCTTGTGCATAAAATAAAATATCACAAAAAGGATATATACTTCCTGGTCTCTATGAATTAGTTCAACCAGCTTTGGCTGTCCATAATACCCGGTATGCCTTTAATCAAAACCTGGCCATTTTCTAGAACTAATTATGACCTGGCAAGGTTTAGCATAGCATGGCTTCTGATAGGATGCGGAAAAAAATTAAAGATTACGCGGAAATTTTTGGCCATATTATACGGAAACATGCGTTGATTATGCGGAAATTACACCGGATTATGCGGAAATTTAAACAAGTTATAAAACTAATAATTAGGCCCGTCCAATGTATTTACATGCTTACGGTAAATTCGTAATCGAAAATGCAACCAATACAATCGCATTTGTGACTGAATTTTTGCCCTTTGTGATTAAAATACATGGAAGAGTCACCAATTTGCGACCAGCTTTCACCGTTGAAATAAAAGGGTTAGCAGTTGGGATTTTGCCGCAACTTTTGGTAAAATAAATAAAGCGATAAAAAATTATTTTGTTTCTCGTCATGAATTTTGTTTCAATTTGGAGATAATGGAGCAAAATTGTAATACCTTTGGAGCGCGATCCATTCCCTCGAACATTGACTTAGGGTGGGTTCGATTGACCCTATTCCGGAATAAGAATACGTGGGGTGATGATTTAAAACGGTATGTCTGGCGCTTTTGAAGCAACGAAGATAATAAAGATATGTTTAAAATAGCATTTTAGAAGGTGTTTGATAATTTTAATGTGAATCTCCGTAAAAACGAAGGATTTCTAACTTCTATTCCATGTATTCCTATTCCGGAATACGGTCAATCGAACGCGCCCCTAGTTTCTTATCAGTCACGTCATTTGCTGAAGTGTAACTGTTTCTCGTCCAATGGGAAGCATTGTAGGAACAAAAACTAGTGTCCAGGCTCATTGGCGAAAAAATGCGCGGAAACTGCTTACGATCTTTCTTACGAACTTTCATCTTGCGAACGAAATGGTGTGTTTTCTTCAATGTTCAGGAAAATAAGCGTTTCAAAACAGTCAATTTCTTTGGCTTTTATGTTTTTGAGGATGTTAAGGAGCTGCTTTATCACTAATATCAGGTGTTTCTTCTGTTTTTTGCGGAAAATATCGGAATTATGCGGAAGATGCGGATTTCAGTGAATTATGCGGATCCGCATCGCCGCACCTGTCAGATGCCATGGCATAGTGGCATCACAGACCTGAAGAAATACCTAATATTATAGATTTAGCCATGCCTAAAAGCGGAGCTCCCTGGTTATTAATATTTTTTATTCTTACTGCCTGTAGGGTTAGTGAAAATAAAAGGTTTCGAATTATCGGCGTTTTGATGTTTCCGATTGCTGCTTAATTAAATCATTTTCTTTGCTTTCTTCTAAAGAAAATTCATTGCCTAACTATAGTGTAGTGGATTTCACGGTAAATTTTCCGCTAAAAACTGATAGCTCTTGATAGCTCTTTAGATCTTTTGGCATTTGCCTCATGATCAGGGAAAAATCTTTGATATGTACTGTTGTTTATAATACATTTAACAAAGTAACGTAAACAAACTTTTTGATTAGCAAATAAAGGCCCATACCGTGCCTTCCAGCAGTCTTTTGTGCCACAGGTTTGATTCCCCAACTTTGTTTCATAGATTGATCAAAATATTAAATTTATTATTAATAGGGTTATGGATATGTTCTTGGGTCACATTTTGAGTTACGAGTAACTCCCTTACAAAATGTACCTTGCTGTTTCTATAATCTGGTGGAAATTTGATTTTGTTTGGTGGGTTTCTTGTGTACCAAACAGCATAAGAGGCTGGCTACATTTACAACTCACTTTCTAATAAAGGCTATGATTTTCAGTAGTCATACCCATACAAAAATGTCTGACCTGACACCTTTTTTTGGCCTGAATTTTAGCATAACAAAAACCAAAAAAACGTAACCTAACATTGACCTTTTTACTATCAAAGCCTCGCGTTAGCCTGAAAATTGGACCTTAACTTTTTAAGACTACAAGCCTGACATTTTAAGATAAATCCATTAAGATAAATCCATCCGTAATGCCTCACATTCGCAATACGCGCAATCCTAGGTCAAGCAGCAATCCAGGATCTGTTCATTACCAGGTGCACTTATGCAAAACTACCACTTTTCAGCGGTCCTACCTGAACAGGTCTTCTCGCATATGGAATACTTTGGCTTCTAGTATTGAAGGATTTTGCGACGGTAACCTACCAACTTTTCGCGCCAATCTTTTTCAGTATTACTTGCACGCTGTGGTATACTGCTATAACCCAGAAGACCCGCGAACCTGGAAGACCATTTGTCCGTCATGCAACACCGCACGCCACTTAAATGCAAATATTACTTGCTGTTTCTGAGTGTTTCTTTCTCTCTCTTAGTTATCTTAATGTACTCGTTGACGAGTGTTTTTTAGCCTTTTTAGGACACCCTGGTGCAGGAGTAATTGGCTTATGCTGTTGCGGGTTCCAGCCTAACCTAATTTATTTGTTTATTTATCATTTGTTTATTTCATTAATTGTCTCTGTATTTAAGGCAAAGTTAATAAAATAAAATAATAAATAAAATTTTTAAGTCTCCCTTATCGACCATATCACGCACAAAATCATGACCTGAACATGGTTATTTTTAAGGCTAAAAACCCCAAAAAATGTGTGGCTCAAAATTTAGTCTTATAAGTCTTAGCATAAGGCTTAAAATTGTAAGCCTTACATGAAACAACATAACAGACTCAATATTGAAACTGTGCTCTCCAAATGATCAGTCTTGGTTTCACGCGCAAATTTATAACGAGTACTAGTACAAACCTGTACATACCTCTACATACCTCTAAAATGGCCACCAGATGTTATTATCGAATCATGCAACAATAATATTGTAGATTATGACAAGAATTTGCAACTTTAAGACTGAAATTTTGAGCAATACACTGTGTGCTAGAAAACATGAAGATCGGAGACCCACGCAGCAGTCGGCCAAAGCTTTGATTGAACATTGCAAAAGCAATCAACACAAAAGCATCAACAACCGAAAGCAAAGTTCATCCTGCAAATATTCTTTGAGAAAAGACGAGAAAAACAATTGGTCAGATGGTGGATATCTTGTTTGTTTTAATAATGCTGTAAAAAATCAACAAAAGCTACAAAAAGTTTTAAACAGTGGCTAGTGCAAGCACTGCTCTGTGAAAAATATTCAATTTTCCAGACAGGAGTGTGTCCATGCTTCATTCATAAAATCGATCATCGTTGTTGATAAGGTACATGTACATGTACCTACAAAAAACAGTATTCTTTCCCTTAAATTTTGAAATAAAATCCATCTATTAATAGTGTTTAATAGGGTGGGAGACAGCAGAAATGTTACACTTAATTGTTTCTTCCTCACATTTTGGGTAGCAAAAAAACGCGTCAAGATACCCATTATGTTTATATTAATTTGCATTTACTGAAAGATTGTCGTGGCTGAACAACTTGAAAGAGCAAGCGAGCACTAAAAATGTACCAACAATACTTTGCATTTCTAGGCACCACTCTAATTTCCTGCCATAGGACAAGCACCAATACATGTCATGGCTGTAAACTCGATTCAAGACAAAGCTTTTTTTAAAAAATTGCAGACCAAAGTTAGCATTAATTTTTGTTGACCCTTCAATGGGAAACTGAAGACATTATAACAACACTTGAATACATTTCGTTACCACAACCCAAAGTTTATTGACTTTTTTTTTTTGGCGGACTGTTATGGTTGATACTTTTTAATGAACTTTGTGTGGTAGTTAACTAATTTAAGTTGAATGGTAGGAAATTTATCTTGGATCAATACTCTCTCCTGTCAGTTGCATTCAAGCTACATGTTAAATCTATGGCAAGCTACAGTGTGGTACAGTAAAGAAATTGCGGACGTTTTGAAGCTTACCGTGTGGAGCTTTCTTCACGATGACCCCTAACCAGATTTGTTTCGCACCTTTCTTCCCTTTTCATGAAACTTTCACCTCATTACTCTCTTTAAAACTTCGCCTCAGTACGCATCTCCTTGGGGGACAACACTTAGGCTCGTATCTCAGTCAAAGTGAAATGCAACTGTACATCGCTGTTGTGATGTTGGTGAACGTTCGGAAAATGGTGCATTCAAGATATCAAAAGATAACAAAGGGCGAGAAATGATTTAATAATTATTTTATATGCTAACCTTGGACTCTGATTTTTCAGTTGTCATTTCTCCCAATGAAGCAGTTAGTTTACTTATTTTATACCTATCTTTAGGAAGATATAATTTTTATATGCACAGTATATACTGGCTTCATAGACGGTGTAAATTATTATAATTGGAAGTACATACTCTGATAATCCATGATTTCAGTTCCTTTTTAATTTGATTCATGTTTTTAGAGTTATATGAACAACCAAGTGATGACTCTGGATCAGGTACATGCGCACAGTACAATCCATCTGGCAGGTTTAAAACACAGGTCACTCATTACAGGTCATTGTTTTTATACTAAAGAAACCCAAAACCTTCAAGGTGGCTAACTTTAGGCCTAATGAGGCGTAAGTTTAGCATTTTTAGTAAAGGTTTTGTGACGAGTGACCTGTGAAAAGTGACCTGTACTTTAAACCGGTCGGCAATCCATCTAATGGAGTGCTCATTTACAAGTGGGAAAAATTAAGGAAACTCCAAATTATTGTGTTCTTTGTTTTGAATCAACTGTGTTTAATTGGATAATGTGCTGATTTATACTGTTGAGTTTATGTTACACAGTACATAATTATAATTAGAGCTTTTGATATTAATTGCAGTTTTTGATGTAAAACTGTTAATTCAGTCAAAAGTTATTAAAGCGGATAACCGGTGTTGCGGGACTCTTTGAATGGGAATGTCAGAATGCAGTGCTTGTTTCAAAGTTCAACTCAACACCTCCATTTTTTCATTCGCAGTGTCTCGGTAAAGGAAAATGAGGTGTCCACGGAATAATGAAATTGTCGCACTCCAATACTGTGTGAGGAATTTTTGATATGCTGAGAATTGAAGGAAATATCATGCACCTTTTACTTAATTTGGGCAGCAAAAGTGCCATAAAATCAGTCTCCGAAGACAAACAAAAAATCCCTCACAAGGTATTTGGGGAAGTACAATCATCTATTAGAATTGATAATTTGGAAGGGATATCTTAAAACCCGTTGGGACAGGAGATCCAAGAAGTTCAACTTGTCATTTTGGCGTCAAAATAAACCTCTAGAAAATCGTGCAGTTCATGGTCTGCTGAATAACTTTGCCCTTTTCTTGAAAGCCAATTAGGCTGAGCCAATCAGCATTCGGGCACGTGCTAAGGGAGCAGATCGCCCGTGAAGGCTGTCAATTGACACTCAATCCTTTCACGCGTGATTGACATGATATGTCAATCATTTTTGCCAGAAGATTATCGCCGGAAACAAAGATAAGCGATTTTAGCAGTTTTAAAATTAATTTTTCATAATTACTTCACAGCCCACCGATTCAAGATAATTATGCAAAAACAAAAAATTTGAGCGAGACGCCCAAATTTACCTTTACCGAGACCTTAAAGTTGAGCCTTTCAATGAGCTATCTACTTACAAGAGTATCCATTATTTCATTTGGGCTTACTTGTTGACATACAATGATATCATTATTATTCTCGTACAGTACATTTAATTACCAATGGCTTTTTTTAACTTTCAGGAGTTGTAGTGCGCCCCATGGATAAACAGAAGGTTATAAGGTGCCCTTCATCTGCACCAGGAGAATACATCGATGCAAGGGTATTTTTGTTTTTAAGTAATTAATTAAAATGCTTCATTAGCTTCTAAATTTAGCAGTTGACA
>OX421445.1:49047358-49059858 GCA_949126865.1 Montipora capitata
ATCTCCAATAGGACAGTGGAATTGGTTTACTTCGTGACCTCCCGCTTGCTAAGAACCTACAGTGAATTCTGGGAATCAGTTTTCAAAGTAGGTTAATAAAGATGTGCCGACAGATAACACAGCCGGACGTGTATCGGAGTCATTATCAATATCATTATTTCATAAGAGTTTTCCAAAATCGTTAGTTCCTGTCTTTGTAAAATCCTTTAAAAAGCTCTTTTTCTTCGAACGTAGCAGGCAATTTATAAACTTACATGTTAAGAGAGGGTAACTGACGAGTGTAACTGAGTTTGTCTGGCATTTTTAGCGCCCTCTGTAACTGTCTTGGCGTAATGACTTTTCCAACTATTTTCGTTTAGTATATTTTTTTGGCTGTTGTGTTTGCAATATGCCGAATGCACAATACTCAGCAGACTACTCCTTTCTTATTGGTTAACTTGAAGGCGATAAGCAAAGTAACAACCACCTCCGTACATCCGAAGACATACAAAATGGCTTCCTCTAATCATAGGGAAGGGTTACGTTTATGCAAACGTTGGCCTTGTAGCACTTATATTTCAACAGAATTAACTATTGGAGGGTCAATTTTCTGGTCAGAGTTTTCTCTGTCCTTGTGTGGACCCAATTCCATTAGTAGGGCTAACGCTCACATGGTTTACATGGGTAGAAAAACTAGAACTTCACATTACCCTTCAATAGTTTCCTCTAATCATAATCGTTTCGGAGTGCACGTTTTTGGTCTTTTTTGTACTTGTACATGTATGGTGTCTACTAAAACAATCATCTTACTGTGGGACGATTGCCGTCCAATAATTTTGAAGATAGGTTAAATCGTGCTTTTCTCAGTTGTTCGCAGGCTACTTTTGAGTTGTGTCAGGGAGTTAAACCCTCAAGATTCAAGAATGGAAAAATCACGAGAAGAAAATTGAATCGTGTCTTCTTTTCCCCAGGACCTACGGTATCAGGTACCTCGATAAAAAGGCTTTCGGCAATGTTGCAACTACCATCATCAAAACAACAAGTTTTTCCACCAGCTGCGTCTTTGAAAAAAGAGGAAAATAACAACGAGAAAAGAGTCTTCAATGAGATTTCCAACAAGAGTCCATCTCCAATGTGAGCAAAATTATCTCGATATCTTTGAATACTTGTAAGCGCTTTTGATGAGAACACTGAATTCCCCCTCTTGAATGAGTGCATGGTTCATTGACAAAGAAAACCATTATATTAAAGGGGACAGTGTTTTGTGTGGTTTACATACAACCATGTGGAGGCACAGTGGTGTAGTTGTTTGAGCTTGTCAAAGAGAAAATTCGAAATCCTGCTGTGTTAAATTATCTATGATACATGTTGAGAGCAAGGTTGGGGCAGTGGGTAAAGCACTCGCATCCCACCAGTTTGGCTTGGGCTCGATTCCTGCATTCATTCAGAGAAAAACAGTGTTTGATTTGCAGTCTCCATTAATTGTTACAACCAACCGGTCTCTTTGCCCAAAAGTTAACTCGCCCACAATTCAAAGTAACTTCGAAGGTGTGTGCGAGTGAACTTGACATGTGGGCTAATAGACTTCGAACTAGTCCGCGAGTTAACTTTATTGTGGGCTAGTTAACCGGTTGGCGAATCAATCGACATTCGGTAGAGCTCTTATGCTTGGTTATATAACTATCAAAACTCAATATACTGGCTATTATACGTATTATACGCCACACAGTTTTCGTTAAGATTCTTTGTATATTCCTCGTTAGCCTTCCACCACAAAGAAAACAGACGTCATCGTCTTTAGATGATGATTCGCCGCCTCTTCCACCCAGGCCAGGGTCAAAGGTTTGTTAATTTATCAATAAGGGAGCTGAGGCACGCGACGCTTTTGAGCCACTGATGGAAACCGGAAGTGAACATTTGGTGTGTTAATCGCCTCTATGCAGTATCAGTGCAAGGATACTTGCCATTATGAGCGTGCTAGTGTCAATACAGGTTAACAGACTTAAAAACTTAAGGAAAAACAGCTCACTTCCAGTTGCCGTCCGTGCATCCGAAGAACGTCTCGAGCCTTTTCCGTTTTATTTATGCGCCGAACAAATCAAGTCTTCAACTGATGTTCCAGAGGAGAAAGATTCGCAAGGGCTTTCCGAGTTGTTTTTTATTTTATTTTCAATTCGCTGTGATTTGAATTAGATTGCTTTCTTAGAGGCCATTTTGATTTTCGTGTTACGCTATGTCAGCCTATTTGAAAAAAAAAAAACGTCTTTGAATAAATGAAGACTAAACAGTAATTCTGTTGTTTCGCAACTAAGACTCAAGTTAGTTTCCCCAAACTCGTTTTTGTCGCCTCCACTTTAAGGATCGATATACAGAAATGAATGGCCAATTTTTATCGAATTTGGACTTGGTGTGTGTCTAAGAAAGAATCCTTAAATACGGTATCCCATCTTGCCAAAAATTCATTTGATATCCTCTCCCACAGGCTTCCCTACAACGTTTCACTTAACGCTATGGTTAGGAACGCAGTGGTGATCGCAAAACTGCTATGATATCGTTAGTGCTCTTTTAACTTGGTCAATCATTTTAGTTTTTTACTCTGCCCGAACGAGCACCACAGTTTGTTCAGATACTCGCCAGACAAATGCCCTGGGAGCCACACTGGCATGCCTTCCTACGTCTCCCAAATTTTCGTTTTTCTCCTTTGCTAAGCTTTCTCGTGAAGTTGAATGTCTGACTTTCTTTTCTTTTGCAGCCTCCCCTCAAATCGACACGACTCAGGTATGTCTTTCTTTTTCACTTACGCAAAAGGCAAGAAAAAACGCTTATTGTTCTTGGCAAGAAATTACAATGTTGATTGTTCCCTGAGAGGCCCGTATTTTAAGTCTTTATTAAACAACTGAGTGCCTTTAGAGGCACAGAATACAATTTGTCCGAAGGCCTACCGGCCTGCCTCACTTCTCCCCAGGCGAAGATTTGTATTTTGTTTCTAATCTTGCAATTTCCTTTTTGTATTTGCAGTGATTCCGATACTAAAGGTAAGCCAATTTCAATATAAAGATATCCATCGGTGATTCTGAAGTAAGAAAAGGGAGTGGGGAGGGGGAGGGGGGGGGGGGGGGGGTGAAAATAACAAAGCTCGATTCTGCAAAATACCTTTTGCAAAGTAAGGGCCCGGGAAAGCGACTTCAACATTTGCTTCAACATCCTTTCGATTTTGTTTGAACGATGTTGATTGCTGGGGTGGCCTGGGCAAATTGTTTCAACACGCCGTTCAACATTTGATTCAACAAAGCTTCACGAGAGGCCTTGTATTTAGTCCCAGGTTGCAGCCGCGGTTGTTACTGTGGATACAGTACGTACATGATACGTCATTGAGAGATCGATTAGTGCGCACGCTTTACACGTTGGTTTTTAGGTTTTCGGCACCAAGCTGAATTTAACTCCTCTTAAAACGATTTGCCTGTTTGTTATCTTGGCAGATGCGCCTGTTGGAACTACTAGTCCCATCTCAAAGACGCCCCTTCCCCCGTTGCCACCCCAACCAAAGGTAAGGCAGGACAGAATTTTCTAATCTTACTGCAGCCATAGGGAAGACATTTGTTAGCAATCATTGTTTTTGTTATTTAAATCTGCCATCTACATGAACGGAAGAACGTTTTGTTTCGCTAGCTGATAGGGCGATTACTATTGAATAGTAGGTAAAGTCGATGATATCTTAGGCCCCGTCAACACGTATCCGGATATTTTTGAATCCGCAACTTTTTCTTTCCGGATTCAAAAATATTTCCATCCACACGTAGCGTATTCAAATCGAATTTTCCCGTCGAAACGTATCCGGATTTACTCTGGTGCTCAAAACTCCTCAAGGAAACAGAACATGCGCCATGAAGCCCTCGGCAGCCATCTTGAGAATTGATTTCACGGTAAGGAACTGGGCTCGATCTTGTTACATCATCCGGATAACAAATATCCGCATTTGACGTCCACACGGTTCCGGATTTATATCGGATTAAAAAATATCCACTCTGGAGAGCGTATTCAAAAAGTTCCGGATTCGCCAGCGAATATCTCAATAGTTAGAGTAATGGTGTATTCCTGTCTACAACAAACATCTCATGGTGGCCATAGAAAGCGACAGGTCCTTGGAAGTGCATGGGATAAAAACGTTTCTGTGACTGGCAAGCAGGAGTATCCCAAAACGTAACGCTTGTTTTAAAACGTCTGACATTACGCGTGGCAAAGGTTCCGAAATCCGGGCATCGAACTTTGATCTTATGAACGACTGGTGCAAATTAAAAATTAAAATGGCCAGTTTAATGCAAACCACTTCATTTTGGACGAAGAGGTTCGGCGTTTAACATAATCAAAATAACAGCCGAATTGCAATAATTTCCACTAATCGTATTGTCCTTCGTCTTGTTTCATTTACTACGTTAAAGGCGCGTTCGATCGACGTCATTCTGGAATAGAAATACATGGAATAGAAGTTAGAAATCATTCGTTTTTACGGAGATTCACATTAAAATTGTCAAACACCTGCTAAAAATGCTGTTTTAAACATATCTTTGTTATCCTTCTTGCTTCAAAACGGCAAATATATCGTTTTAGATGGCCACCCCACGTATTCCTATTCCGGAATAGGGTCAATCGGACGCACCCGCCTAAATTGATCTTAGGTCGCCGATTGTTAGTTCATATTTTAAGCGTAATTTGTCTTTTTGTCTTTTTGTTACAATGAAATTGTAAACACGTGGGCAACTAAAATAGCCAATTGAATTAATTTTACAGTCACCAAATGACCGGCTCAAGAATTTTCCGTGGTTTCATGGACCGTTGGACAAGAAAGTAGCCGAAGAAGCCCTGATATCCTGCGGAAAGGTGTGTGTCATGTATTAGTGGTGTCTGGCCAACTACGATGTTTTTTTTTAAACGGCTAATGTGTCAAACACTTGTCCAAGGTAACCATATATCCATGCCCCGAATAAATGTTCTCTATGAAATTTCAATCTCCGATATTGCGTTTCTCACTAAGTCTCGGTTATAAAAGTTCAAATGCCGTATGACTTCATATGGAAAGTGATTGCGCATGTCATTTTTTCAAACAGTTTAGAAGTTAGTGAAATTAATTAAATAGTTATTCCATTCGCGCTTGTTGGATATGAGATGGTTTGTGGCATACTGGGCACTACGTGTCATGTTGGCTATTTACCATTTCATATCCAACGCGTGGTCATGGAATAATTGCTATATAGAGTGTTCACCTGACGTCACGGCGGCCAAGTTGGTGTTCCTAAACAATGGAACGGCAGCCATGTTGGTGTACCGAACTAATCGGAAGACCTTAGACAGCAATGACCAGAACCAGGTTGCTGACCAGCGGTTTTCGTTAAAACGATGGTTTGCTGTGGATGCTCAGTCTCGCGGGCTCAGAAAACCTGGTTGTGATCATTGTTATTTAAGGTTATTCCAACTAATCCTCCAGGAATTGAGCTCTATTGTCATGCAAACGTTTTCTTTTGTTTCGGTGGAAAAGCAAGGCTACTGATCGCGCGAATGAAAACACTTTATATAGTGGTAGTCTCTCACTGACACGGAAGACCTTAGACAGCAATGACCAGAACCAGGTTGCTGACCAGCGGTTTTCGTTAAAGCAATGGTTTGCTGGGGGTGCTCAGTCTCGCGGGCTGAGAAAACCTGGTTGTGGTCATTGTTATTTAAGGTTTTTCCACTGACACGTGAGCACGGACCTGGGTTTTCTTTGCACTGTAATAAGTTCTGGAGCCCCGCCCCGGCAGGAGTTGATAAAAGGTACTGAGTTCAATTACGAAATTAAAACGGTAATATTACCCAGAGGTAGCAAAAGCTGTTCCACAATCTTCGTCAAAAGTCCTTGTGACACCAAGCTGAAAAAGAACAGTTTCTACGCTGTTCGCATCATTTAATGATCTATACCGCATAATGCTAAAAAACAACGTTCCACTCTGACCTCCTGTTCCAGCCAAAGAAAGACTGCATTGCTCGGGGAAAGGGCAAGGGTGTGATGACTGATTGGGATTGTTTGATAGTAAAAAAGTTGGCTGATGAGTATCTCAACCCTTTTAACGTATATACTTATGGTATGACCCCAAAAAAATAATCTCTTGGTTTCTTGTATAAATTTCCAACTTCCTCTAGTTAGGTGTCTTTGTATAGTAAACTGGTACAGATCACTTTCATTAATGGCGACCACTTTTGCATTCTTTTGTATTTATGTAAATTAGACCTACTGCCCTCGTTTTGAAACAAATATTCTTTTGAAATTTGCTCTTCGTAGCGAGGCTAGAAAGGCTTATTAGCATTAAAACAAAATATTATTTTATTTGGCCGCCATTATGAAAGAGCTCTATTTGGATTTGATTGATATGGGGTGTCAATTAGTGTAGCATAGAGTATTAGAGAACATGGGTGGGAAACTCTATTCTGCCAATCAAGCCTGTAAGAAGCTCGCATGGTTTGAGTTGTCGAATTCTGTTACATCGATCACTAGATTTGTTGGTTTACTTCACTTTTACTATTATATGTCATTATTCCTCAGCAAGGAGCCTTCATTGTAAGGAACAGCTCTAAAGATCCCAATAACTATTCTATGGACTTGTTTTTTCTTGGAAAAGTAAAACATCTCAGGTGAGATAGCCCAGGCCCTCTCGTTGCTGTTTACACTCCAGGTTACTTTTCATGAGAGAGTACAGATTTGTGTCAATCAATCACAATCTTTAATCTATTTGTCTAATTGGGGACACATTCAGGCCAGACTAACACACCGGGAACGAATAATGTGTGGGATCTTTAACTTCCCGCAGAATTTATGAATTGGGGCTATGGGGCCAACGGTTTCTAGTCCTTATCCGCGAGAAGACTTGAACGTCTAACCATTTGCGGATGTAATTGTAAAGACAGCACTTTCTCCCGGGTTCGGGCCCTGGCCGGGGACATTGTGTTGTGTTCTTGGGCAACACACTTTACTCTCACAGTGCCTCTCTCCACCCATGTGAATTTAATGCTGGGGGTAACCTTGCGATGGACTGCCATCCCATCCAGGGGGGAGTAAAAATACTCCTAGTCGCTTCATGCTACACAAACCGGAATAAGCTCCGGCCTAATGGGCCACTTCGCTCGTAAGCAGACTTTACCCTTACTCAGGTACTCAAAGGTCGTGTTGTCGTATTATTTAACTCCTTCATTCCCAAGATCTGAATGTTAATTCCCCTTACAGTCTGCCATGCATTACTTTTTATGTCAGTTATGGGAATTTGATGATACATCTAGACCAAAAAACCCTGATGATAAATTTTCTTCGTTGTCGTCTGAAGCCTGCGTAACAGTGTATTGGGGCAATTGAGGAGAAAATTGAAGAATAAACTTCCTCAATATTTGGAGTGAGAGCACCTTGCAAAGGGCGAGGGTATTGTGATCTAAATGCATGAACGCTGCTCAACTTTCCTGATTTTCGTCAAGACTTCGTGTTTCAACTTTCATTGGTCTTTCCACAGAATTCCTCGTATTCATAACAAATTCGTTCTCGGAGACAGTGGAAAAGTGGTAAGTTCTTATTAGGGAGGAAGACCTTGGTTTGATGAGGGTATAACCCCGTCCACACGAGCAATTTTGTGTAAAAAATGTATTTTCACATGTGGGTGGACAGCAAATATTTGCTAAAACCCATTTATCTGTGGGACTGAAATGACTTCGCGCACTAAAACTAACCAAGGAAGATTTCGCCTCTCACACAAGCCGCTGTCACGGTCTTTGTCTTAACGAGATTGACATGTCGTTCACTCTAACAAATTTTCTCGTGGAATTTGAAAATTTGAACCGTTGCATTCAACTGTTGACTGAATGAATACTGGAGTAGCTTTCTGCGTAGCTAACTTAGCTGCCACAAATAGACTATAGACTAACTGACAATTTGACTGACTTAGGCTGACAGATCTACTTGCCAAGCATCACCTCGTCTGTCAGAATAGGAAGTTGAAAAAAAGACGACCCTTACGGCAACGAAAACTTCACTTTAAGATATGTCATAAGTCATATAATACGGGCGAAGGATCATGTAACTAGATTGGTTCGCATGGTTTTTGAAGTGAAATAAAAGATTGAAAGAGTGACCGTTGACTTGTATACTCTCACTGTCGTTAAATCCTTCAGTAAATTTGGTCATGTCACGTCGTCAAATTCAAACCATTGATATAATCGGCGGTGTCGATGCCGTAGCCGTCTTCTTTTCTTCAACTCCCCACTGTTTTGCCGACCTATCAATCTTCTTTCTTTTTCCAGGAATTTAACACCATCGAAGAGCTGGTTGCGCACTACAGTCAACACCATGTTGATCTGAGATCAGGCGGCTCCACAACGCTGACACTTGCTTGTCCTGTGAAATAACGCCATGCATGCAGTTTTCCTCAGCTCCGAAGAATATGTGAATGTTTTGCTGACTTCCTCAACCTCAGATTTATATTTCCCGTCTTGTCAACGTATCGGCATGGTATGATCAATATTCTCTTTTCTGTGTACAAGTGCCACATCCGCGCTAAGTTGATTCGGGACTACTGTTACTCTGATAAGTATGCGGTTTTTAACGGTTCGCCAAGTTAGGGGGGACAGTAAAAGACGAAATCAAGGATTGGAATTAAAATTGGAACTCCGGAGGCCGTAGTTAGTGAATGACACAATAATACCACACAACACAATCATAACACAACGAAACAAAACAGAAAAACTGAGTTTGACCTCTGCGTGCCTAAAGGTAAAATGAACGTGGGGACGGAAGACCCAGAGAAGCTGTTATTTTCAGTGACTAGGGGTGTCGGGTATAAGCAGTAAGATTTTTTAGCACGGAAGTGATACACGTCACTCTAATATAATTTGATGGATCTCGATAACGGGACATTAAAGTAGCTTTAGAGTAGTATTTTGTACCTCGTAAAAAAATTTCGCTCTTGATGTAAAATGCCTTTTTAAAAGTCGCTTTTTAGTCATTTTTCAACAAGTAACTGAGGTTACGTTTTTATAAAAGTAGATATAGTCTCGCAAGGCGAAGATCAGTGGATGTTTCGCATTTTAATAAAAACATCAACTACAGTAGGTCATCAGGATAAGGGAAATTACTATCTCTGTATGTAAGGTATGCCTTTCTCCATATTTGCAGCCGTGTATAGGCCCGATAGCGCATTTATATTTAAGTACATTAAGTACAAGTTAAGCTGCAGTCGTCCATACCAAAAATTTCGACGAAACACTCGTTTTCGAGTAAAATTGATCCTTTTAGTTTTCAATATTTTTGGAGCCTGAACAATAATTGTACATCCGAAATAGGCGTCGAGAATTAGGATAAATAACAAGTATTTTATATAACATGGAACAAACGATTACAATGATATTTTTAGAAATAGTTCGGTACATTTTTATTGGGAAAGCGTTTGTTATGCCTCATATATTTGTATTTAATACATTCATCTTGTTGGTGTATCGTAATAAATTACACACGAGCAACAGTTTCCTCACTTTTTTGTCAACTTTATACCGGTTTTTGAGCAATGAGTGTCCATTTTAAAGTTCCCCTAACCGCAAACTTCAAAACAGCTTTTTTATTCCGGAAAAGTCAAATGTAAGCGTCATAAAGCACTTTTTTTTGTTAACCGGTTGAATTGTCCTCGGCTCGGAGCGGATTGTTGACTGAACAAGCTATTTTGAAAGAATTTTTGCAATGCGAATCAGTTTGTAACATCATCTCAGGAAGAGGCAGAAAAACAACTTCTGGTTTTGTTAAATTTTACGTCGCCTGAAAACTGGAATTTCGAAGCGAAAACGGAAGAATACTTTTGCATAAAGCGAATAGATTTATATCAGCAAAGAAAGATATTTAAGGTTATGGACACTTTAAAACTGGTTTACTTATTCGAAGCAAACCTAAGCAAAGTTACATACAAGAACTAATTAACGCCAAGTTAATGGCCGTTTTCACTCTTGAATACGAACAAATCATCTGAACGGACAACAAATCGTCCTGTGGTTTGGTCGACCAATGTGAATTCTTATTTTTACATGAACTCGGATTCCTTTGTTCTTTTAGGGGGGAATATATCACATAACCCCCAAATCAACTGTCTGAAAAGCTGGGTGCGGCTTTGATTGTTTGAAGGGAAGAGCGGGGCTAATGAACAGCTAATTTAAATGCGAGGGGATTATGTGTTAATATGCAAGGGGGATAAGTGACTTATCCCCCTTGCATACTAATACATAATCCCCTCGCATTTAAATTAGCTGCTCATTAGCCCTGCTCTTCCCTTCAAACAATCAAAGCCGCACCCAGCTTTTCAGACAGTTGATTGCACATGTGTCTTTAAAATTCCACTGTTTGGAGCTACCACGAAACTAGCGCTGTCATTTATTGGTAACGAGTTTCGCTCCGTAACCCACTCATCCCAAACTCGTGTACTCCATGAAGTTGCCCTTTTAGTGTTTTGTGGTATTCTTGCTTCATTCCTCGCCTGAATTTCCTTGTCGGTTACAGTAGTAATCCCTCGGCCGGAATCTTCTTTATCTGTAAAAACGTCGGTAAAAAGATCCTCGGCGCGTAAATTGAAATTGTCAACTGCTATCTCCTTGTCTGCATCCGCAAATAAAGATTCAAAGTTGTTTTCCGAAAGGTCAATTGACCTGCTGCCGCTAAAACTACTTTGAGTGATAAACAGTTCTGACTCTGAATCACTGAACATTGCTACCCTGTTCCTAGCATTCACTACGAATAAGACGAACAACTAATTCGAAATGCGACTTTAAAAATTAACATAATTAAAAGGCCGAGAAACTTGTGAATCCCACTAGTGCCAGCATGGAGTGATGAAAAACAAAAGAAAGATGAACAATAGAGGAAATTTTCTTCAGTGTATTTTTGCATCCCTTGAGGAATCCTCGCCAATGTAAAAATAAGCCATTTATCGGCCTTCAGCTCGTGGTTATGTGATTTATTCCCCTCGTGCAACAATAAATCACATAACCCCTCGCTTCAGGCCGATAACCCTTACATAAGAGACCGGCCAACAAAATGTCAAGGTTTGAGCAATAGGTATAGTGTATGGCTAGCCATGGCTTGGTTACCATGCCTTTCGCGCCAACTTTCTTTTCGTCCCGCCATATTGAGAACTTCCCATAAACCATCACTTCCATCGTTAGTTCCATTTCTCCGCGGTGGTCAATTTGTCGATCGTGATCGGTCGCCTTATTCGTGTGGACGGACAAATCGGAAATTTTTCAGACGACTAGGTCGTTTAAAAATGTATTTGTCCCGTCATTAATATTAGTGCTAAAAGGGCCAAGTCCAATGCGTATTCGTATCTTGCTTGTGCTTCTTTCGTAAATGAAGCAAACGGGATCGTGGAGTTCGTGAAAAGAAATGGTGTTGGTTCAGGAAACAATGATATTTTTTCACGTTTCTGTGAGGCCTTGGTCTTACCATGGACTCCTGGCTCTACCCATCCCGAAATATCCTGTTCCCCTCGAGTCTCCCCACCTGCATAAGAACA
Source organism: Montipora capitata (assembly GCA_949126865.1). NCBI lineage: Eukaryota > Metazoa > Cnidaria > Anthozoa > Scleractinia > Acroporidae > Montipora > Montipora capitata. Next base: position 49,058,899 of record OX421445.1, read on the forward strand.
ATGTAATCGAGCGGGTTCAAAGGAGAGCCTCGAAATATCTACTTCCATTGACATTTTGGGACTTTTAGTAAGAACCCATGGGTTCGAATTCCGTTGATGCCACCCGAATTTCTCAGACGTCTATAAGTGAACGCATGAGCTCAAAATATTGATTTACTCCCAACTGAGTGGCTTCATAGACTAAACTGATGAGAGTGTAATGTGAAGTGCTAGTTTTCTACCCCATATGAACCATGTGAGCGTTAGCCTTACTAATGGAAATGGGCCCACACAAGGACGGAGAAAAACTTGAGTGGCTTCATAGCTCAGTTGATAGAGGACTGCACCGGCATCGCAAATGCAGGAAACGAAGAAGGGAGACAGTTGATCAAATTGTCCAGAAAAATGAAATGTTCAGTTCTCCCTTTCACTGGAAGCCCCACGTACCCCTTCCCCAGTAGCGCATGAGTTTCTGTCTTTCCTAATTCCTTTCAGATAATTCCTGTTCACTGCTGTTTCACTGTCGACAGCGTTTCTAAGATAATAAATATAATAATAATCACTTTGTTTAACCTCGGATTTTTAGAGTAGCTAGTAGCTAATATCTCCGAGCATTTAACATATACATTTGTTGAGTATCCCAACTGGCGGGAGGCAAACCAGTTGGCTATTTTACAAGTGCGCCAGGAAATTGAACCTACCTGAAACAAATTCAATGATTGACAGAACGCGGTCTTGAACCCGAGATCTCGGGATCTCAAGTAACGAGCCCTAACCACTCGGCCACACTACCTCCTGTACGAAGTACGAAAAAGCAAGAGCGAAACTTGCAAGAGCTGTTCTGTCAAAGTAGATTCCATCATTTTATTGGAAAGATTTTTACCTGTGCCAATTCAATTATTTCTTTGGTTCCGACCGACACTTGTCACAATGGCTTTGTAAGACTTTAACAGCGATACTCACGGTGACGTCACCTATTGT
>OX421445.1:49069858-49077358 GCA_949126865.1 Montipora capitata
TCATGGTTTATGGAAATCGACATTATTGTTTCAACCTCAACAGGCAATTCAAGTTTTCCTGATGAATAGTCTATAGAAAAGTCTACAGAGTTGTCTTTAGTTGAAATAACTGGGCTTGTGCTGCTCCTTGAAGTCCTTGAAAAGATCTGGAATTTAATTTTGGACTTTAAGGGCACTTGAAAAGCCCTTGAAAAAAGGGATTTTGTGGGAACTGCTTGAAAGCTCCTTGAATTTTTGCTTGGGTGAAAATTGTTGAAAATTCTTGAGATTGTATCATGCTAGTCAAAGAGACATTTAAAAAATTGAGCCCAAATAATTTGACTATTGGGGAAAGATTAAATTTTTTTAATGCAAAACTTGAAATGGCTGTGCATGCACTTAACTTGCAGAACGTGGGAAAGAATTATAAACTTTTATCTAGGTAGGCTTTTTCAGCAAACAAAACATTGAAACACTATTTATGGCATAGAAATCTTCTGACAAACACTCCTTGAAAGTTCTTGAATACTCCCAGAATTTTATACGCAAAATCCAGCACGAACCCTGAATAAGTTGAGTCTCTAGAAATTAACCCATTGACTCCTGGGGTTCCCCATTGACGAGTAAAATTCTGGCGTTAGTCAGCTAGAGTAAAATACTAAGTGTGGGTGGTTTAGGCCAGTTTAGGGGTGAATGGGTTAATATTATTGATTGATTGATATGCCTAAAATGAAATCATTATGGGAAAAACTCAAGGAAGGAATGTTGTTATTATATGAAACAATGCATTTGAGTATTTTATGTTTCAATCTTTTCAGAGGTATTAAAGGAGGTATGTTATGGAAAATGATGTTATGTGTATTTCATGACGCCCAAAATGCCCAAAGTAGAATGAAACATTGCAATAACCACTTAACTCTTCCAATGCTGTTGTCGAGAGGACTTGACACAGGGTTGTGTGACTCCCAGTGCAGATGTCGAGAATACTCGACACAAGAAAGTGTCCCAAAGTGCTGTTCGAAATTTCTTCATATACAGTATAGGGGTATGTATGCAATGGAATCGTTTCATATACCCTACAGGACAACTAGGCCGACTACATGTAGTTTTGCCATTTTTGGATGATACTATTAGAAAGGTTAATCTCATTTGAAAAAGAAGTGAGACATGACAAAAGTAAATGCCATGTGTGTTTGAAATTCCGATGGAGGTACAGTCATTACAACACTTACACTATCCCCACAGCGGCTTCTCGTAACCATGGAGCTGTTACGAGAAGCCGCTGTAGGGATGGTGTAAGTGTTGTAATGACTGTACCTCCATCGGGTGGAGTTAATTTGACCTCGGACCCAAGCTCCGTGTCCTCGTCGGCGATCATAAGCGGTTAAATTCATCAGCTATCGTGGAAATCGAAGCAGAAAATGCTCATTTCCAGCCAAGTGCGTGGGGTTTTTTGACGATGAAACATTCACGGAGGTTCGCAAATGATGTGGCTTTAGCTTTGCGTGAAAAAATCTTGGCTGGGATGGATTTTCGAGTCGCAAACCGCCTCTGAGCTGACAACGGTCGGAATCGTAGTGTGCAGCCTTGACTTCGTCTTAGAACATTGAAAACACGGACTTCGCGAAACTGTGAAATGAACTCCAAAAGGCACAAGAATACACCAGAGGTGAGTCATTTTGATTCATTTTATTGAATGAACGTTAAATTGAGCAATTTTTAGGCTTCATAATTGACTGTATTTTATTTCCCATACAAAGTGTTACAACGCGTTTAAATTCTCAACGGCTGTCTGTAGTGACGCGAGCTTGGGATGCCTATGGTCTTAGAACATTGAAAACACTGAAAACACAGAATTCCCGAAACGGTGTAATAAGCTCCAAAAGGCACAAGAATACACCAGAGGTGAGTCATTTTTATTCACTTTATTGAATGAAAGTTAAATTGAGCATTTTTTAGGCTTTATAATCGACGGTATTTGATTTCCCATACAAAGTCTTATAACGCGTTTAAATTCTCAACGGCTGTCTGTAGTGACGCGAGCTTGGGCTGCCTATGGTGTATATTGAGGGCTTTGAATCAAAGAATTACAACAGGAAAAAGTACGTATATTTTTGTACTTGCATTTCTTAACACTTCATTACTTGTAAATGATTTACGTGATTTACAATTCACAGCTTACATAAGATTTCATATTAAATTGACGGCTTTCATTCAGAATTACAACAGGAAAAATATGTACATTTTCACAAACGAGTTTGTATTTCTCAACACTTCAAGTTACTGGTAAATAGTTCCAATATCCTCTTTGCGTACCCTATTAAGCGGTCTGAAAACGTTTGTAGGACGCCTATAACGAGCTAAATCCGGTGGCAATAGCCCTTCCCTCTGGTGGCTGTTAACAGAATAAGTCAACATGGCTGCGAAGAGCCCAAGCTTTCTTGACGTCCTTGCTAAAGGGCTAATATTGTCCTTTGTATGAAAATATTTGGAATTGCTTGTTTTGTACAGTTGGTTCAAGTTCAGTTTTAATTCTGCGCGGGTTGTTTTTCTTTTCCAGCGAGACTTCCAGCAAATATTCCGTGGAAACCACAGACTTGGTTGCTCTTCGCGGAGTTTAGAAACAAAAGAAAACAACTTCTCAGGTAAAACGTCCGCCATGGCATTCCACTAAAGCGAGGAATTCTGCAATAAGCAAGAATAAAGAAAGTACCACTAGTTACGCAACGTTTTCGAATTGTGAGTGTGTATAACAAGAAATACAAGGGACGTGTAACAACAACAACACCTTTATTCGCTTTGTACATACATACACTAATGTAGATAGAGTAGGATATTCCATGGTATATCATGTCATAAAAAATACAATGGCGAACAGAGTCAATGCGACGTACGCGCAGCGCACAATGGGGAAGTTGGGTGTAATACCGTCGAATAGATAACAGCTTTTCTGTAATCTGATTGGCTATATTATTTCTATGCCATGGTAGATATTGTGCGGCCTCGGGCAGCATATTCAAGACCTCAGTCATAGTCTTCATTTCACTATAGGAACATTCCAGGTAAATAACATATATGTCTGCCGCTTTGAAAATATGACGCTACAATTACGTCTCGATTTATTTATTATATATTTATCATCGCCACTAGCTACTTTTGTCTTTCCCCAGGGCCACCCCCTTTGTTCGGGCTTTTCAGTCAAACACCCTAAGGTGAACCCTCTCGACGAAGTCAAGGCACAATAGAGGGTCTCAGGACAGACTAGGATATTATAGGAAATAAACTAAAAACGCACCTTTACAAGTTTTAGGTCTCACACAAATTTACAGAGCCCAGTATTGAGCCGCCATATTGGTGAACCTTTGTGGTACACAAATATGGTGCCCGGAAAATAGTGTAAACATCTGGAACTTTCTTCGATTATGTAGGCCACTGATTGTCTGTACTGGACAAACAAACGTTAACATAAACACTTTTCCTACTACTTACTCTGGCCGCGGCGTACATAATACGCGAAAGGAACTATTTATACGAGTAAAAACTCCCAGGCCAGGATAAGCCGCGGCTTGAGAAAGCCGTGAATGTAGATTTTGTACCATTTAAACAGGGTGTTCCCGTCTTATGTAAACCGCGGCCAGAGTAAGCCGTGGCTCGTTTTTTCTCGTATAAACGGCCCTAATGTATTGTTTTAGAATTGATACCTCCTGGGTCGGGGCTGAAAATCATTTCAAGCCACAACCACAAAACAGGATCTTGGTACCATATGGGATTCTCTTCAAAATTTCTGACTAGAACTACCTATTTTGACATTATTTTTCCCATTCCCAGTGACTTAAATCCCATTTTACCCCTCTCAGGACCCTCATTCAGACTCCGTCCACGCTACGCTGGAAAAATTTCAAAACGCAGTTAGGCCCACTGTCCACACTAATATGTCACGAAAACGAAGCTTTTCGAAAACGCTCTTCAAGCTGGAGTAATTTGAAAATGCCGGCTTTGCATTTTAGTGTAGACGGAAAACATTTTTAAGAAAACGAAGACGTCTCGATAATCATGTGATTTCCCTGACGGAGTTTTCCTCAAACACAAATGCAAAATGACTTATGGCTGTTGCGTTTTTAAATTCCTTCGGTGTAGTGTGGATGGAAAACATTTGTTGCAGAGTGAAAAGGCTGTTTTCAAATTTCTCTGGCGTAGCGGGAACGGGGCCTGAGTATAAACACTGAATGGAGCTGAATCTGACCTTAGGATTGGATCCCAAACACTAGCTTAATGACTACCCCTAAGAGAAACAGTGAGTTTTGTTTCCCCGAGACCCTCAATGTTAGAGGTCAAGGAAAAAATAAAAACTCACAGATTCCCGTTTCAAGAGATTTGTATGGAGACGCCATGCTGACCGGAAACCAACAAAAACATCTGTCACTGAGTTTCCCACACAAGCCTGGGAAACTCAACAAAAATTACAATAGTGCTTTTTCCAATACTGTTCAGATAACCAAATTCCATGAAATACATCACTTTTTAGCTCTCTCGGCCACCGTGTAAATGTCGCGTCACGCAAAGTTTAAAAATTCAAGGGTTGTCTGTCACAAAAGTGTGTGCCATGTATCTGTCGTTAAGTAGTACCAGAAACCCATAAGGGTTGAAACATGTAACGCGCGTTCACAGCTTCCGAATATTCAGTGCGAACTGATTGGTTGAATGTTTCAGTGCTAAGTACCATATTTGGAAACCCCTTGCTGTTGTTGTTCCAAATATGGTACTTAGCAAATTGAATATTCGGGAGCTTGTTTCTCAGCATACAAGGGGCCGTTACACGTTTCAACCCGTATGAGTTTCTGGTAGTACGTCTTTCCATTAGCACTTGATAACGGTTGGACAAATATTTATCGCTGCGAAACTCAATTTAAAAACTTCACAGACTGGAGTTCTGATGAATCAAGGCGGGTTGCAATCTTCTGTCGGTGTAGCGGATCTCAAAGAGTAAAAACCGAGATTTGAACCGCTCCACTGGCCCGCTAAACAGATATGCTTTAGCGTGCGATATATTTACAATGAATAAATTTATTTTAGTTGATTAATCAGTAATTCCCAGAGCTTCCCGCTTTCAAACATTCCCCGTTCAAAAGATTCCCGCTTTTAAAGAATCCTCATTTTAAAGATTCCCGCTTTTAAAGATTCCCCGTTTTAACGATTCCCGCTTTTAAAGATTCCCCGTTACCCATTCCCCATTCCCATTCCCCGACTCCCCGTTCCTCCTTTTAAAGATAGCCGTTATGAAACTGGACAAGTTCCTTTCTTTCATGTTTTTGTCCGTATTTTTGGCCTTGACCCTGCACAAAACACGCCTTTTTTCGAGAAGATAACCAATCAAATCCTTCGATTAAATTATGCGCAACTAATTTGCGAACCCATGCGAAGCGAAAACATCTACATCTACATCTACATGTTCCAGCACTCGGCAAAATCCCTTTTTGACTTGTGGCTGTTTCTGCTTAGGTGGCCTCATATACCACAGGCCTTTTTAGAGACATCACCGCCAAGCCGGCCACTTCTGCTGGAGAGAACAGGACAGCCACAACACCGGGGACTTTATCCGCTACTCTTCTCGAATAGTGTTTGGGTTCTTTAACGTCCCACAGGGGAACTTATGAAGGGAACTTATGAACATAGAAGACATTTGTGAGACGGGGCCTACGGTTTATAGTGCTTATCCGAGAAGACTTGAAAGTCCATTTGCAGATGAAATTACAAAGGCAGCACTTTCTCCTCAGTTATTTTAAGATCCTGAGTGTTGATCCGGCCGGGGTTCGAACCCGCGACCTCCCGCATGACAGCCCGATGCTCAACCAACTGAGCTCAACCAATTCAACCAACTGAGCCACCGATGCGCGGTTATCAAAGGGTCACGGTCAATTCAACATCGATTGCAACAACATTGCTCTCGCTTTTGGAAGTTCTAACGTTTCATAACCAGTCCCTCGATTAACTATGCCTTAACTATTATCTTGGGACAGGTATTGACGGGTCTTCAAAACCAATAACTCACCTTGGTAACTAATTTTTCTGTCCCTTTCTAGGTCTGCAATCACTATCAGTTCGTTTAGTTCCTCCGTTGGAATTCTCTTGTCCATATTTAATAGAATGTAGCGTAGCTCCGCTGAATCGACGTAGCCTTTGTTATCGGCGTCGAAAATTCTGAACGCTAGCATTGTGTCGGCTTCTCGTTCATCTGGTTTCTTCTGGTCTTCCATTAGTTTAACAAACTCTGGGAAGTCGATCTCACCGTTTCCTAAAAGTGTGCAAATCCCAAGTTGTTGTGAGTAAAACCGTAAATATTAAAAATAAGCATCCGCTAATGTACCTTAGTTATATTTTCTCACCTTTCTGTAACAACTTTTTTCTTCGGACTCTAAAAGAAACTCGAGTTAACGCTTTTAAAACGTCTCTAGTTTTCAAAACGATGATATCTTTCCAATTAGCGAATCTAACATCAAGTCGGTTCATGGCTGATTCTTCTTGAATGACTGGAATGATTTGGTTATCAGACTTACAAGGCTTTTAACTGACTTTCGACCAATCAGCAAACTGATATTGTTTTTATCATTTATTTTATTGTTCATGCATAATAAAATGCAGGACAACTGTCCTTGTATCGGCGACAATAAGTTTAAGGTTTACTGTAGATCCCTGTGGCCAAATAAAGAAAATCCCGCGCACAAAAATAACGGAAAAAACAAGCATTCAAGGGGTACCACAGACGGATGGATGGGCCAGCTGATACACTCAGTGCGCGGAAAAGAAATTCACAAATAAGAGACATAACAATTCTTCATCTGAAGACAACGCAGATTTTTAAAACCCCTTTAAAGACAGTTTCTAATGGACGAAAAGGACTCTGATCACGTAAGGCAACTTTTTAACTCCCTAGGGGGAACACAACAGCTACTTAGTTCACTAATTTAATTTCGGGTTTACAAGGAAGTTTGTTTCTCACAAACAAGATTTCCTTTGTTGAGCACTTATGTAACGTTTTACTCATTGCTTTATACACGCACAGAAATAAACAGCTGATATAAACAATGTACCTCTGGTGAAGAATATTAATCTTTCTTTGCATAGAGGGATTTTCCCAGACATACTGAAAATTGCTGAAGTTATCTATCCATGTTTTCAGCGTTTTTTTTTTAAGTTACAGATCAATCTTTATCACCTAATTATTCTTTGAAAAAGTTATGTACAACCGTCTTATACAATTTGCTGAAACATACAATATATTATTGCTTTTAGTTCGGATTTAGGAAAAGTCACTCGACTTCTCTTAAGTTCAATCTGGCCTCTCCCGCAATCAATTGGAATGATTCAATCACCGCCGTGTTTTCTTAGATCTTCCAAAAGCTTCTGACACTCTTAGCCATCATATCTTGTTTACTAAATTGAAGCATTACAGTGTTGGAAACTGAATTTCGACAGCACTCACCATTCGGGAGAGTCTTTCAAAATGCACTCGCCCGGTGTAAT
>OX421445.1:49082358-49084858 GCA_949126865.1 Montipora capitata
TGGCTTTAGCTTTGCGTGAAAAAATCGCGGCTGGGATGGATTTTCGAGGCGCAAACCGCCTCTGAGCTGACTACGGTCGAAATCTTAGTGTGCAGCCTTGACTTCGTATTAGAACATTGAAAACACGAAACGGTAAAATAAGCTCTAAAAGGCACAAGAATACATCAGAGCACAGGCAGCCCAAGCTCGGTATACGATTTATAGACTTTGTATGGGAAAACATACTTAGAGCTTATAAATGCTAAAATAAGCTGTAAATGTAGAAATAAAGTTCGCTTACCTCTACATACGGTTGTCCTCGTCTTTTCTGTGCAATCGGAGGGCAAATTTGTGTCCGTTTTAGACGGGTTTGTGGCTTTCGAATTTTTGCGATGTCGTTAGTTGTCATTTCCCCTCATAAAGAGACGAATAGCTTGATGACGATCGTGTTACATTCTGCACTCTCACTGGACAATTTGAAACACTTGGCCAATGAGAGTGCAGAATGTAACACGATCGTCATCAAGCTATAACGGCCGTAGCCACACATCTAGCTGAACGGATGGGAATATTATAGAAAGTCGAACATTATTTGGAATTTATCCGCCAAAAATCGTTGTGTGGTCCCGGAGTGGAGTTGATGTGATAGGAAATTTATCTGGGCTTAAGGCTGTGGTGTTTTTATGGCGATTCGGACCGTTGCTTTGTGATACGAGAGCAATTTGTGGGACGAGGTCGCCACGAGTCACCAGCCTTTCTTCCCTTTATGAGGGGAAATGACAAACCGCCCTCCGATTGCACAGAAAAGACGAGGACAACCGTATGTAGAGGTAAGCGAACTTTATTTCTACATTTACAGCTTATTTTAGCATTTATAAGCTCTAAGTATGTTTTCCCATACAAAGTCTATAAATCGTATACCGAGCTTTATATTTAGTCTAAGCACCCATTTTAAAAAGGTTAGCTTACATGAAGTAATCGGCCATCACAACAATAATCGAAAGCTAAGCTTTTTGAAATGGGTGCTTAGACTTAAATACTGTTGAACAATGCTGTTTAAAAATGGGTGTTGAGGCTTAAGTAAGCACTATTTGAGATGCTGCTTACACATTGATCAACAGTACTCATTAGAAATAGTATTTTTAGGGTACTCCATTTGGGTAGTCCATAGGGTACTCCATGGAGTAGGGCTCCGCTGTAGTGACGCGAGCTTGGGCTGCCTATGGTTACAACGAATTTGAATTCAAATACTAAGAGTGTCGGGAAAATAACGGAAATTAATACCGTTGGGATCAATTGTCCTGCCTTTTGAAATTAACCAGGCTTCCCTGGCCTTACGCACCACTGAACTAACGACATACCTTCTGAAACAAGACGCCTAGGGGCATTACCGTGGGATGCATTGACCTATGAATGGCTAACCATGGTCACCATCAGCTTACACAAATTCACCACTTTTCAGTAAACTGCCATGGAGGTTAGTCAATTAATACAAACGTGGTCTATTTTGTAGGACAGTAAAGTTTTCACAATCAATATTACAATGTCTACTAATCACATGCTCAATTCGGTGTGCATTGTTTTTGCCGCCAAAATTAATTTGCACAGTTATTTTGTGAGTGACCAAATAAAGGTTCATAATTGATGCAAACTTACACTTAAATTGCAAAGAGTATGTGGGGATTACATGTGCAGAGCAAAAATGTGAAATAGCCTTAATTTGTGCACCATATTTTTATAGTAGTGATTTTGAACAGCTGAATTCAATAATTGTTAAATATACTACTTGTTACATTTTTGTAACAACTCCTTTTTTAGGCTCATCAATGTCACATGTTTAAATAAAGTTTTTCAGGTTTTTTCATTTCAGTCTACCACCATGATTGTATTTCTACAGTGTAGCTTTTTCAACAAGCACTTCTCTGCTTACACAAAGCCGAAAAAGGTATAATTGCAAATACACCAAAACACAGAACAACAACAAGGGACCAAACAAACAAACTCAGGAACATTCCTTGCCACGCACACCTTTCAGAAAACTGAGTTAAAAATTCGTTTCTTGCAACAGAATCACAGCAAGCTTTTCTTAGACCCGTAGACAGATTTTAGCATGGATAATGGCAGAGACTGGTTCTATTACCCATGATTTCCGTAAGGCTACATAAGAAGAGGTGCAGCTGGCTTGTTTGATTGACATTCTTACCCAGTCTCTGCCTCGCAAAAGTGGTACTTCTTATGTGGCTGCGCCATATTCTGCCAATAGCACTTTATTCATAAAATGCTTGGGGGGGGGGGGGGGAGGGGGCTACTCAACAAATGTTTATGTGGGGAGGCTCTGCCCCGAGGTCCAACCCCTTACCCTTTATATTCCATTTTTCATGTAAAAGGCAACCCTTTCACATACCTTCGCTCCCCCAGGAAAATGCTACGACCATTGCATTATTCAGTGGGTGTAGATTTATGCCAGTGATGGATGGAATTATCCATTGTTTGAACAAAAAGGGCCAGATGGTGAGCTTTT
>OX421445.1:49109858-49117358 GCA_949126865.1 Montipora capitata
CAAAATCTGCAGGAAAAAAGGAAGTGATTTTTTTTTTATCACGGGGCCACAAATACCATTTATGCACTTCCAAGATGAGTTTCTGCAGTGGACAGCCACAGCTACCTGTGGTAACTTATTGAAGGCTCGCTTTATACATGTATAGCCTCCAGCAACTCTTGCACCTTTTATATGAATGGTACATTTATGTACATTGGCAGTGGCATCCTTAGGCAGTATTGGTTTGCCATCATAATTTAAATGAGATAAAAATTAATGCACGTGAAGCAGTAAAAGTATGCTCAATGGATTTAACACAAGAGCACTAATTAGGGACACTAACAAAATTAACTCAAATCAAATCAAATCAAATTAAATATTGGTTTTTGTGGAGAGGGGAAAACCCCAGTACCCGGAGAAAAACCTCTCGGAGCAGAGTAGATAACCAACAAACTCAACACACATGACGCCAAGTCTGGGAATCGAACCTGGGCCACATTGGTGTGAGACGAGTGCTCTCACCACTACGCCATCCCTGCTTATCACACCAATCTTTATTTAATTTAATAACAACTTTTGATTGTGTGGCTAAATAGTTTTTCTGTAGATGACCTAATGCAGGTAGAGCTGATGATGAAGACAGAAACTGGTTATTAATAAAAATTGTTAACTCTTTGAAAGGGAGAAGTGACCCTTGCACTTACCTGGACAATTTAAGCAATAATAATCTCTCATAGACATATGTGGGCTCCCTTGGAGGTGTTTCCTGTTCCAGGAACTTCCTAAATTTCCTTGTGTTTGTATCCATATACATAGTAATTTTCGTCATTATTCAAGCTTGTGCCTTCCTTTATAATTATCAAATTTGGAATTTTTTTCACTGTTTTACTGACGTAGTTTAGTTCCCTTCGGTGTTCATTTTTTGTTCTCATAAATGCCTTGGAGACAAGTTTTCATTCAGGGAAAAGTTAATTTTTTGCTTCCCAGACTGTCAACCTATTGGTAGTGAACAACATTAAAACCAAAAATCACTAGACAGTTATATTTGGTGAAAAATATTTATTGTCAAATTCTTAGTTCAGGAAACCTGCATCCACAGAGAAGCAAGTAGCATTAAGTGTGGCTTTAAGGTCACCATCTGTGTTTTTTTTTCCTTCTTACTCTATACATTGTACCTCAGGCGCATATTAATAAATTTGTAAGAAACCTTCCTTTTATGCTAATTTTTGCATGTTGTGGCAGATACTACATGTACATGTATTGTGACTGTTAACTGACATGCTTGCCTCTGCATGCTCTGAAGCACTATTTCCTGTTTTGAACAAAAGGATGCAGTTCTTAGGAATGATTAAACCACAATTGAATTTACATGACTTGTGACATTTTCTTTTTATTCCCCTTGTACCTGTAAGTCTGATTTCTTCACAATAATAAATTTCGTAAATATACATTGCTCTGTAATGATGCCATTGTTCTTTTTCTTCCCAATACAATAACATGTAGCTGCTTTTATTAAATAACGCCGCAATAATCCTTCTGTATTATTACCAGAATTCTCTTAAAGTAGTCCTTTTTCTGCAGTTAAACGAGATATTAACCAGTCAAAAAATATGTCCCCTCCATTAACCCATTGACTCCTGGGTGATTGACTTAACAGATTTTACTCTGTGTAACGCCAGATGATATTTTTACTCATCAACTGGGGCATCCTGGGTCACCTAAGAAGTGAATGGGTTAAGTAATAATTTTGCCTGTCAAATGGAGGCATATTTGTGACAATTTTATGGCTCGCTTTATACATGTATAGCCTCCAGCAACTCTTGCACCTTTTATATGAATGGTACATTTATGTACATTGGCAGTGGCATCCTTAGGCAGTATTGGTTTGCCATCATAATTTAAATGAGATAAAAATTAATGCACGTGAAGCAGTAAAAGTATGCTCAATGGATTTAACACAAGAGCACTAATTAGGGACACTAACAAAATTAACTCAAATCAAATCAAATCAAATTAAATATTGGTTTTTGTGGAGAGGGGAAAACCCCAGTACCCGGAGAAAAACCTCTCGGAGCAGAGTAGATAACCAACAAACTCAACACACATGACGCCAAGTCTGGGAATCGAACCTGGGCCACATTGGTGTGAGACGAGTGCTCTCACCACTACGCCATCCCTGCTTATCACACCAATCTTTATTTAATTTAATAACAACTTTTGATTGTGTGGCTAAATAGTTTTTCTGTAGATGACCTAATGCAGGTAGAGCTGATGATGAAGACAGAAACTGGTTATTAATAAAAATTGTTAACTCTTTGAAAGGGAGAAGTGACCCTTGCACTTACCTGGACAATTTAAGCAATAATAATCTCTCATAGACATATGTGGGCTCCCTTGGAGGTGTTTCCTGTTCCAGGAACTTCCTAAATTTCCTTGTGTTTGTATCCATATACATAGTAATTTTCGTCATTATTCAAGCTTGTGCCTTCCTTTATAATTATCAAATTTGGAATTTTTTTCACTGTTTTACTGACGTAGTTTAGTTCCCTTCGGTGTTCATTTTTTGTTCTCATAAATGCCTTGGAGACAAGTTTTCATTCAGGGAAAAGTTAATTTTTTGCTTCCCAGACTGTCAACCTATTGGTAGTGAACAACATTAAAACCAAAAATCACTAGACAGTTATATTTGGTGAAAAATATTTATTGTCAAATTCTTAGTTCAGGAAACCTGCATCCACAGAGAAGCAAGTAGCATTAAGTGTGGCTTTAAGGTCACCATCTGTGTTTTTTTTTCCTTCTTACTCTATACATTGTACCTCAGGCGCATATTAATAAATTTGTAAGAAACCTTCCTTTTATGCTAATTTTTGCATGTTGTGGCAGATACTACATGTACATGTATTGTGACTGTTAACTGACATGCTTGCCTCTGCATGCTCTGAAGCACTATTTCCTGTTTTGAACAAAAGGATGCAGTTCTTAGGAATGATTAAACCACAATTGAATTTACATGACTTGTGACATTTTCTTTTTATTCCCCTTGTACCTGTAAGTCTGATTTCTTCACAATAATAAATTTCGTAAATATACATTGCTCTGTAATGATGCCATTGTTCTTTTTCTTCCCAATACAATAACATGTAGCTGCTTTTATTAAATAACGCCGCAATAATCCTTCTGTATTATTACCAGAATTCTCTTAAAGTAGTCCTTTTTCTGCAGTTAAACGAGATATTAACCAGTCAAAAAATATGTCCCCTCCATTAACCCATTGACTCCTGGGTGATTGACTTAACAGATTTTACTCTGTGTAACGCCAGATGATATTTTTACTCATCAACTGGGGCATCCTGGGTCACCTAAGAAGTGAATGGGTTAAGTAATAATTTTGCCTGTCAAATGGAGGCATATTTGTGACAATTTTATGGTTGAAAAGGTTCTCAAAAATCATTGGAAGTTCTCATGTGGACTGAATTTAGACTTAATTTCAGTATAGTGAGCTTAGAAAGTGGCTAATTTTGTCAAAAGGACTAGGTTTCTTGTGAAACAAAAAGAAGTTTTTACCAGGAATTCATCTCAAAAAAAGTCCACCAAAAATGATAATCATAAAATTGGTCAAAGTTGCTTCTGTGATTTTTGAGCACTTTTTAAACAGCGAAATCATCACTTCAACATTTCTTCCACTCTTCACTGTTCAGAATATCATTTTAGATGTGAATTATTAGGTCCAATTTCGAATTCAATAGCTCCATTGTTGCAAGACCGTATTAGTGAATCAAAACAACTTAGGAATTTCTGCAGAGGATAAGAATATTGTCCAACATAATAATAATTGATGTTCCACTATGAAGCATAATAGGAACCCTTAAAGCAAGGACGACAATGACGGCGGCTACAAGAACGCTACAAAACAATAGGTTTAAATAGCAAAAACAATAGTTCAGGCCCCAGTTGTTCAAACGATGGATAGCACTATCCACCCAATAAATCACTAACCAGTGGATAACTCAATTGGTTTTGCGAGTGTTTATCCGGTGGATAGCGCTACCCATTGTTTGAACAACTGGGGCCTGCACGCCCTGCATGTGATACATTTCTGTGCCATTCTTGTCTTGACGGCGACGTGAAATGATCAAATTTGAGGACAAGAGCACCTGACGATGGATGTTCAAATTTCTCCCTAAATATCCACACCATTCTCATCAATTTTATTTTTGGAATGTGTAGTCACACTTTCCAAGCTGAGCGACATGGAATAATCGCAAAATTATTACAGTAACAGGAAATAACATTTTTAGACAACGTTCTTGTAGCCGTCATCGATGTCCTTGCTTAAAGGTCCTAATATTTCTGCAGCACAAGTTTATACATCCAATATCTACCAATATGGAGATCATTTAACTAGCCCAAGAGAATTTGGGTCTGCAAATTTATGATATGTTCTGTAACAAACTTAATGTGTCCTTCACAGCCATCCTTTAGGATGTCAATCATATTATGTATGCATTATGCTGCCTGACATTCCAAAATGTGGCTGCAAAGGAAACTAGTAATAAAAATTAACTTAATTTAACTCTACCTTTTCCAGGCCGTGAATACTTATTCGGTGTGGCAAAATTATGTACAGTCATTGCTGTATTATTTTGCCTTATCTTGTAATAATAATAATAATAATTATTATTATTATTAAATCATTGAATGCTCGATTGCCAGTGAAATGATGTACTGTACTACCAATAGTGCAGTTATTTGTAGATATTTTAAAAATTATAATAGTTCAACAGCAACCTTATGTAATTACTATATACATCACTGTACAATATGTACAAATTGTTTCTGAAATTAATAATCATTGTCTGACATTGCCATTTTGACTGTGAAAGAGACTAACAAAAAATCTGTCCAATTCAAATGTGAAGTTTTAAGTTTGAAAACTGGCAAAGGATAACATGACTGCTCATGCATGGACTATCAAAATTCAGAAATAGTGCAGGTTGAAAATCCCACAGTAAAAATAATGGACCACTGCACTGTTAAAAATTAAAAGAGAACAAAATACACTGGTACCATAACAAGCAAAAAACATCATAGACTTGTTTTCACCCGATTACTTAAAGTTCCCTTTCTCAGAGATGGAAAGAGTTAATTAATGCATGGAGGGCATGGGTACTGGGTAATATGGAGAAGGTGTGTAGAATTTGAACCTGACACAGAGAACCGTCCTGTTATACCTATGAGGGATTGTCAATTCAAAGTGCTTGTATTATGGTTTTCTTTCCTTCCTGGCTGGAACCCAAACAATATAATATTACATTTTCAACTAATGAAACACTTACTGCATGGACTGATTAATTAACCCATTGACTCCTGGAGTGAGACTTGCAGATTTTAATTAATGTTAGATGAGGAGCAGGCATTATATTAGCTCAATTGACTGGTGAATGTTGACAGCAAGAGGTTGCAAGTTCAATTCCCAGCAACTTCAACATCTGTTGTGACTTTGTGTAGATTTAAATACCTTTAAAATTGAGCACTGACAGAGGGAAGGGGGTAAAGTGTGCACAGTTGACTTCCATTTATATCAGCATTGTAGCTGAAGGAACAGCCGATGTTAAATAAAGTGACTTTACCTTATTTTACATTACCTTTAAAATGTGCAGAAATGAAAGTCAATTTGAACTATAGTATTATTCTAAAAATTAAATAAACAAAGAAATCCAATTTGTGCTGTTTTTGGCATTTGCACCATTCACAATGTGTGGATTGAGGCAAATAAAAATTTAAGTTCACGGGCACTTATATTTACGATGACAAACAACAACAACAAGGCTACATCACTATACACACACTTAATTTTACATGGTAAAAGCTCTGTATCTTTGACTGTAAAATTCTGTTGTGGTGTTGGTTATCTCCAATCCATTCTCATCTGTCCTAATGGGGTATCCTTCCATTTTACGAACATCTGTAAATCTGTGAAACCCAGCTTTTCGTATTGCCTCAAGGCCAATATCCCTATTAAAATTTAAAAAAAAAAAGCTAATTCGCCTTTTGTCGGAGTTCACATATTCAGACTATAAATAAAAATAATTTTCTTTATATTCTGAAATTAACATGCACCTAATTTAAGAGTTAAAAATAGTAAATTATTCCTTAAGTACCACCCTGGTCAGAGTTTTTCTCTGTCCTTGTGTGGGCCCATTTCCATCAGTAGGGCTAACGCTCGCATGTTTCATATGGGGTGGAGACTTAGCACTTCACATTACACTCTAATCAGTTAAGTCTGTTCATATAAGTGCTACACAGCCAACGTTTGCAAAAACGTAATCCTGGGTGCCAGAGGAATTTTCTTTCCAAGGTGCAAGACAATGCTGTGCGTGTCGAAAGCAAAGACCGAGTTTTTCAGTCCACCGTCATTGCCTCCAACTCGCGTAGCACTCTCTCGGTCCTTTCAAAAAAATTCCTCTGGCACCCATGGTAAAGTAAACTCGTTCGATAAACTTGATTAAAATATTAAAATCCCTTTTTTCACGCTGAGAAACTTAGAAAACCTGGAAACTATATTTTGCCATCACATAATTATTTTGCAGTGCAAAGATAATTCTTTGAAAACAATGTTGAGTACTTTCGCCTCTCACTAGTTCATTATCAATGAACCGAACAAGTTTAACTCTTTCAGCTCTTTAGAAGGTCATATACAATCAAAGCTTTCACCAACATACAAAACATTTTCCACCCATTTTGAAGTTAAAATGCCCCTTATTTCTTCGGAGAAATTTTCATCACGGTATGTTTTGTCTATTTATAGTTCTTTTGTAAATCATTGAACTTTGCCCATAACAACAAGAGCTCGAAGCATTGTTGTGGAACATCAAAGCTCGAGCGACATTTGCAAAATAAGCATTTTATTTTTTACAATAAACCGGAACAACGATACCAATATTGAAAAGCCTGAGACTTTGACTAAATTAAGCCACAAAAATGCAATACTCAAGAAGAACAAATTTGAATTAAAGCACAAAACTTACGAGTCTTCGAAGCCCCAACAATCTTCTGGTTTAACTCCAAGTCGTTTAGCAGCCGTGAGAAAGGCGTCTGGTTTGGGCTTGTGATCTTCGTAATCTTCATTGCCCAGCACAACATCAAATAAGTGATCAATTTTCGCTAACTTGAGAGCTAAAATCAGAACATAAATTACACGTTTATGGAACAACACTGATATTTTTATGTTCTGTTCGAATAAGCACGTTTTCTACAACGAAGAGTGGTTAGCAGCATGCGAAGTATGGCCTCATAAAACAACGGAATATTGAGCTGAACTTTGCACAAAAACCAGCGAGAAAATGGCACAATTTTTAATAGATACGTTTATTATTTCGATAATTCACGTATTAACGGCAATAATCCCCGTCGCTGTTTTATCGAAAATACGTGCTAAACTCTTCGTAGCGTTTTCGAGAACTGACATCACCTGCTGAGCCGACCAAACATTCTAACCATGTTCACACCCCCGTCATGCCT
>OX421445.1:49124858-49129858 GCA_949126865.1 Montipora capitata
CAAAAATAACGGACTTCTGCAGTTTCCGTGGAGTTGTCCCGGTTGACCGAGCCAAAGTGTTTATATGCAAGAAAAGTTGTACCGGCTAGGAGGGTCACCGTATCTTCGAAAGAGGGTGACCCTGCCAGGCGGGTTACCCTTCTAGCCGAGCCAACGTTGTGTTTTTCATATGAACGGTTTCCAACGTTTTATAAGAAAATGTAGGAAAAGTTGGCTCACCCAGGGTAGCTCGGGTAAGCCGGTGACCCTTCTACCAGGGACAGCTTTCCTCCATATAAACGGAGTCTTGGGGACGGTGTGTCACCGTCGCTAACAAACATTTTCAATGTATGCATACAGACCAACAGCTGGCCCCCATCAATGGAGGATAACCACATACGATTCCTGCCGCCGTCGACAAAGGTTTTGAACAGCTGCTTACAGTAGCAACCAAGTAACACAATTCATGGACCCTTATTTGAGTAATAGTCTAATTAGCAGCTTACCGTAAACGGAACAGTTGTGAGAAGACTTTGGTTAAGCTTATGGAGGATTGGAAAGAAGCACTGGATAGTAACATTGTTGTTGGGATCTTATCAACAGATCTATCCATGGCTTTTGATTCCCTTCATCCACCCCTATTATCAGCAAAACTAAAGGCATATGGTTTTGAAGATGGTGCAATTGGTCTTACGAGGTCATATTTCTGTGAAAGATGGAAGAGAGGAATAGAGTTAGGATAGGACCAGATTACATGAGTGATTGGCGGAAAGCAGAAAGGGGATGCCTTCAAGGGCAAGGAAGGGTTACGTTTTTATAAACGTTGGCCATGTAGCACTTTTATTTAAACAGACTTAACTGAGTAGAGTGTAATGTGAAGTGCTAGTATTGTACCCCATATGAACCATGTGAGCGTTAGCCC
The DNA here is from genome assembly GCA_949126865.1 of Montipora capitata. Classification (NCBI taxonomy): domain Eukaryota; kingdom Metazoa; phylum Cnidaria; class Anthozoa; order Scleractinia; family Acroporidae; genus Montipora; species Montipora capitata. Next base: position 49,125,760 of record OX421445.1, read on the forward strand.
TACTAATGGATGCCTTCAAGGGTCTGACTTTGGTCCTTTAATGTGGAATATCATTTTCAAAAATGACTTTGCACATTATAGCATACAAAATGATAAGTGCAGTGTACATGCAATAATGTATCAGTGCTGATGATCACCGGGCTTATACCTTCATTCGGGGAAAGAATGGAACACGTTGAAAGTATTCTGAACCATGAGGGGAAGGATATTTCAAATTAGTATAAGGACAATCTACTCACACATGAGAATTTCGATGTTATGAACACTAATATTGAGAAAGACTAGGAGAGACCATCGACTAGACTTGCCACAAGTCGACCTCACGATAATCCCAGGAGAAAATGCTTTGGCGAGCGAATCGTGATTTTTCGTACGCGAAGTGGATTTGCGACGAAGGACTTTCGAAAGTGTAACCATCGACGAGCATTTGAATTTTAGTAGGCATATTGGTGAGGTATGCAAAATGCATCAAGGAAGGTTGGATGGAGACTTTATGACGGTTAGAAACATGTTAACAGCATCAGCCAACCTTAAGATTCTCACCTCTTTAATTTCAGATTGCCTCAAATTACATACTGTCATACAGTGTGGCATTTCTTTCGGGCGTCGGATAGCAGAAAGATGGAGCGCAGGGGCGCAGCTAGAATTTTTCAAAGGTGGGGGGGGGGGGGAGTCACGTTCTCTCATACCCTAGGTACTTACTGGTCATCCACGGTGTTTTTGGTGAAAGTGACAATTTTTTGGATGAGCAGCACGGTGCGGGGGGGGGGGGGGGGGAGAAGAGGGGGGACAAGCCTATAAAAGCTGCAAACTATCGATCTCAAACGTCCGTGGACAAGAGCGACAAGGGCTCTGATTTCATGGTTCCAAGTTCGAGTGAGGCCTAACACTACTGTGAAGCTTTTATACCCAATTATTCCATCAGGGATCAACCCTAGTATTGGAATTGGGCCCACACAAGGACAGAGAAAAACTCTGACCAGGGTGGGATTTGAACCCACGACCTTCGGATTAGATCACCGCCGCTCTACCGACTGAGCTACAAGGCCAGAACGGGAGCAGGCCGTGGGTATGTGAGATGTTATTCACAAGGACAAATTCGGCTCGGCCCAAGCCTAATTTTAGGTAATCGTTAGTTGTTGTCCTTCAGTAGCATTTGAGAATAATGGTTCCAAGTTCGAGTGAGGCCTAACACTACTGTGAAGCTTTTATACCCAATTATTCCATCAGGGATCAACTGAAGGACAACAACTGAAGGACAACAACTAACGATAGTAGCATTTGAGAATAATGGTTCCAAGTTCGAGTGAGGCCTAACACTACTGTGAAGCTTTTATACCCAATTATTCCATCAGGGATCAACTGAAGGACAACAACTGAAGGACAACAACTAACGATTACCTAAAATTAGGCTTGGGCCGAGCCGAATTTGTCCTTGTGAATAACATCTCACATACCCACGGCCTGCTCCCGTTCTGGCCTTGTAGCTCAGTCGGTAGATCTAATCCGAAGGTCGTGGGTTCAAATCCCACCCTGGTCAGAGTTTTTCTCTGTCCTTGCGTGGGCCCAATTCCAATACTAGGGTTGATCCCTGATGGAATAATTGGGTATAAAAGCTTCACAGTAGTGTTAGGCCTCACTCGAACTTGGAACCATTATTCTCAAATGCTACTGAAGGACAACAACTAACGATGCTCTGATTTCAGTCTGCGGTTAAAAAAATCTGATCACATGTTAACACTTTTGTGGTTCTGGAGTTTCGAAAGAAAACAACCTGAAGAAAATTTTTCACCTGCTTCCTATTTCCTCGGACGAGGCGTTTCCTTGATTACCCGTAATAGCTTCGGCCGGTTTTACTCGCCGTCAACACCGTTTTGCGTTTTTCCCTTTGGGGAGAAAAACAGAAAATAGCGTCAAGAGATCGGTATTTTCGAAACAGCAGAGTCACAAAAAATGTTATCACGTGATCAGACTTTTTTAACCGCAAACTGAGGCAGCGTTTACACGAACGCGGTTTCATTTGTAACCGCATCGTTTTCGATGCGGTCACACCTTCTGTTTACACGACACAGATCGAGACTGTTGCCGAAACCGTGTCAATTTGAAACCTTGTCGATGTGAAAACGCGGTTTTGCCTTGGGGAGGCAGTGTGGCCCAGTGGTTCGGGTGCTTGCCTTGAGATCACGGAGATCACGGGTTCAAGACTCTCGGTGAATTTGTTCCTTGGTTCAACTTTTCAGCTGCACTTGTAAATAGCCAACAGGTTTGGCTCCGGCCAGTTGGGATTCTTAACAGTTGTTGTTCTGTTCCGTCGTTTCGTTGATTGTGTTTCACCCCCCCCCTTCTCTCCCTTAAAATATCCCTAGATCCGCCACTGGTACATGTTAAGGCACCCAGCAAGTTCCCGTTTGTTATGATATCATTCAATCAAGCAATACTAAACTCCGTTGACTAACGGCTGTCTCTCGGTGGCCTCATGCGTCATATGCCTTTTTGAGGTATCACCACCAGGTCGACTGCATTAATCGTGGGACCTTGTATGATAGACCAAGTGGGCTAACTTAAAAAGGTACAACATATTCGTTAGCCTCCTTCGCAGTCGCTCGTCCCTCCCCACGTCGCAGCAGTTTGACCCAGTTTTTAAAACGGCTGCGAAGGAGGCTGGCCACCGAAGTGTGAGCGGGCCTGGGTACAAGCAAGGTTTACTCACCTGTTTCTATGGAAACAAGAACCAAACGACGTCCGCCATCTTGGTCGCGAGTAAAACAACAGAACCACAGACGGATACAGAATCATAACGGCGTATGATCGAACGCGTTGTCTGTAAAAATATAAGGAACAAATGGAGGTTAGTATAGTAATTTAAAAAATACTGTCTTAGAGCATTTTTCGGGCTGCATTTTAAGGAAATTGAAGTCTTCTTTGTAAGCTAATGACACTTAACGTACTTTTTGCAGACGGATAAAAAACCACAGGAGCTTAAAGAAAAGCCTGCTATTGAAGAAAATGCATTCGAAGCACTTGAAAGAGATTTCCAGGAGGTAAAGTAGTATTACAATCTACGACATTTAAGACTACAGTGATGAATGTACCGTTCCTTTACTCCTGTTTACATAAATGTGCTATCTCTAAATTTAGTTAAGGGGGTTGAATCTTCTTGTTTTGTAGGTTCTTGGAGAGCTCATGGGAGACAAAAGTCTCGAGAAGTTTCGTGTGGAATATGAAAAGTTGCACAGGGCGCTGAAAAAGTCCCATGAAAGTGAAAAACGATTGATGCAAAAATGCCGAGAGCTGAATGCAGAGATTGTAGCAAACGCCTCGAAAGTTCAGACGGCTTTGAAACTCTCCCAAGAAGATCAGACAACAATAGCATCTCTCAAAAAGGTAATATTATTTTTCCAGTAACTAAGGCGAACTGTAGTCATTAGTTATTAGTGGCTAACTGATAATATTATTATGGATTTTGTAATTTTAGTCTGGACAAAAATCTGAGACTCTTATCTATAATTTTGTGGGGTGGGCTCAAGGAAAACTCTGAAAATTTAGGATCATAGAGCTAAAATAAGCTGTAATTGAGTGTTGACTTTCAATTCTCATGTATGGTGTGTGTGCTTTAGGAAATTGAAAAAGCATGGAAAATGGTTGATGCAGCCCATGATAAGGAGCAGAGAGCAAGAGAAACAATCCAGTCTTTAAAACTTGAGATAGCAAATCTCAGTAAACTAGTAGAGCAAGGAGCTGGCTTAACAATGGGACAAGATCATAGGTAACTATTACATTTATCATAGCAAGAACTTACATGTATTATCAACAATAAACTCCTTGAACAATCACAATCAAAATATATATGCCATTTGCCAGCTAGGAGGTCCGTATAGCAAAACACTGTGACCGAAGTCTTGAAAATGCTGCCTAAGGCCGACTGACCAAGGTCACAGTTTTTCGCTATACGGACTGACCCTTAGCTGGTAAATAACTTATTTATTATTTTTCTCCCTCTTTCCCTTCCTCTCTGGAATCAGTTTTTAAATTGTTGACTCGCACTGTGCTTGATATCGAATGTAGTATGAAAGCGACTTACAAACTCAACATTTCCAAC
>OX421445.1:49132358-49167358 GCA_949126865.1 Montipora capitata
ACTTGTGCCCGTAATTCTAGCCAAAGGAGAAAATTAAATCGCTAAGCCTAATATTAAAGTTTGACAATTCCCATATTACTGTCTTAACTGTCGTCATGCAAAGATTTCCCTGTGCGGGATATGTCAAGGTGCTGGGCCTTGGCAAACAGGCTGCATTTTTGCACTACATGTATCTTAGTCATGTACATTAGCTTGTCAAACCAGGCCCTTAGCTTAATGTGTTTTTTTTAAATCCATTGTAACATTAGTCTTTTCATTTCTCCAGAACTTGAATCAAGTAAGAAACAGGCTGAAGCCGACAAAAAAGCCATTGATGATCTTGTTCGTGAGCGAGATATTCTTAACAAGGTACAATTAGTTAATGAAAAAATAACATATTTACTGCATGGCCTTGCTTTGAGCTTTTTTGTGTTAGTATGAAGTGCTAACCCTTGTTTTGTTTTTGCTAACTGCAGAACTTACTTAAAGCAGCTGGTGCAACACAAAAACAGCTTGGCCTCGTTCGATTACATGAACAAACCAAGAAGAACTTGGAGCAAGAAATTCAGGTCAGAATAACGCGATTTGACTCTTCTGAAAAACTTGCTGGCATAGTGGAGGATGAATGTTTTTGTCTCCCCTAAAAAGCCAGGCCCAGTTTTTTTATTACATCCCCCAAAAGGGGAAACCCTTTTTTAGACATTCATAATAACCTAGGTTGAAACATTTTAACCTAGGTTGAAACAAATTAACGTGAAAGTTCAATTTGACTGCAACGTACAGTGTACATGTACAATGTAGTTTACCGGTACAGCTGTTTTATGGAGGACATGAATGTAGATTGTAGCGAGACGACAAGATACTTGATACGAATGAGAGGGCTTCAAACTTTGAATTTGTAACGTTTGAAGACTATCCAAGTTTACCAACATTAAGATTGTTCTCTTAGGTGATGTCGAGACTTTCATTAACTTCACAGGGATGAACATGAGAAAAACGTGTTGCCAAGGCCGTCACGTTAGTGTGCAGGCTAACCCATCTATTGTTCTTTGTCTTGCAGAATTATAAAGATGAAGCTCAAAAGCAGCGCAAGATTATCTATCAACTAGAAAAGGAACGAGATCGCTACATTAATGAAGCCAGTGAACTCACTCAGAAGGTTCTACAACACATGGAGGATGTCAAAGTTCGTGAGATGCAGATTTTTGATTACAAGAAGAAAATCGCTGAGGCTGAGACAAAACTTAAGCAACAACAGGTGTGGTAGCCTTTTAAACGATGAATGTAAGGAGCTGAAGGAAATAATTATAGGGATCTGGGGCACTTTCCATTCGACCAGAAGTTTTAGTTTAAAATTTCGATTATTTCATGTGACAAATATCCGGTTGGCCGCTTGAAACCAATCACATCATCGAGTTTTTCCCAAAATGTTTAAGTGCGATATAATATTAAAAATAAAGCAGCAATTGTGCCCAAGGAGGAATGAATGAATGGAACGGGATTTTTGCGGTTGTTCCGGGATTACGGACCTTCGACGTATACCCAACCTTCCGAACTTTTTTTCCAGAATATTTCCGTCCGGGATTTCCGTTCCGTTCTATTCCTTTCCCAGTTTTTTTGAAAACTTTTTGTCGAATGGGAAGCACGAAAAAACCAATTGCCTTTAATTTTTTTTTTTTCGTTCGTTTTACTCCAACTAAGAAGTTTATTCATTTTACTGAGGATTCAGTTAAATACAGGATCGGTTCGTTAAATCGAGTTAAAAGCAACATGAATGATATGTGTCAGTGCTTTTCTTTCATTTGTTGCTCTCGTTTGTGGTATTCTAAACCAACGAGTAATTTGGAGACTTAAATGGAACTACGTGTATTTGGGTTGCAGAATCTTTATGAAGCTGTGCGCAGCGACCGTAACTTGTACAGCAAGAACCTGATCGAGTCTCAGGACGAGATCACGGAGATGAAACGCAAACTTAAGATCATGAATCATCAGATCGATCAACTGAAGGAGGAGATCATGGCAAAAGAAGCAGCGTTAGTCAAAGAACACTTGGAACATCAGAGAGTAGAGAAGGAGAAGGACGCTCTGAAAGCTGAACTTCAAAGAATGAAACAACAAGCTGCAGAATCCAAGGCCTACATCGAACAACAGGAGGTGGAAGAGAGAAAGCTACTTAAGATCATAGCTGAAGCTGATGCCGAGAGACTCAGACAAAAGAAGGAACTTGACCAGGTAGGGGCTGTTATAGAGCGGGGCGCACAGTCGAAGGGAAAGGCATCCAGCGGGTTTAAAGTTTATTGTATCACAAGTGAAAAGTGGAGGGCAAGTTGTATATGAGGATGATGAAATGGTATATAGATGGGAAACTACGACGGGCGAAAGGACAACCGTAAAATCATAGTCCTAGGCAGGATTCGAACTTAAGACCTCCGTAACACTACCCATTGATCTACTTTCACTCCTAGGGAGCTAGGTCGTTTATCTAGGTCCTGAATGGACCATGTGTCCCGCTTGTCTGCGGGCTCTACAAAGTCACAGGCCTACAAACTTTTTATAGTTGCATTTGATAACATAGTTTTGTTTGCTTGATATGCTGAATAGGTGATAAGTGAAAGAGATATACTGGGAACACAGCTCGTTAGAAGAAACGACGAACTTGCCTTGTTGTACGAAAAGATAAAGATTCAACAATCAACTCTTAACAAAGGTTAGTTCTTTGCTATTCAAGCAGATTTTTTCCCCCAGGCCCACGGGGTCTGTACCGCACTATCAACATGTATATTCTTCTGCTCTGACAAATGTAAAAACACCCAGCTAATTGGTGGAATGATTAAATGCCTGTCTTCTTAGTCAAAAATCTAATGTACTTAAAACTGAGCGACAGTAACTTTTCGAATAATGTCTCAAAGTTTTAATGCGGCTTTTTTCTCTCCAGGTGAGATTCAGTATCGACAGAGACTAGAAGATATCCGATTGCTGAAGCTTGAAATCAAGAAACTTCGCAGGGAAAAGAATATTCTTACAAAAAGCGTGTCAAATGTGGAAGACCTAAGGTAGGACAACCAGCGGCTAAGAGTCCTTAAATTGGTTTGGCGTTAATCTTTGATGAGAGCCATTGCGGATACTTGATTCACAATTCAGTTTTGTCCACTAAGCTGAGTTAAAGACAGGGGCCTGATCTGTTTTTGCCAGTTGCCTTATGTCTTTGTACCGCAGTCAAAACGAATAGTCCATTCCATTAGTATAGCGCGTAGCTTTTGTTACCTTGGCAGCAAGAAAGAGAAAGGGCAGTATAGTCTTGAACCCGGGATCCCCGGATCTCAAGGCAAGCGCCCTAACCACTGGGCCACACTGCCTCCTAAGGCGTTTTCTTGATTGCAGTGCGTTCGCCCTTTTGAAATGAGCGGCGTGGACTCTGCGTACGAGCTTTGTTTATATCACGTGATGTGCGCAAGACAATTGGCGGCATACTTCTTGAATGGAAAAATTTCGTGAATCTTGTATCATTCCGCCTATGCCTTTTAAACGAGTTGTTGTTTGTTATTTAGCCGATGAATGTGAACAGATTCAATAGCTCATTGTGGAAATAACTGGTGAACGAACATGAGTATTGCCTAAGCACTCATTTGTGCTGAATATGAACAAATTTGGTCCCTGAATGAAATACAAAAGCTGAATGTGAATCAAAATACAAATCGTGAATGTGAAAGGATCCTTTGGATGAATGTGAATAAAAATTATATCCTAACTTTTGCGCCATTTCGTTTACTTTATACTTTTATACGAGTTTGTTTGGTCAATTAAATCAATCAAGTGTACATATCTGAGTACAATGTACAGATGCGTCACTAATAATTACTGCAAATAAAACAAAATCAAATTGAACAGATTGAATGAAATTTTGGCGAGAGAAATTTATGATCGAGGTGATGATGAGAGAGAGATCATCTGGGCGTGTAAACCGTGGATGACTTTGTTTAACTTATGTGTTTAGGCGCGAAGTTTACCACACGCAACGAGAGCTTCTCAGAGAGCGAACTCGTTGCAAAGCCCTGGAAGAAGAGCTGGAAAACCCTATGAACATTCACAGATGGAGAAAACTCGAGGTAAGAGAACAGCTTGGGCTTAACTTGAAATTTATTAAGAAGTCATGCGCAAATTTTTGTTTTACAATTTATTTTACAGCGCATTTTCTAACAATGAATTTGATAGAAATCAATTTGTGGCATAAAACAGTATTTTTTGAGTGTGGTGGGAAGAGGGCCCAGTTACTAAGGAGAAGTATTTATTTTTATTTGAATCATCAGATCGCTTTGAGCGTAGAGTGATAATGATTTCTTTAAATTAGCCTTTCCTAACAGTCCGAAACTTTCTTACCAGGACACTTGAGTGAAGTGGTAATTTGTAGAGATTGTCTTAAAAAAAAGGTCCACGAATAGAATTTAATACTTAAAATACACATCAAGACTCATATAGATTTTACTGATAGCCCTTACAGCCAATAACATCTTACCTTGCCCAACGAAACAGTCCTCAGGACTACATTCTCACGGACGGTCTTTGTTCATCAAGGTATCATATGCATCCTGTGTTCAAAGCATTTTCAATAATGGTTTGTCTTGTTACTTTTATCAGGGAAGCGACCCCAGCACATATGAAATGATCCAAAAAATTCAGACCTTACAAAGACGACTTATACAAAAGACAGAAGAGGTATGGTAGCTAAAGGTGTTCGACGTTTGAAATAAGCTAAGTTTTAAACTAACCCAATAAAAGACGATATTCGTGTGGCACAAATCTGAACGTAGCAACCGCGCGTAAGTTTCACGCCAATCAAGGAAATTCACGTGAGATTGTTGTGGGTACGACCACCTTCAAACGTGGTCCGAAGCACTCGGTGGACGGTCCGAACCGACACGGACCGTTCCATTCGACTTCCGACCGAAATTTCCAGACTTGTTGGCTCAATGGAAAAAACTTGTTGTTGTTGACACCCCAAAATAATGTTGAGGCACGACTGGGTTCAGTTTACGCTTCTTTGTGCACAGCAGACACCTTTTTCCCAAATGGCCGCCATTTAGATATTCTTTTTTATTCAAATTAGACCTTGATGCCTCGTTCAAGGCAAAATATTCTTTTGAATTTTAAGCTTAAGAACTCGGAGGCATCAAGGGCTAATTTGAATAAAAACAAAAGAATATTTAAATGGCGGCCATTTTGGAAAAATGGTGAATAGACCAATTAATTCAGTCCTAAACAAAAGACATCATCACGAGGCTCTGGGGAATAAATATAAGGATTTGTATGAGTTTATTCCCAAGAGCCTCGAGATTATGCCTTTTGTTTTCGACTGAATTTTAATATATCGAAATTGGTCTATTGTGTTGGGTGAGATGAGCGAAGTGGGAAGGCATCGGAGGCATCAAGGGCTAATTTGAATAAAAACAAAAGAATATTTAAATGGCGGCCATTTTGGAAAAATGGTGAATTGTGTTGGGTGAGATGAGCGAAGTAGGAAATTGTCAGTCTACTTTTGAGGTTATAATCGAAAGGACGAAACATGAGAAAGGCTCTCTACACTTTTTGTCGAGGAGCTTTTCGTGCCATGACCTGCAGCGTGAAAACATCAACACGAGAATGCCGGAGTGAACTGAATACTATTTCACCAAACCAGCGAATTGCTTTGGCCAATCACAACACAGGCAGATAATCAAATGAACCAACTGATCACGCAAAAACCAAAGTAAAGCAATTGAAAAAAGAACTTTAGACATTTCAACTGAATACCATGCAGTCTTGAACAAAATTCGAGTTTTTACTTTTATTTGTCAAACTCCGTTTGCCGTTTAAGCAAGTACAAAAGAAGAGCTCTTCTCGTCCTCTGTTGTCGGCTTCAAGTTTACGAACTTCGGGTTTAGTTTTGAATCGACTTTTTTTGTTTGCACGTTTTAGGTCGTAGAAAAAGAACTTCTTATCCAAGAGAAAGAGAAACTGTACATGGAACTCAAGCAGATACTCGCTCGACAACCAGGACCTGAAGTCGCTGAACAACTTAGTCTTTATCAACAAACACTCAAAGAAAAAACAAAACAAATGAAAGGCATGTCATCTGAACTGAACATGTACGAAGCACAAGTCAAGGAATACAAATACGAGATTGAGAGATTAGCAAAGGAACTACAAGAGGTCAAGAAAAAGTTTTACATGCAGAAAAGAAAAGAGCAGCAAGCAAGGTTAGTGAAACCCTGATTTATAAACAACCGCTAATCCTTGGTTAAGAGGTATCAAAACCCATTGGTTTCCACGGACCTTTGTCACCTAGCGTCCATGCTGGTCAAAAGTGACATGCTTGTTCGAACCCCAAGCCTCTAGTTGATGTGTTTGGAAAACAAACGTTTTCAGTCCCTCGGAACTCAAAGTGGTCGCCATGTGAAAAAGGCCCCTTGGTATTTAACACTGGTTAGCACTAACCATGCGTCGAGCAACCCGGGCCAGGGGGCCGTTTCTCGAAACTTTACGGGCCATTTTCGGGTGTCACAATTCCATTTATAACTCAAGAACGGAGAGCATTTAATTCCTCAAACTTCACAGTTATTTTTCTTTTTGCTACCTTGAAAACATGTACAAGCGGTTGGCAATTTCACAGATGGCTTTTCGCGCCCTTAAAGTTTTCGGGACTTTCGAGAAACGGACCCCAGGCCCCAGTTGTTGGAAGGGTGGATAGCGCTATCCACTAGATAGCTCTATTGGTTTGCTGGTAGTGATTTATCCGGTGGATAGCGTTATCGAGACCAGGTTAATTTACCCGGGATGGGAAGGAAGTGTACCAGAATGTCAAAGTCACGCGCAAAGCGTGAAAAAACGTTTTGCCGTTTCGTTTCCGTTGCTGTCGTCATCGCCGGGTCCTTTCCCTTAAAGTCCTCTCCCACTTTGCCGCTCATGATCAGACGCCTGCTATGCGACTATTGCTCCAACTAGTGACAGCTTATAAACTTATAAACTAGTGACAGCTTATAAACGGCTGAGGTTTATATAAAAAAGCCTTACTGAATCTGTATGTTTTTTTTACTTATTTACGATGTTGTTTTGCAGGGGGGAGGGGGGGGGGGGACAGCTAAGAAATGTATGAAAATCTAAAACGCACGTGCTGAGCGTGCAAAGCCATTGTTTCCGAGTATTATTATTTACGTACCCGGTAGTTAGATGGCGAGAAAAATAACTTCTTAAGGCCTGGCCAAACGCTCGCAACATTTCAACGCAACATCTGGCAACATTGTTGCATGATGTTGCGACATGTGTTGAACGGGCCGGGTTGCCAAACGCACGCAACATTTTCAACATTTTCAGCGCAACCTGTCGATGTTTATGTGCTCTAGCCCCAGGCGCTCAACAAAGTGGGCCTAGCGCGCATGCCTTAATGCAACAATGTCGCGTGAACCTGGCCAAACGAGTACAACATCATGCAACATCCAAAATGTTGCACGAAAAATTTGACCGTTTTCAAAATTAATCCAACATGTTGCAACATATCACAACATATCGCGACAGGGTGGCCAAACGTATGCAACATGTTGCGTTGAAATGTTGCGAGCGTTTGGCCAGGCCTTTAAAGAGCATCCCTTTATTTCTGATTCCAGGGAGCGAGATCGAGCTTATCAACAAGCTGCCGGACCAGCATTCTCACCTCAGAGAACAGATGGACCTAGATTTACAGGGGGAGGGTTTAACCTAAAGCCACCAGCAAAAGCTGTTGCCTGAAAAGTACTCAACAATTATTTTGTAAATAGTCCAAACATATCCTCTGTATATAATATTTTAACGATTAATTTTAGAAATGAAAGACTCATACTTGTGGAATGAATGTTTTATACTTGTTTTTGTAATAAAGATCCTCACCTGCTGAACAGGAGGGGATTACCCCCACTCAAGATGACTGGCAATGAACGCGTTTTAATTCTTTAATTCTATGCCTTCGTTTTGTGTAAAACATAGATAAAAACTCTTAAAAGCCCTGGAGATTTGTTTAGAAAACGCGCTTACAAGTAGAGAAGACGTTTCGAGACTGCTCTTCTTTTTTGTTCACAAGATTTATGAAGCCTTAGAGGGCGGCAAAGAGGTACGAGTTCTCTTCCTAGATATCAGCAAGGCATTTGATAAGATGTGGCATGCTGGTTTGTTGCGTAAGTTGGAGGCTTTAGGTGTACAATCGCCCTTATTTCAATGGTTAGAGAGTTACTTGTGTAACCGAAAACAGCGTGTTGTAATAGAAGGAAAATGCTCTGACTGGCGAAAAGTTCACTCTGGAGTTCCCCAAGGGTCTGTGCTAGGTCCGCTTTTATTTCTTATTTACATCAATGATATTACTGATGATCTTGTCTCCCTTCCGTTGATCTATGCCGATGATACTACACTACTTGAAATTGTTGACGACCCCGCCGTATCAGCTGATGGTCTTAATTCTGATTTAAATAAGATTGCTGTGTGGGCTGATAAATGGTTGGTAACCATGAATCCTGTTAAATCTCGTGATGTTGTATTTTCTCTGAAGCGTAATAAGCAAGTTCACCCTCCTCTATTTCTCAACTCCAATGTCGTCAAAGATGCTGAGTCTCATACTCACTTGGGTTTAACTTTGCAGAGTAGCATGTCGTGGAGAAATCATATAGTCAGGTGTTTGAGAAAGCTTCAAAGCGACTAAACTTGTTAAAATTTGTCAAATACCGAGTTGACCGTTCCACATTAACATCCTTGTATAAGAGTCTAATCAGACCACATGTGGGATATGGGGATGTTATTTGGCACAGCTGTTATGATTGCGACTCAGCTCTACTTGATAGCGTTCAATGTGAAGCTGCAAGGTTGGTAACAGGAGCCATTAAAGGAACCAGTTCTGAAAGGCTATCCAAGGAACTTGCTTGGGAGTCTCTGAGTAGCAGAAGGAAATTACATCAGCAAAGCCAAGTTTACAAAATTGTAAAGAATCTTGCACCTTACTATTTAAGTGAGCTACTTCCAAAACTATCTAGTGAGCGTACACATTATCGTCTTAGGTCAAGGGAAAACTTAACACAATTTTCATGTAGAACTTCTCGCTTTCAAAAGTCTTTCTTTCCATCCGCTATCACTGGCTGGAATTCTCTGGACCTAGATGTTCGAAACTCTGTATCTCTTCCCACTTTTAAAGCTAAATTAATTAAGGTCAACTCTCTTTCCCCATATTTATAATAAGTTATTTGATTTTTCTTTTTCAAGGCGTGCATCTATTGATCACACCCACCTTAGACTTGGTTTTTGTTGTCTCAGAGAATATTTGTTTAAAATTAACCGTTGTGCATCGCCTATTTGCGAGTGCGGTCTTGAATCTGAATCGTTGAAACACTTCTTTTTGTTTTGCCCCAGGTATGCCGGTCAACGTAATGTCCTCCTTACCTCTGCTGCTAGTATTCTCGGTGAAACGTGGTCATCGAGCAGCGATTCTAGGAAAATTATTTTTTTATTGTACAGCGTTAAATCTGTAAATTATGATATCAACTGTGCTTTATTTCGTGAAGTCCAGAGTTTTATAATTAGTACTAATCGCTTTTCGATGGCCACTGTTTGACTGTGAAATTAATATATTTCTAGTCATGTAACTTTTAATTAGTACAAATTGCTTTTCGTTGGCCACTGTCTGTTTGTTAAATTAATATATTAATAAATTTCTTTGTTGTAATTTTGTGTGTTGTGTGTGTCTGTGTGTTTTGTTTTTAAGCCTGATTACTGTATTATTGTGAGCCCCCTTTATAAGCCTAGGTGCTTTTGGGGCAAACAATGGTAATATGTTTAAATAAAAAAAATCTCCAGTTTTAAAGGAGAACTGAAGGCCAAAATCAGCAATTTTTCCAACATTGTTTCTGGAAAGCCTAACATAAGTAAAGTTAAGTATGTGGGGTTATTTCTTCTCGTTTTCTGTTTTTTGCGAGAAAATTGCGTTCGAAGTTGGGCTTTTCCCGCTTTCAGTTCGGCCTTTTCAGTGTGGGCTCAAAACCTAAATCAGCAGCCTGCTGTTACGTATGATATGGGGAACAGAGATTTGGCATGCAATCAAGAGAAACAAGGTAATCACAAAAGCTGCTGTGGATATTTTCTTCGCGGACTCAATATTCACGACAAACAGTCAAAACACTGCTTCTACATGGGGCGCTCTCGCATGTCTTCCCAAATTTACGTCATAAGCTGCAAAAATGACCACTGACTCCTCCATTCTGAGCCGTAATGCTGATGGCCCAAAATTGGAATAAATTACATTTTTTTAGGTGGAAAAACGACGGATATGCCAGAAAAAAAGTTGAAAACATTATTGTGCATGATCTAAAGTATAAATAAAAAATACTTGATGATCCCATACATTGTTTGTAAAATTTCGAATTTTCAAAGCATCATTGCTTAGAGATTATCTGGTATATCGGGTTTCAAACTTTGCCGGAATAGTCTTCAAGTGAAGCTATGATCCTCGCAGTTATGAACGCAATTTTTGCAATTGCGTAAAGAAGCCCGCCTGAAAAATTCAGGACTTCAACTGGGTTTGAACTGAAAAACTGCGTTCATAACTGCGAGGATCATAGCTTCACTTGATTTCATATCCGCAGTTCATATATGATCCATTTCATATATCATTTCATCTTTGAATAGTCTGTCGGTTGAGTGTGTAAAAAACCGTAGCCTTGTGTTAATAAGCTAAAACATTACAACGGCTCTCGAGATTGGTTGGAAAAAACAAGGGACGCAAGTGAGTCAGAATGCAACCGTGGGCCATAACAATAGACCCTATCCCTAAACACATTAAAGGTGGTTACCGTATCGATCCATTGAAGTTCGATTGTTCAGAAATAGTGGTACTGGGCAGGCTTTTAAGCCCCGTCCACATTAATGCATTTTCGAAAACCTCCGTTTATATATGACCGCCCACACTAAAACGATCGAAAACCGAGGTTTTCGAAAACGCTTTTGAAAGTGGAGACTTTTGAAAACGGAAGTCAATCGTTCTAGTGTGGACGGCGAAAACGGAGATTTTCGAATACGCGTGATGTCATAATCACATGCTTGCCTCACCTTCCCACGCGCTAAGATGAAAAACAAAGCCTGATAACGAAAACGCATCTTTAGATCTCTCTATTTTCAGTAGCTAGTGCCGAATACGATGTGAAAATGCTAGTGTGGACGCAGATCTTTGTGTTCGTTTTCAGGGAACCGGAGGTTTTCGAAAACGCATTAGTGCGGAACAGCTTAACAGGCCCTTAGTCGACTAAATTTATTGGTTTTCTCGACGCACACGTTCTTCGTAGGCCCACCTTGGCTTCCCTGGTTGTTTCTCTACGTCCCGCTCGTAGCTCCTGTCAAATCTCATTTTGCACATGTCCTAGTCGACCCTTCAGCGAAGGTTAAGAAGTGATGATTTGCTCCAGTTAACTTCAAAATGGCCAGAAAAAAAGTGGATGCAATTTTGAACTTGAAGGTAAAGGGAAAACTCCTTCCACCCACCCTTAAAATAATAAGAAGAAAACGAAACACTTTACTTTAAAAATTTCGAGGACTCGCTTCTAATATTGTGTTAACGTTCAAAGGAAACGAGACTTGAAGACACCTGCTACCATAGAAACACTTTGCGTGGACGTCTTAAAACTTGCACATGCGTATGAAACTTGGCACACCAAGATAGGAGGCGAATCCATGAGCTTCAGAAAAAAATCGTCTACTTCTGCAATCTCGGTAACTCAGTTGAACAAATTTCGAGTGCACAGTCTTTAAAAGATTCCATTCGACCATCCTAATAACTGAGAAAAATCGTTGTTTGGCCGAAGATAATTCTTTCGATTCACGCGGAAAACAAAGGTCATTGAACAAGTAAATGCAAATTATTTCCGTAAACTAACTAGACTCTGTGCTTTTGTTTTTCAATTGTACAATTCGAAACTAGTCTAATACCTAGGTATTTAATTTGGCTAATAATCCTTTTTATACTCTCCTTCAGAAGAAGCAACTATCACAAATGCAAAACATGGAGCCGACCAAATAACTCAGTAGTCTGAGGAAGTTTCAAGTGGAGGAACTATCCAGCGTAGGGTTATGAAATCAATAAACTAGTTCTAGATATAATCAAAGATCAGTGGAGTGCATTCAATTTTTAAGGTACAGATTTAATGTTGGCAGTGTTCATTACATGAACTAGTATCGCTCCTTTCCGGGTTGCTGCACGGTATACAAAACAGTGCCTATCTCTGCTGAAAATTGCTGTCAAATATTTCGTTGTCGTCGAAATTCAGAGGCATGTTATGGGACAAAGCAGTCACAAAGGCCATTCAGTTAACCAGAAATAGCCACAATGATATTAACCACTAATAACTAATTAATAACTATGTAACCACTAATAACCACATTATTAACCAAATACGTATTTTGCGAAAAGAACTTTATTGAACTTTCAAACAACTGATAAAAGTGAGTAACTACGCTAACAAAATTCAACTCAATTTCAAACTTTTAATACAATTCACAAGTGAAAAAAATCCAAAGAAACAGGTATCATGATGACCAAAACGCACCATGCAACCTTGGAAAGTCACATTCACGAATTATCCGCATCGACTCAAGGTCGGCATTAATCTCCTTCTCAAAGAAGTATAACCCATTATTATAACTTGCTATCAAATCCTGAAGCCAAGATTAATCTTTGTTTACTTCAGTTATGTTTTGTCCCAAGAAAACATAATTTTTATCCTTGGAGACCGCTTGGGAAATTCGCGCAGTCGTGGTGGGACAACAACTGCTTCGGAACCAGCCAGAGATACTTTAAAACCCCGGAAAAAGGGCTTCAAAATTTGCTTCAACATTCGTCCGATTTTGTTGAACAGCCATGTTGAAACCGCGTTGAAACTTGAATCGATGTTGAATGAGTTTAAAAGCGTTTAAACTTTGCTTCAGCAAAAATTCAACACTTCGTTTGTTAACGCGAATGTCGAATGAAGTTAAAATCTTTCAACATTGTTAGGTAAGCGTCATACCCGTATCCATAGTAACAACCGCGGATGCAGCCTGGGACGTAATACAAGGCCTCTCGCGAAGCTTTGTTGAAATCAAATGTTGATGATGTGTTGAAACTGTTTGCCCACCCCAGCAGTCGACATCGTTCAACAAAATCGAACGGACGTTGAGGCCTTTGCCCGGGCCCTTATCTCAGTCTGAGGCTACAAGCCATACGACTTATTCTCTGAGAGGAAAGTCATTTTTTATGAGGTCCAGTTAAGCTACGAAAGACAGGAAGCCGCAATCTGGCCTTTTGACTTGTCCACAGAAACAAACGCGTTTGCGAACGACAGAAACCATTTAAAGCGTTACCTACTGGAAACCGGAACGGAAACCGAAACCGGTTGGGGTTAAATTAAGTGATACAAACATTACATAGCAATGACTTTGTCAGAAACAGACTGGAAGCCACCAACTATATCAAGACCGCTCATCCAAAACGATAAACATAAAAGAGATTTAAGCTATGATAAGATTAGACATGTCCAAGTCTTTCGGTCGATATTTACTAAATATCATTTGAACATAGCATTGCACGCTACGTGGCTCGGGTTTTTTGAGTCGAATCATATCTTCCACGTCAAGAAGAGCTGGAATTCCAACAGACCTGAAAATAAAATGCAAACGTAAGAGTTTATCTACAGTTTTAAATGACACAGTGCAGTGTATCGGTTCCATTTTAGTTCACATTTAATGCTAAAACGCACGCTGAAAAAACGGTGAGCATATACCGTATATTTACCCAATTAAACGCCGCAGATGGAAGGAAAAGTACCAATAAACAACGCCGCACCCAATCAGAAGAATGCGGCGTTTATTCGAAGATCGTGAGAAAAAAAACAAGTACACGTTTCAGTCTCTGAACGTTGATCACAAGCCTAACAATTACGATTCTATCTCAGCAAAAATGCGAGACATTAGAACTTTTCACGTGTTTCTGTTTCAAATAACATTTACAAATGATCTACCTTAATTGTTGTCAGTGATTAAAGAAATGTGAATTTGAAATAAACGCCGCCCTAGAATAAACGCCGCATCGGACATGCTCAAAGATTTAATAAACGCCGCGGCGTTTAATCCACTTAATACGGTAGGCGACAACGAATTCATCAGACCAAAGAGCAACTACGATACTAACTTCTGTAGACTTCGATCTGAATGATATTGATTAAAATACTCGAAATGCGGAAATTGAAATGCATGAGAGTTGGAGATCACCAATGCTAAATTAAGCAGCAACTTATAGTTAAGCAATTGGGAAGAAAGCCTGACAAAAATCCAGTCTTGTACGGCCATGGGTTTGTCAGGCGTTCGTCCCTTAACTGGGAAAGAGTTGTACCAATGGAAATAATAACCGAAAGCTTAAATGTACTTTTAGCAATGTGCACTTACTCTCCAGTGTCGAACGCCAGTTGAAAATTGTACTCTCTATTTTCCGCTGAAAGTGAAGTGTAGTCAAACTTGTCCGGATTGAATTTATGTATCAAAGCACAGAATGCTAAACCATTACTAAAACTACCGCTGAAATTGGTGATATTTACTCCCTGTGGAAGAAAGAACACAAAACTGAGCAAAACAGATATTAAACAGGACTGCTGTCTCCGATGTTCTTTGATCCCAACCAGCGGAATAACTTCAACATGTAACTGAGTGAGAATACAGGGGGTAGGGGAGAGGAGAGCTTGGACACTATGAGCGAATGCTTTTCACGCAATTGTTTTGATTTGCAGGGCACGGGAAATCTGCATAAAGCACGAACAACACGATTTTGTGTTTCTCATTCAAGCAAATTATTGCTAAAACAACTTCTTCCATTTCTCCAATGCTGCGAAATAGGCTAGTTTCGAATTGTGCAGAAACAAAAGAACAGAGTCGAGGTTCAAGGGAATAATTTGCACTTTCCTTTGTTTAGAACAAAACAAAAAGCTGGTTATTCCCCAGAACCTCGACTCTGTTTTTTCCTGCTGCACTATTCGAAACTAGCCCATTTCGCCGCTTCTGAACGCTTAACGCAGGTTCTGTGCAGCTCCCATACCCCGAAAGGAACTGATTCGCCTATAAATTAATGCGTCTCTCATTTGAACAGCAGTTATCGCTTAGTCCGCTACAAATCTTGGACTTTGCTCATAATTATTGATCTGATGTCTTTATCTGAAGCAAAAGGAATAGGAGATATAGCTGTCAGATTTCTAATCATCATCACTCTGGCCAAGGAGTCACAAAAACATGGCTATATACAGGTTTCAACAGTTATGGTGTCATCATTGTCATGGCGTTTTCATAGACCGAACGATTTTCAGATTCACACTGACAGTTCTAGTGGAACCTCGCTACCCAACTACAAATCTTACATGACAAATTAACTTAAATTATTATCCTTGGCATTCGGAAGAAGCCACTCGGTTGCATTCCGACGTTAGGATGGACGTATGAGCCCAGCGCACTAATCATGTTTTTGTTACTGAACTGTCTTTATCTCCGAGTGGTGTCCAGTTTATCATAATTATGGATTATTTCGCGACACGTTTGGCTTACAAATCACCAACTAATTCTTTTGAGGCAGAGAGCTTTCCTCGCAAGCTATTTCCTGCGCATAAGGACGGCTGCGCGTAATTGTTCTGAATTGTGATAGCTTTATTTGTTTCTCTGCGCCTGCTGTGATTGGTTAAAATAAATACTTGGGTTTCGGTTTAACGGCACCTCGATCAGTTGAAACTCAGTCCACTCACACACTTATCCCAACCCGTACCTTGTATCCTTGTGTGACATCTTTACACCATGTTAGGATCAAAGACGATACAGACATCTGCCTCTTTAGTTGTGGTTTCTTTTTCAGGTCTCTCGGACTGCGGATAAAGCAAACGTAGGCTGTAATGCTGTCAACCCTTTAATAATAATAATTAATAATTTCCTCCTTTAATAATTAAGTGTCAACTTAGTATTTGATACAACACTATCACTGGCCAAAGAAGCTTATACTACAGAGCAGGAATAAGATAGATAATGAAGTAAAGAAATAAACGTAAAAACAAGCAAGGAGGAATCTAGGAATGTGAGGTCTCTAGCAATCATTAATCTCAATAAAAATGTAAAGTAAACTTCTCCTTTATGGAATCTATCGATTTGAGTCTTTGAGTATGTTTTTTTCTTCAACGTAGCTTGAAAAGTCTCGTTTCGGTATACTTATTAAAGCATGTGGGTGAGAATGTAAAATTTAACTATAATCTATGCAGGAAGGAAAGCAAAGTCTTAAGTTTTGTTAAGAGAAGCAGTTTTTTGGGTTATAATCATCTTTAAGCAAACACTCACAACACAAAGATTGAATGACGCTTCGACAAAGAAACAAAAACAAACTTGCTTTCTCCTCCTTAAAAGTATCATGCTCTTCAACAAATGCTCGATAAACATGTACAAGCCATCGACCTCTTTGACATCTTTTCTTTGATCTGGTACTGCTTTTTTGCTAAAGCACGAATGAAAAACGGAAAAGACTTTTGAATTAAATACTGCTCATTTACAAACCAAGCTTTTTATCTTGGTAGGGAGGGGAGAGTGTGTGGTGACCCCGTTATGTGTACATGCATGCGTTATGTACATATTCTCCCACTTACGTCTTGTTAGGATCTGGTGCTTTCTTGAGCGATACTTTCTCAGTCGTAGTTGCTGGACTCGTCAAACCTGCTGGGCTAGTCGGTGATGGCGCGCTAAACCTGTTAACAGATGTCGGGGTTGGTGGTTTTTTCTGCGTGAACTGCTTCTCTTTGGCTTTTTTCTCGTCCTCTTCAGCTTTTTTGAAGAAAGCCATGCGATCCTTTACAGACCCCATGCCTCCTTTTTGTCCAAATTTAGCACCCTGAAAAAAAAGCCAGCGCCATCTATAACTGAGATCCTCTCTTTCAAACAAAATTGCAATGGAGCCCCAAGTTTCTCACACAATTCGACCAGATGCGCAAACGTCTCGATTACATATCATGGCGCAAACTTTCTTCTTCAGATCATCGTTCATTTGCCTGCATAACTGACGCTTCAGAGTTTCGATCCGCCTTTGCCCACGAGGGAACTCAGCGAAACAACTTGGGCCGAAGGATATCTAGAACGGAATCGAGATTCTTAAGAAGGAGCAAGGTAATTCCTGCGCGGTGAGTGGCACCGATAAAAAATAATCTTTATGACACCAAAGAACTCTTACTCAGGCTCTGGGCTTAGTTTTGAAATCACCTTAAGACATTTGGGGCTGTTTTGACAAAGTTTACGGCGGCGTCAAATCAGTATGAAATATTTGGGAGCTAGCAAAGAGAGCGAAAGTAAAATGCAAATGGTGTTATAATGAAGAAAGACTGAAGAGGACACCGAAGAGACTAAATATTAAGACTGTTCCCAAATCACACAACGCTCAGTGGAAGATATATCACTCTTTTAACGTGCCCTTTGACATGAAAACACCTCTCGCTACACTTAACCAGTACAACTTACTTCATTATTAGAAGGTAGAAATGAGTTCGGCCTGGTGGGTTTCTGACTGAGCGCAGCTGGATTCGACCATTGCCTCCCTGATGAAGCCGGCTTGGGTGCATCAGTCCTTGGTGGTGGCTGCCATATCCTCGTTTTGGGAGGTTCCTCTGTCTTGGGAGGCTCTTGCCTTGTAAATCCGAAATGAGGTGAGTCCTTAGGTGTTCGAGGGCTTTCTTGAATGGCCGCAAGTTCAGTTTCACTTCGGCTACTGATGGTGTTATCTTCAATCTTTAGCTTCTCGTGGCTTTCCTTGCGAGAAGAGCGTCGTATCTTCCGATGCTCTTTGACCTGCTCGTCTCCTTCTGAGGTACTCACCAACTTGACCGTGTCACCACTCTTCACGTACATCAGTCCATCCAGTTCGTCTTTCTTCTCGATCTCGCGCACAGATCGCCGCCTCCCTCGCAACCGTCCCAGATTCTGCATTAGGTCTTGTTTGGTCTTAGTATCCTGCTGCGTCTCCACAGGCAATCGATGGTGAACCATTGGCGTAGATGTACTTGTCACGTGTGACGCAGACGAAGGACTCTGCTCTCTACTCCTACACTGATCTAGCTTGAACAATTCTGCCAGTGACGACCTTCGAGACATTCGCTTCGGCTCTCCGTCTTCGTTGTCTTTCTCTGGTTTCAAATCAGAGTTGTGGTTGATTTTTAAATCTTGATTCTTTCTTTGCTTCTCCTCGAGGCTCGATTTGATGTGACGCCGGTTCAAATTGCTCTCGGATGTTTTATCATCCGTGTTGGCGACCTTAAAATTAAACGTGCTACGAGTGTATTTGGATTGTGGAGGTGCAACATTCTCTTTCCTAGCCGGGCTTTCGTCTCTTTTGATAATAATAGCCCGTTCTTGGTACCTCTCTTTTTCTGCGCTGTTCACAGACATGGTAAACTTGGAAGCCATTGAAGGCGCTTTAGTAATATTCCCATTTTCATCAGTTAGTTTTTCTTTCTTCTCCTTTAGTTCTCGTAGTTCGGCTCGTAGTTTTCTTCGTTCGGTGATATTTTTTGTCCCCTCCAACTGCCAAATTAACAAGAAATATAACGTCAGCGGATATCGCACTTCTCTCTCTCAAATTATAAGAGTGCTACAATACTTTACGTATTCCAGGCGCATGAAACTGAAAACAACCGATGTGTTTTTAAAAGGCTTTATATTTAAAAGAACTACCCATGGCGAAGACGATTAATATTATGCATCTTTAACTCTTTAAATCTTTACAGTAGAGACGCATTATCCGTCTGGAAGAACTTGGGCAAACATTTGTTGTTCGTCTGGTTATGCGTCTCTAGTATAAAGATGGATAAAAGACGCATTATCCATCTAGACGAAATATCTCTCGTTGTGCGTCTTGAACGCATACGAATAATGCGTGTTGTGCCTGTCTTTATACCAGAGACGCGTAACCAGACGAACAAAAAATGTTTGCTTGAGTTCGTCCAGACGGATTATGCGTCTTGTATAGTTCGTCCCGTCTTTACACTAGACGAATAGCGTGAGAGACGCATAATTCGCCTGGACGGATTATGCTTCTCTAGTATAAAAACGGCCATTATCGAAAGCATATGGAAGTCAATTACTTAGCCAAGACAAAGTATATATAAGGAGTGATTTTAATTTGAAGCAACCAACGTCGTGCAGCCGGCCCTAAGCCGGAAAACTAATTTAGACTGCATGTGATTGGTTTAGCAAGTGGCTACACATTTTTGGGGCACATACGAATTAAGAAGTGCCTGCCAGGCGAATGCTATTGTTTTCGCAGTTAGTATGAACTTCAAACTTATTAAACTGCAGCAGTGGAGTGATGGCTCTTTAAACAATTGGCCGGTTTATACTAGAGACGCATAATCCGTCCAGACGAATTAGGCGTCTTTCATGGTATCCGGCCAGTGCAAAAAACGGAACGAACTACATAAGACGCATAATCCGTCTGGAACGAACTTGGGCAAACATATTTTGTGCGTCAGTTAAATTCGTTTAGTATAAAGACGGTCACAAGAGGAATAATGTATCTGGCCGAACTATCGCGTGTACAGGCACAGCAAAACGTTTGCCCGAGTTCGTCCCAAATGAATTAGGCGTCTCTAGTATAAAACACGTTACAACAGCCACTATCGACTGAGAGTCGAGGGCAGTCAGGTGGGTAGGAAGTCTGTATTTCATTGCATCGACAATCCGTCCATCATTTTCGCTTAATCTGCCCTTGTTGAAAATTGATGCGTTTTGAGAAGGTTAAAGAAGCAAGAAGTTTAACATCTTAGTTGCGTTGTTAAGAAGCAAGAGGGAGCTTCTGTAGCAAGGAAATCTCAAGCTATTTGTGTCCGGGGCGTCTACATGAGAAGAGTGTGGGATCGCAGATTGGCAGTTTCATGTTTGGTTTATTTGAGCCGCGGGCTAAGCCATTCTGGAAAATGCTTTTGACGAAATGGGTCTCACGAGAACGCAGGTGTCTACTCCTAATTCTACTTCCAAAATAAAAAAACTGGCTTCCAGAGAGAAGAGCCGAGTTGCATTGGTAATAAAATACATATTTCCTTCTCAAACTTTGACCGGCAAAATAGACGGCAGCAGGAGGTGGCAAGAGCGCGTGCGCACGGGAAAATGCCCACCTTACTTAAGGGTTTCTTACAAGAGAGAGCTGAAGTAGGGCGTGGGATGCCGGGATTAGTGGGAGCTTCAGACATCCGCACCTTTCCACCCACAGACCACACACAAAGTCACTCACCCGGAGGTACGATGAAGCGCTCTCACACACTAATTTTTGAACTTCCTATAACAATAGTTATTTCCTTAGAGATGTCAGCCGTGGCTTTTGAGTTTCTATCCATATAGCGATGAAAGCAGCCCTGAAATCATGTCGTCAAGTCGTGAAATTCAAAGAATGACCTCTGCAAATTAACGTTGCTGACGACAGACAAACGTCTCAGTTCAAGTGATTTTACGGGGATCTTAAAAAACAGAAAAATTCAAAATCTGTGTTAACAAGAAAGGGATTTTAAGAGTCTAAGACAGTGATGTCAACGAAAACGTCATTTCAAATTTAATGCAAGTCGTTTTGAAAGATGAATAATATTGCCAAGCGTTAAAATTTGACAAAGTCACCGAAGTTCCTGAAGCTGTCTGTCTTTTCTAATTCGTCTTTTTGACTGGAGATTTGGACGACGATAGCGGATTTGCAGAGAGCGGTAAAGAATCGACCGAACTTTAAACAGAGCATGCACAGCCACTGTTGTCTTTATTTTGTTTAAAAAAATGTAGACCATATTGTCTCTAATGCAACTCAAAGGCGCATCAATATAACGCACCATATCGATTTCACATCACAGATGAAGCAATATATTTACACCAAAAATAAAATACAACTTTGAATCAAAATTTATCCACAGTGGGGGTGTAAAACACAACAGTTGCAAACAAACAAAAATATCGAAAAACCCGGCAAAAGATGCAACGGAACTCATAACTATTTAAGCAACATTCTAACACATGACACGTAAGGCCTCGCTCAATCCTTCGGCAAATCGTATCGCAAGATGACGTGGGCAGGTCTGAAGATGTTCACGTGAACTTATCTGCAAAATGCTCCCTGGATCAAGTCGAGAAGCTTGTTAGCAACAATTTTCTTCGTTGCTGTTTTTCTGTTGCCGGAAATAAAAAAGCGAATGTTATCATGGCAATGCACTATCAGATGATAAGCAACAGGAACAAGAGTCTTAAGTACTTTCCGATGACAGCACAAAAAAGTCATTGTTGGGCAAACGTCGCTTATAAATACGTTCAAATACATAAAACAAGAAAACACCGCGAAGAAACCAAAGTTTGCTTGGTTATATGATATAACACTTACTGGCTGATCCAGGTCCGTAGAGACTCAGAGCCTGTCCGGTCCAATCCATAAATAAGAAAATATGATTTAACAATAAAAAAAGAGAAAAACATGGGGAAGAAAAAAGAACTTTCGGAATCCGCGGGCAGAGTTAGCAGTGCAAACCAGTCATCATCGCTGTTTTAACCTCTATAGGTGCCATTCGATTGCCGAAAAAATGGACTGCTCTAAGAAATCAAAACTTTACCAAACTCTACAGAATGTTCTCGAAACACATGTCATACATACGCGAGTTTTTGCAAGATGTTTTAACCATCTAATGAACATAGACGCACCGGTGTCCGAATATTCCTAGACGGATGTTTCTAGAATCAATTCAACATATTCGATATCACTGCAAAACAGTTTAATTGAGAATTTGTGAAATTCATTAACATCGCAGATTGCACAAAACCGGGATCAAATGTTTCCGACAAGTTCCAGTGTGGATTAAAATCGCCGAACTGGGCCGCGGCTTCGAACGGTGGCCGGCCCATTACACTCTGGGTCTTTAAACTTAGGGCCTCTTTGCACGAGCCCGGGTTGGACACCGACCCGGGTCAGTTCAGCGTCGAATTTTACGTTTACAATAGCCCAGCGGGCTGGGTGAGGGTTTGGTCAATCTCGGCTGACCCGGGTCAGTTCCTTTTACGCTCGGTTGAAAGGGCTGGTAACTACTTGTCAGTGAGGAAAATGGCGGACCAACCATGCAACCATCAGAATCATCAATTCGTGCTAACGTTATCAGCCATTTTACCAAGGTTATTTGCTTGTGCGCAGCTGCATGGGTTTTTAATGCTCATGCTGCAACAGCAACAGCTCCAAGCCACCCACCGTGTACTTCGATTTTAACAGAACTTACAAGCCAGGGCTTACAAACTTTTGGACATAATTATCCAAACTTTTTCTACACGCTCTTCATGCCAATTCGCCTGCGCCATTCTGCTCACGCTGAACCGCAAAAAGAGTACCGTTCAAAGGATCCCGGGTCAGATGTGCCAGTGTTTACATGAAGAAGTTTCAACTCTTCCAGCCGGGTCAACTCGCGTCCCGAGTTCACACTACTGTTTTCATGTAAACGCTTATAAACATTTGACTTCGAAAGGGCTACCCGCCGCGGTGATTCGACCCGGGGTAAACAGCAACCTGGGGTCGTGTAAAGATACCCTTAATTGATGAGAAAGTGCCAGGAAAGGGTTAATTAATCAATGCCCAATCTTAACCCTGGCCCTAATGACATCTGCAAATGATTTGCCTTTCAAGTCGTCTCAAATAAAGACTATAAACCGAAGGCCCCGTATCACAACTCTTGCTGTCAATATAACAATAACATGGGACGTTAAAGACCGCAAACACTGTTCGGGAAGAGTAGGGGATGGACTTCCCGGTGTCGCAACCGTCCTTTCTGTGGTATACAGTGTTACAGACTGGGTGGACTATCTCAGTTGGTTCATATGTTCCCTTCTAGGGAGGGATATATTTCAGATCATAAACGTTCATTCTGTAAATTGGAACCACGTTTTTTCCGTTGCAACCAAGTACAATGCTTTTGGAAAGATTTCCAGTGCGATTCTCATACATAATATTTGACAAGGGAATTTGTCCACCTTACCATACAAATGATACAAGATATCGTAATAATTGGAATATTATATGCAAAATGCCCCTCGCTAATTTACTTGTTACTTATAGCCAAATTAGATATATGGAAAGGCAGAAAAAATCAGATACACCCTACCTTAACTGCTTTTAAAAATGAGATTAATGATAGGTCTCCTAAAATATTCAATAAATTTAATTTTAACCATTTTCTGTTCATGTAAATTAAAGGCTGTTTTTCTGAACATTCGAAACCACGGCAAGATCTGTCAAGACGTTGAAATCGTTTGAACCATGGATATTAAATGGCAAATTAAATTTCCCAGCACTTTGACGTCGCATACAGTGGGGTGCTCCAGAGGTTTAATTTTAAATGAATCTCTCGGTCGTGTATTGTGAAAAAGCGCCTGATACTATTGGAGGGTCTGTCACATCAAGGTCATGTGGACCGCAAACAACCATTTCTTGTAACAATTCGAGGCACTTTATCCAACGCTTTTGCATGCAAATCATAATGTAAACATTTTTCACAGAAATGAACACAGGTCTAGGAAATTCAAGTTTATATAAATCCTGCGCTGACAACAGTGCAGTGTCAAAAATCGCATGAGCGAATTACTTTGGGGCAATTTACGGGACGAGTAAGGAATATGTTCCCTTCGCCGGCCTGCACTTGTTTTTAAACGGAGACTAGCATTAAAAGCATTTCTTTTGGTTTAAAGTCCGTCTTTCATAAAACAGATAAGAAACATTTATTTTTCTGGACTTCACTTGTCATCACAGAGTTACAGAAAACGGAATGAAACAAAAGCTTGTCTGATGTCAATGCGTCAATATTTCTGTCAACAATACGCAAACCTTCGAAAGAAAACATCGATCAAACCCAAGCCTTTCGAGACCCAAAGTGCCAGAAAAAAAAAACGAAATTAAACAATCACCTTTACAATGGAGAAGAACAAATTCAACGATCATTAATTGCTTATGCGGCAAGTTTAAGTGTCACTTGGCCACAAACGTGTCCAAGACTCCTTGGAGCATGAAAAACTCCGATAAAACAACACGAAACACATTCCGACACTGCAGATTGAACATAAATCGGATTTCCCAAGCAAATAAAACTAAGGTGTTTACACCAAAAAAAAAAAAAGTCAAAATGATCAAACCATTCACTGACACGGGCGAATCAAGTGATGGACATCTTGATTTAAATAAGAACATCTTCAATATTATTGTGAATTGAGCGGATACTTTGGGTTCATATAGGAAAACAATCGAAATATCGATACTTCAATTTTCGAGTTAGCAAAGACTATTAGAGGAAGGCTTTAGGTTCGTTTTATGGCGAAATTGTGTACATTCGTGCATGCACTCGCAAAATTGTTTGCAAATTCCCTTGCAAGCCGTCAATATTGGTATAAAAGTTGATAATCTTGATTAGATTCTAACCTAAGCAGAGCATATTAAAATTGCAAATATCTTGGTTCAAAAAGACAAAGTTGCATTGTGTATGCATACATTCACCGCACCATTGTCAAGAAACCATGTACATGTAATCTTTAACCATGCCTACGATGATTAAATTAATGCCATTCTATAGCATATGTTGCATATTATAAAGCAAGAAAATATCGTATCAAATGTAGAAGTAGCGAGGGCGTTTAATATGAAAAAAAAAAAGGCATGCTTTGCAGAAGCGATATCTCGTCAACTATGTGCTGACAAATAATATGAAATAGTGATTCCTTTTTGTACATAGCCATTCAACAGCTTAAAATTCTTTTGCTACATTGAAAGAACATCACTCGGTCGCGTACCGCTGTATCCACTACTGCACTTCAAAGTTCTTACCTCTTGACCATTTATACTAAGGTAGAGAGAAATAAATTTCCCAGCCACGCGAAGTCCGGGCCGGTCACAATGTTAGTACAAAAGAATTTCGCTTACCTTTTGTTTAAGCGCCGATTCCTGGCGATGAATTTCCTCGAATGTGGCCATCGAAAGCGTTCTTCAAGGATTGACCCCTACACCAGAGAGGAGAGAAAATCGAAACAGCTGTCGAGAACGCGAGACTGGGGCACTCTCACGCGCGACAAACATGCACCCACCAAAGAAATGGTATTATCAGATGAAGACACGAATTGAGCTATCACCGGAATGCAAATCAAGAAGCTTGTTTGTTTTTTTATTCTCCTTGATTTAGCGCACAAAGCTCAAAAGCTCAAAGTAGTGTTACGTAGGCGTGACGTCAAAATGAACTTGATCCCACGCAGTACATCGTGACACTTACTGCGAGTAACTGAGCTGCTGCGCACGTGATGACTGTTTCTAACAAAGAGCTTGTTTGGTAGACGTTCGTTAAAATGCGCTTTATCGCGAATTAATATCAGTGTGC
Source organism: Montipora capitata (assembly GCA_949126865.1). Taxonomy (NCBI): domain Eukaryota; kingdom Metazoa; phylum Cnidaria; class Anthozoa; order Scleractinia; family Acroporidae; genus Montipora; species Montipora capitata. The sequence goes on from OX421445.1 coordinate 49,157,768, forward strand.
CAAGTAACTTGCACATTTTTTATTGCAATCATGGGCACTATTCACGGCGAAGAGCTTGAAAATCAATCATCTTCGAGCATCGTCCACTTAACTTTCGTCACATGTCAAATACCGAGACAGCTGACACTAGTGCCTGTGACCTAATAAAAATAGCGACGTTGGAAAATTCAGAGAGAAAAGACATTAGAGGTTCTGAGGGGCTACAGCAAGCGCCAATATAGCTATTAAATTGTGAAGGAGATGGGTCGATTCTCTACGTAATTTGTCGATATGTTGCGTTACAGCAAAACTTGGCAGACTCTGTGATACCCAGTTGATAATCTATGTTAAAACCCACATGGAATAATCCACTTAGAATTTTACAAATATTATTCCTCAGTTTCCTTCGTTGTCAATCCACCTACGCTCAAATGTTTACATTCAGCAGATAAATCCATCGATAGCAGTGGTAAATGGTGCAATTCACTGTGTTTTTTTTCAAACTGGTAAATGGACATCTCGGCCTTCATTACGTAATCTTCCATTTTCCTGTGGCATGCAAAAATCGTTTTAGAGCAAATGAATAAGAATTCCTCTTTTCTTCCTGTATTTCCGCTGTGCTCTCAGGCTTCCTAAGCTAAGGTGAGCTAGTATCGTATTTTCATGGGACGGATTAACAAAACACTTCTGCATATTAGCTTTGACAATGTCGTCGAATGAAAGTCGCTCGCGTTTTGGCGCTTTCATTGAGTTTGTCCAGAAAGTCTGACTTTTGGCATGTCAGTTAGCGTTTTGTGGTTTGAACTTTCACGTTTTCGTACCCAAGCGAAAATAATAGCGTTTTCCTGGCCAAGAGTGCCACTTGTAGTTACTCTTTTTCTTTTCAATGGGGGCCTCCCTCGGGGATATAGCCGGAAACGGGGATTGAGAAATGTTGTCGCGTACGTGAAACAGCACAAAAAGCGTGAAAATTCTTACTTTTTTTCTCTGTCTTCTGTTCGATATCTGGAGCTAATATGCAAGAGATGAGCGAAAATGAAGCCGAATTATTTGACTTTCGGCAAATTGCAAGTTTTAGGCGGACGTTTTCCGAAAACGCAATACTCAGTTGTAGTGTGCCACACCTGGGAAATATCTGATTATACTTGAAATTGGGGTTCGTTTCTCGTATTATTAGATGAAAAAATCCCCGGCATTTAAGCTGATTCACCGCCTTCAAGGACGTTGTTGACCGAAGAGATTAGACAAGAAACCGATAGTGGGAGACGATAACGTTCTGTTCTCATGACAAATCACGGCTTCAGTTGTTTTGTGGGAAGATAACCTAAGATAAACACCTCTCAGTTGCGAGACAGACTCGTCTTTAGAAATCCAACTTTTAAAAAGCGTGCGCCGACGATCTGATTTTCGCTTCTTCGGATAGCATCAATTTAACTCCAGGCTACAAGCATGAAGATAAAGACTAACTTAAAATACTTATGTAGCACTTCTTGTTGTTCTTTTTGGTTTGTTTTTTTTTCCCTAACTTGTAATTTTCCGTGTCGAGGATTTTAGGGTATGTGTCCTTGACATTGAGCAACGACTTCTTCAATTCGTTCATTCATCGAAACCAATCAAATGCCCTGAGATAGCGGCAGTTTTAAATTTATTGCAAGTGATAGATTTCATAGGAAATACTGGGAAGACTAAACAGGTGATAACAGTGGCTTTGTTGTTGACCGCGCCCTCTCTTAGCTAATGTCTCATTCTTCCCGTTTCAATTTTTGTTTGACAAAGTAAAACTCAATAGAGAAGAATACAGACATCTTTCCAAATAAAAGCAGATATTCTAGGACTACAGTCGAACGTTTAGAGTGATAATTTAACTGGACAAGAGTAGAACCTGTGACATTAGCACTGAACTGAGACAAGCTATGTACATCCAGTGAGCTGATCAATAAAACTGCAGTATGTAACGTTAAATCAAGGTCAAAGCGGGTGCACGGAACGAACTTTTCATTATTTATAGGGAAGAACGACGCCCAATTTGTTGCTTACACGCAGATGGCCCCGCGGAATATCTCTTTATACGCCTTCAGTATCATTGGAAGGTGTTAGCTCAAGCTTGCCACATTAATTGTGACTGAGTCAGTGATTAGCTGTGCGCCTTAAATGAGTGTTTGTCCTATATATGTTACAGCAGACTGAGTTCGGTGGCTGTAAGTTGCAAAACGGGTAATAAGCAGGTAAAAATGGTGACAACAAAGATCCCAAGATGAAGAGTGAAGTAAAGAATATCATGAGGAACTTTCATTTGTTATATCCGGATTCTTTTCGACTTTTGGAGAATTCTTTCTTGGGTACTTATTGTTAAGTATTTTATTTACCGAGGCACACAAGTAAATAACCTGTGTGTTTGCCCTCATGAAATAGAATTTACTGTCATTATTACACCGCGATAAATGGTCATAAATGCGACCGAGATATTTTTTTTCTCCAAATCAAATTTGGTTATGATTTTCCAAATTTTGCCATTGGCTTATGACCGTTTACTCAATAAATCACTTGAGTGCTGGCAGTATTTTGTCCCTAGACCAAACATTGCCACGCCCTTTTATATCAGGACGAAAAAAAAAAAAAGATACAGAATTTATAGTTACAGGAAGTGAAAACAGAATTAGAAATCTCTGAGCTCTTTGAAAAATGACATAGGAGTGACCACAAGTCTACGAAAAGATTTGATAAAGGTAATCTTTTTGGAGAGCTGGGCTCGGGAGATTAAAGAGAAGCAAGGTTTATTAATTTATCGATTATTATCAGATAATAACTTTCCTATTTCCATAATGCACGTACAAATTCCTTATATTACGATGACACATTCATTTTACAATTTGTTAGATGTAGTCTGCATATCATCATGTCAAGCGGGGAACGGGGTAGGCATGCGCCAACAATACCACCAGCTACGTTGGCTAGTTAGACGTAATTAAATTGTTCCTTTGTTCACATGCAGTATCTGTATTTTGCCTGAAGGAGAAGAATGAGAGGCGCTTAGAGGAAGCGGGGGCGTGTGGACTTATATAAGAGATGGATATTGATAGAGCTATCAAAGCAGAGGATTTCAAGTGGATTTTAAATTTACCTGAGAAGAGAAGCGGTGGTCCGTGATGCATGCGACGAATTGTCCGACACTTTTCCTCGCAAAACAGCTGAGCTTTGTTCGGGAGAACAGAACGTACATATATTCTTTAATTCTCTTCTTTTTTTTTTCAATTTATAAGGTCGTATAATTTTGGGGCCGGCTAACCTGGCTGAGGAGGCTGAACGTTTTTCACTTTTTTTGTTGGTGGTTTGAGCCTGTCTTAACTGACTCTCAGCCTGGGTATGTTATGGGTATGTTGTTAAACTTTTGTTTAGTCTTAGCCCTAAGGCGAGGGTAAAACATGAAAGCTGTTTTCACGCTACCTAAAATCAGTTTAATTGGAATATCTCGTTCGCATTTCAAGCAATGCAAAAATCCTCATCTCATTTCACAACTCGATGTTTTGGGGTGTTTATGGTGTTTTGTAAAATTTTGGCTGATTTTTTGGTATATTTGGGAGGAGATAGTTTTTCTCAAAAGAGTAGTTAAATTTGGGGAAATAAGAAATAGTGAAAATTTATTGTAGTTGAGAAATTAGAATTGGACGTGAAAAATTGGTATATGGACACCCAAACAGTCCTCTACCAACCTGGAGTGCTCTTGGTTGGGGGGTAACTGTCTATTGGTGTGTTTTTTTTTTTTTTTTCATTTGACCCTTCCTTAATTTTAACTTCCTAAAATTTCATTGAAATTCATGTTTACCCCCGCCTTAACGTTCTTATAACAAAAAGGTCGCAGTCTTATTTAAAAAAAAAAAAAAACAGGGGGGGGGGGGGGTTAGGTGCCGTGCTGCTTGTTTAAAATTTCAATGTTGAGAAAACATCTTGAAATGGACAGCCTCTAGATTCAAGTATTTTGTAGTGTCTCCCGCTGCGGTCGAAATGATTACATGGAGAATTTCAGCCCGAGCTCTGAAAGAAATTCTATTGAAATGAAAATGGCGATTACATGGAGCAGGTTTCAGAAACCGGCTAGGATTTTCAGCCCGGCCAAACGGGCTGAATAATGCGCAAAGAGTCCATGAAATCGAAATGAAATCTCAGCCCGGGCTGAAAATGGAAAGTGAGCATGCGCAACAATTGTGTTTTCGCATCTCAGTAAATTTACGATTTGCGCCCGGGCTGAAATTCATCATGTAATCGCAACAAAATTTCAACCCGGAGGGCGGAGCGAAATTTCAGCCAGGGCTGAAACTCACCATGTAATCAGCCCCTTAATCTGGGTAGTATCTTGAAAACAAAAGGCTAACAATATAAGTTCTTCGCTCGTTCTTCATGAAAATATTTTGCAAATTATTTTTCATATGCTCAGAAAATCATCTTCCTCACATGTTATGAATAAACAGGTGGATTGTAGCACAAATTAAACCAGTACCCTTCTTGTAGCTTGTAATTCATTGTTTGTTGAGACCGAGCTTTAAGTGTGACATTTCTATCAACAGACTTGGCCAGACACAAGCAGCTTGTATCTTGACGTTGTTATGGCATGCAACTCATTTGATCAAAGAATTAGTTTTTAACGATTTAATACGAGCCGGAAGACTTACAAGTATTGTCAAAGAACAAATAGGAACTCAGTTCCGGGTGATCTAAATGTTGCTTGCGTCTGTTCCATTCTTCGATACTGGTGCAAGCGGTGTTTCAGGGTAATTAAACAAAGAATTGTGCAATGTCATGGCCAGTTCGCACCAACGTAACATATGTTGGGCCCTTAATTCTCTAAAAACGTTCAGAGTTGAGCGAAATCGCTGATTCTATATAAATTAACTTAATTATGTCAAGTAACCAGTTACCTAGAACCACACTCGATGTTCCCTTTGACAGAAATTTAGTCTTTACCCGTTTAAACGCTAGCTTTTCACTGCCATTTCCTCCTTTTTTAGTAAATCAGTGTTTGGACAGACCGGTCTTTATTGTGACCTATTGCAGGCTTATCTTGGATCAAGAGATATCTTGCTCGACTTTAGTAACTTACGCTGCTTTATTTGATTCGAGTTTAATTCCTAGCGTCGCAAGGTCACTTCCGGAAGGTTGAAGTAAGGGAAAACCGGAAAACGATGGCTTCAGCTCTTCAAACTTAACAGAAATTGATAACTTTTACTTGCAATCCTTCGATTAATGTTCTTATGATCTAACACTCACCTGCAAGTTGTTATGTTTGTTTACACCAAAATCAATCAATGACTGCGGTCAACTCTGTGGGGTATTATTCGCAGACGTGAATTCACGTAAAAGCCCCGGAAAGCAGTGGGTGGAAACCACTTCCTGACAAATGACAGCTCTGTCAGCCACTTGTGCCACTGCTCTTCAACGTCACGTTCACGTCCTTGAAATTCGCTGCTTTAAAAAAGAGATGGATGTATCTTGAATTTGTAAAGCCTCTCTGGGAAAAAATAATTTCTTTTCGTGAATGAAACATCCTTTGAGGCTCGGGCCACTTCGCCAATTACTAATTAAGATGTACCGAAAGGTTAGTCTAGACTTTTCTAATGGCATATTATAAAAGCAGGACTGGACCCAGCTGGACTCTGGACTCTGGACTCTGAACTCTGGACTCTGGAAAGTCAACCAAAAAATTCAAATTAAAAAAATTAAAAAAAAGCAAAGAGCAAATTAATTCTAAAGTTAGTATAGATATGTCTCTGAGAATCCCACTGCAAGACAAGAAAACGAATGATTTGATTCAGACTTCTAAGAGGACCTTCCAGTTTTGAAGATTGGTTGATAACAGGGTAATGCAACAGCTACCTTTTGTCTTTGGTGGCACTCACCGCAATATCTACAGTTGTTTATACAGATGAGATACGTGTTCTTGTTAGCTTACTCTATCAAGCGACAAGATTGAACAAAACTCGGGCACAGCAGCGATTGGCCTCCTCATTCTCCGCGCGGCATTTTTCCTCTTGCACCAACAATACCGCCAGCTACGCAGGCTAATGCTTCTATTAATGTTAAGTCCGAGGGCGGGGGGGGGGGGGGGGACATATGTGGGGCATTTGCCCTCTATTGCCTTCCCCACCCTCGGGACTAAGAATCTGAGTCCCAGGGTGAGGACGTTTGTTTCTTTTTTGCGTGGAGGGATGGGACCAAGTCCCATCGTCCCATGTGCTCGTCTGTGCGCCGGCCATCTTGGAATTGAAGTAGCGCGGCTGAACCCCTGAAAGACGGCTGTTTTTAATAGAGGTAAGCACTTGTTTTTATATTTATACAAAAACACTACTTCTCACTACTTATTTTCGTCAGACTCGCTTTTCGTCAGAGAATCAAGCGTTTGAATTCTATTAAATATTTTCTATCCATTGACTAGGAGAATACCTCTCTTAAAGATTACGACCGCCTGTAGCACAGGGATATTACTTCCCCAAGGTGGGGATATTTGATCTGATTTGACCAAATTTTGGGGCCCCACGGTAGGGATTTTGACCAAAAATTCTTCTCAAAAGTCAAATGCTCCACATATGCCCGGGGTCCTCCCCCCATCCCCCTCGGGCTTAAGGCATAAGCAGCGATTGTATTCACCTGTAGTCACCAGAACTCTAATCATCGTTTTTTTCGGTCTTTGAGGTGAGGCTTTCACAGTTAAAAGCTAAATATTTTGAGCAAGAGCCGATACAACGTAGTGGTGTACTATATTTCGGCTGGCCAAAACAGCCTTCTTCAGGTTATATTTAATCGTTATGGACGTAATTTGGATGCAAGAAAATTATTCTCAAAGAAAAGCCTGGCAAACTGAATCAATAGAGCGGTTTGCGCTACTTTGCCTTCTCTTAGTCAGAGGTCAAGAGCAGTAATAGCCTTCTTTGCGCCGATTTTGGGATAAAGCGACGACATCCCCGTGACAAGTAGGTATATGCGGCTGATCAGTTCCCCAGTGTCACGCAACACCGTAGGCATGCTATAGCGATGTTTCTCGTGACGCCACCCATTGTTATTAATATGGTAACTAGAACCTAATTGGCGGTTGAAACAATGACTTCTTTTGTTTTGTGGTTGGCAAATTTGAATGTCAAAAGAAATGTGACGTCAATGTTTGTATACAAAAATATCGCTATTAGATGGTTTGACTAACTCATCGACAAAACTACTTATTTTTTGAAGCAGAGAACAGTGTTCCGGCCTGTTTCGAGTGATCACACGGACTTCTTCAGGGAGTTTAAAAAGATAGCATAAAGGAACAACTTTTATACCTGTGCTTTGTAGTATGCATTACGCTCGTGTGAATGTGCGAACAAAATACACCGACAGCAAAATTACACGTAATTCCTGTTATCATCAATCAATCTGAAAACCTCTTTGTAAAAGGCCACATGACAGTCTGAAGCAAATCATTCGTTTTCATATTTTGCAGTGGGATTCTCAGAGACAAAATAAAATGCGATGAACACAACAATAGTAGCTAAATTAGTTTGTCGGGTTCACTGCGTGAGTTCCAAACAACCAACACTTGCGCCTTTTTCGTCATCCTTTCTGTTCTCCGGCCTACAGATAATGGTGTTGCTTATATATAGTAACTTAAGTCTAGAGTGAATTTACTCTTTGTTTTTTTGTTTGGTGGCCCTTGGATTCCAGATCCCAACCCCTGGATTCCGGATTCCGAATAGTGGATCCCGGATCCCGAGTCGTCGATTCCAAACTCACGGGTCCACCTAAATGGATCCTTGATTATATCGAAAGATGTGGATTCTGGATTCCATACAATGGATTCCGGATTCCAAAGCCTCACATTTGCTGGATTCCAGAATCCGGATTCCTTTACATCGGGCGAGATACGTATTTCCGTGAATAGATGCATACATGAATCGGAAACAAGCAGAATTACAGAGAAAACAGCTGACACATCTATCTTGTAAAGGAAGAAAAATGTTTTCAAAAGTCTCATCCACTGAGTGGAATACAGTAAGTTCAACCTTGGTTGGAACATAGAAAAGTATCGTGGTCCATATCCTACAGATTCGATAGTAAAACTATTCGTGCTCCGAAACTGTCAAGGGAATGTTGAAGTGTTTGGGTTCAATTCGGGTAGTCAGTGTCTGGCAATTGGCCATTTTGTGCTCTCCTATACAGTCATTATAAGCAGTTGACAAGTTCCCCAACAGACTTGATGAATGCAGTGAGCGTAGGAAACGAGTTTGGACACTGGTTTATCAAGACATGTGCATCTTATGATCTTATGTTAACAGAATTACCAACAGAAATCAGTTTTCAACACCACTTATCAGATTCCAAGAGTCCAGTCCAAGAGTGGGAGTGGCAGTGTCCTACCTCCTTGCCAAATGCTTTTCAAAACTTGAGCACGTATAACTGTTTCGTTTATTTTGACACACTATGAGAATTTCTCTAACAGGGCAAGGGAATAAAAGAGACACTGGGAAAGAAATCGGTCATTTATGCTCAACAGTGACTTGAATTCATGTGATTTCCTATACTAATTTTACACTAGCTTTCAAAGACAGGTGGTGTTTTCAATCACCGTGGTTTGCAGTTTTCAGTTTTCATACGTACTCTTCCCCAAGGAAACTTCCATTGCAATTTCTCTCAAATCTTGTCCTGTAAAAATCTCTGTGCCGTTAAAGGTATCCCGAGTAAACGCTGACTTCAGCATCTTGTTAACAAGTTAGGAGAGGAGCCGTTGGGTTTTTCGCTTTTTAAATCGGTTCTTCGGTTTTGGGCCAAAAAGGTTTGCCTTTCTCGGTTTTGTTGTCTATTCTAGTTTCTTGGTTTTTTAGTTTTTGGCAAATATACGAGCGGTTTCTTGGTTTTCGGTTCGTCATCAGTAATGGTGCCCTTCAACCAAGTGATTTTTATCACGTGGACCACTTCATCTAGAGTTTTTCACTATCGGAAATGACGCCTAGCATACAGCGTATGCGTCTTATAAGGAGCTCGAGTTACCCTTTTTGCCTCGTCCGAAAGTTCTGGCAATCGTTACGGGTTTTGATCAAAAACTTACATTACGTAGTCGTCCTTTTTTCTCCCGAAAATTTTAGAGGTGTCTGCTTTAAGTGTTTTTAAGAATGATTCTCAAACCACCTTTGGCGAAAATGGCAGAAGTTATAAATTTTCAAATTTTATGCTATTTCCAGTTGACTCTTACTCAGCTCAGTAGAATTCTTTTACAATTTCTTCGCACTCTTCAGACTCTTCACTACTTTTTCTAAATACTTTGGATATCTGTTCAGAAAAATGTCCAAAATCATACAGCGCCTCGAAAGCCTGAGTTCAAATATTCGAAAATTCGAAAACGATGCGGTTACAAATGAAACCGTGACCGCGTTCGTGTAAACGCAGCCTTAATTCGCACCTTGACCTATCGTTGTTTTCGTATTTATTCTGATTCTTCCTTATTATGTTCTTGCTTTAATGAGATTGAAAAACTATTATTATAAGATAATGACGTCCTTTACGGAGTAAAGATGTCTTTCGGCCGGTGTCAATTCTTGTATTAATATATTCTATGGTTTCGTTAATCTTATGGTTGTGGAGCGTTTTTGA
>OX421445.1:49177358-49189858 GCA_949126865.1 Montipora capitata
ACGGCCTGCAACCTGCAGTTTGCACCCTCCAGCGAAAAATTGTCTATCATTCCTGAGATGGTTTCGTTGCAATCCATGTCTGCCGCCATTTGCAAAACTGGTAATTCCCTATTTTGGACCTAGACCCTGTGATAAGTGTCAAAAGGACACTTGGGAGCCAGCAAGAGGAAGCTGGCATTTTAAGCCCGTTTCAAACGTCGAACTTTTCATGTGCTGAATCTAATGCAAATGAGCGAAAACAATATCTTTTTCTCATTTGCATCACATTCGGCATATGAAAAGTTCGACGTTTGAAACGGGCCTAAAAGAAATTAAAATGATCCTGATTTTTACTTCAGCTCACATAATTTCTCTTGGTAAATAATCTGGAACTACAAGGCTATTGCATAAATACATCTTATTCGATGATTCAACACATAACACTTCCGTTCCATCCGTATTTGCTCTGTTCTAAACCGGTCAAACCGGGACACTACAGTGTATTACCGTCTCGTATTTTGCACGTTCTCTTGACCAAATATGGTAACATTGCATAAGAGATATTTAAAAAAGCATCAAGAACTAACTTATGTCCAGATATGCACCTAATTAGCTGCACGCCTAATTTGACATCCAACATAAAGTGTCCCTTTAAAGTGCTACTATGACCAAAAAATCAATTTTTCTTTTCCTTTGGATTTCAAAACAATGTTAACTAAACTCATAGTGACCCAAGTTTTAAGCCATGATTCAATGACACCTGTTTGTTTTAACCGGAATTTTCCTATTTAATGGTCCGCCATTGCTAACTTTAAAATCTTGAGAGCTGGATCGAGGAGAAAATGACGTCAAAGACTCAATTGTTTAAGAATGCAATGCGTATGTACGCGGGTGAATTAATATGCAGCACGGGAGTTTCGGGATTTCAGACATTTAAACTCTTGTTTTACATTTATAATAAGCTGCGTTTACACGCGGAAATTTTAAGCTAGTGAGTAAATGACGTCATTCTTCCCTAGATCCAACCCTCCGAGGTCTAATAGGCCTTATTCACGATAGCCGTCATTTTAGTTTTCAAATTGTCATGCAAATTAGCCATGTGTTATGCTGGGGGGCAAACATTGGAAAAAAGGCAAATTGCCGAAAATCGACTCGTCGAAATATTGAAATAACATTGCTTAAAGTCCATTTTAGAATTAAGTACCTTTTATAATAATTTTATATCTTTTGATTGCCTTTGACAGTTTGACTTTCTACTTCGTTAGCTACTCATTTTTCACTAAAAAGACGTCGAACCAACTTGTGTTATCATTCTATTTTACTACTTAGGTGATAAACATTCAATGAACGCGAAACAAATCATCTGTGTGGCTAAGATGTTCGTTATAACCTCTCGAACTTGTGTTGTTTGCCCCCTCAGAAGTGTGCAGCTAATTTGCATGATAATAGCAAATCCAATATGGCGGCCATCGTGAATAAGGTCTATAGACCTAATCGGCTAACTCAATGTTCTACCCAATTCAAATCCTCCGGGATTAAGATTCTTTGTGTATTGTATTTGCATGATAATGTAGCATTCATATTTATGATATGGAAATACCTGGAACAAAACGTTTTATTCCCAATGGGTTTGAATTGGGTACAACATTGAGTTAGCCGATTAGCTCTATTGGTAAGTAATGGCGGACCCGGCAGGTATGTTTTGCAGGTTGCAGGTTGAAATTCAATTATAACTGGAAAACCGCTGGCACTAAAAATAGTTAATAACCCATATACCCATCAGGGGTTCTTACATAAGGTAGTTGGCGTCTTTCACATGGTAAAAAAAACGTACAACTTCACCCTTCGGCAAGTATATCCCGTCTATCGTAAGCAGCGTCATGTAACAGTCCCGGTAAGTCTATCGCTTTACCTTTCTTTTAAGCGCCAGCGGTTTTCCAGTTATAATTAAATTTCACCTGCAACCTGCAAAACATACTTGCCGTGGCGGACCGCGAAATCCAAAACTTACACTCAAAGTAAACAGCCTTTGGAAAAGAATCAAAGCCCAAACATTTGCTAGTCAAGTTTTAAGTAATTACACTTTCAAAATCTGAAGAAAAAAGGAAGTGATTTTTTGATCATAGAAGCACTTTAAGTCTTGGCCCTTGCTATTTATTTCCTATTTGTTTGCCCCCTTCCCCCCCCCAAATTTTGCATAAGCATGGTTTTTGTTTTCTCTTGGGACCGTTGTAAGTCCCAAGAGAAACTGGAAACAATGCTTATGCAAAATTTGGGGGGACAAACAAAGAGTATTATGGTATTTTCCGAAGTGGCCTAATTGAGTGCCTGTATGGCAACCTACCGTCCATTAGGTATAAACATTTCACAGTCAAGCTATGTCACACGTGACCAGCACTTTTGAAATCTGAACTGAGTATTCAAATCTGAGTGCCAGTTACGTTCCTCTCGAGATTCTTAATTCCCATGGATATTTTCCTTGATATACCGAAAATAGTTAGCTATGAACTTTCGTTTTATTATAAAATAAACGGTGTTTGAGAAGTGCAAACTATTTCAAGCGTTTGCACAGCACTTATCCCCTGTAGACAGCGACTTTTCTGCAGGATAGCAATATCAACGTCATGAAAAACAGAGGCCAAGACTACTATCTGCCACGCCACTTTTTTGTTGTTACAACATTGCGATGAACACACGTATAGCAACACGGAAATAATATATTTTGTAAACCTTCTACATATTTACAGACTTTGCCCTGCCTTTATAATTTAGCCTGAGAAAAGGGGGAAATGATAATATTAAATAATACGAAGTACTCCTTACTCAGCTGAATGATAGAGCGACTTTCATATGACCTTGAAAAATAAACGTAAAAACAAAACGTAAACAAAAATGCAAAAGATTTAATTGGCTTATCGAACAAAAACAAACGAGCGCGAATTTTCATTGGCTTAGCGAACGTGGATACAAACAACGTCATTTGAAATGCAGTAATATGATTGGGCAATCGAACTGTTTACTGCCCACATTAGGAGTTTCCTTGGCGGGAATAAGGAGAAGCCTTGTTTTTGAAATGCAGTAATATGACTGGGCAATCGAACTGTTTACTGCCCACGTTAGGAGTTTCCTTGGCGGGAATAACGAGAAGCCTTGTTTTAATCTTGCCAAACATTGGTCCATGAAACAAATTGCTAACACTTTTTCAAGGTCATAGAAAGTCGCTCTATGAATAATCATGTTGTTTGTTACTGGCAAACTCAAGCAATGCCAATACTTTTTGTATGAGAATGTAACACTGAAAGACAGATGTGCCCCTTCAATCCTACAGGATTAGTTGTGCAAAATCATTATCCAATCTGTCATATATCCAGTAAAAGAGGAGTTCTTTCACCATTTCCTGTTCCTTTTGTCTGTCTGCAATTGCGTTGACATATGGGACAAGTTTCTTTAATTTCCATCCACTTCATTATGCATCTGCAAATTGATAACGATGATGATAAGTACAATGGCAATAACAACTATAATGATGAGAATTTCGGTTTACGCATTAAAACGAAACTGAGTGAATTACCAGTGAAAACCATCTTAAATAAGAGGATGAAAGCTAACAAATTCAATCCTGGACACAAAGAAAGGTCACTGGCAAGCAGTGATCACCACAGCTGCAACCCATGGGAAATCTGACAGGGTGTGGCAAAAACCTTACAAATTATGTACAAAATTTAAGGGTGTTCGATTGACTGTATTCCGAAATAGGAATACATGGAACACATGTTAGAAATACTTCGTTTTTGCGGAGATTCACATTAAAATGTCAAACATCTGCCAAAATGCTATTTTAAACATATTTTGCTGCTTCGAAACGCGCCACACATACCGTTTCAATCATCACTCCACGTTTTCTTATTCCGGAATAGGGTCAATCGAACGCTCCCTAAATATTGGGAAAAATGTGGGTTTTTTTTTCAGTCCAAAAAAGCTGGATTATCAAGGTTTTGGAGGCCATTGTTAGTGTGTACAACTCCAGGATATTGGCTAGGTCTATCCTTTGCTGTTTTGTCAGCAGGTATGACGATCCTACCATATTTTCACTATAAAGTTGCAGATGAAAAATAAAAAAAAGACAAGTTCAAATTTCACTGCAAAAGTATCAAGTTTCAGTTAATCAAAACTAAAATTGAAAAAGTGATTGATCAGTCGTAGGTTGTGCTATTCAATAAAATTTCCATGCTTTTAGTTTGTTCAATAAAAAAACAGTGTACAATAATGTTGATGGAAGAATGCTTGATGCTTGATGCTTGATGTTTAGAACAAATAAGGTAGGATATGATTTTGACCATTAAAATTAGATAATTAACAGGGAATTATATGAAACAAAACATACATGCTGAACTTACTTGCAATGATAAGCATGCCCGCACCTACAAATACTTATGTCCTCTTTATTACGGAAATCATCTAAGCAAATGGCACAGGTCTAAACAAAACAAATGTCAAAATCAGGGATTTTATGTGACACAAAACAAAATAAAAAAGGTTGAGTTCAACAACATTTTAATTTTCGCTAGGGGAAAACGCCAAGACACAAAAGCAAAAGGTCCAGGCTTTACTTTTCATAGGGTGAATGCCAACAAAGAGTACATAGCGGGTTGGATAATTCAACAGAGGTCCAGGTCCAATGAGGGCTGTGGCGATATACTGCAAGCACTCTAAAGTTTGCAATTAACAAGCTATCTTAGACTTTCCATGCATTTAATCCACTCTAGGTAATACTCAAAGGAAAAATCCTTGAAAAAAGCCACAGCCTCTAAGGAAGACACTTGTACTGGTAAGTACTGGTAAAGGACTTCCAAGGATCCCTCCCTTCCAGAGAAAGGATACATCCACCTTCCAGAAATGGAAATTGTCACACAACAAAAAAATAATTCCTGCTTTTGGGAAGGGCAAAGAACAAGCAGTACCGTACATTTCATGACAACTTTAGAGAAGTGCATAAGAACTACCATTATTGAGCACAAGAACTGGAAACACAAGCTTCGTAATAATGTGACACCACTCAACCATGCAAAGCACAAAAAGCGGTCACGCCAAAACGCAGACTGCAGACTGTGCAGACCAGAGGTAAAATGTGGTGTTACCCACACTATTATTGAGAGCTAACCGTAAACAGGCTAACCTAAATATTATTTAGGCCTAATTAGGCTTACCGAATGTTATTTAGGCCTACCGGTAGTTCAGACTAACCGAATTTTCATTTTACAGACGGCCTGCAAAGTCTGCAGTCTGCGTTTTTCAGTGTCCCCACAAAAAGGAAGAAGCTCAAGATCTCTCTACCTTCCACAACTTCACCGGTACCAGCTTGCAAAGAGACTATCCCTAAAACACAGAAGACCCCGGAATAGAGAGATGTGGATCAGAAGATAAAGGCATATGCAGACCAAGAGCTACATGTAAGTAAAAGAGAGAGAGTGAGATTTTGAGATGAGAGATGTGGTTTTAATTAAGCAACTTGACATAAGCACCCCATACAGACAAGTACCTAATATTAGTCAAAGCCACAAAAAAGGTCCATGATAATATATAATTTTTAAATTATAAAGTCAATTCTTGCCTTGTGGACACCCCGCTATTGTGGACAATTGCTATTACAGACAGAAGTTAAATCCCTGGCTGAAACTACAAGGAAATGTATGGAAACAACTCCCCCTATTATGGAATTGGCGACACTTTTTTGTGCTCCCAAACCAACATTTTTATTGTTCTACTCTCGTTACAATGGACCAATACACGTATTGAATGGCAAGTTTGCATTCTGCCGTTTGTACTTTCTGTCCACAAAAAATGACAAATATCTGAATGCAGCAAAAGGTTTCCACTCTGATTTTCAAAGCACTTCCACCGTACTGTACCGGTATTTGCTTTTGTGGCATCTTATTTGGTTTTCTCAGTTCAATGTTCTTGACAGACTTGTAGACGTGTAGGCTCAGTTGACCGTCCTCCTTCTTCGGCACACAAGGTCATTCTAGCTATACCACTGCCCATAATGAGTGCATTGAGTCTCGATAGCTTCTCCCCTCATGAAATGACGGTCCCATGCAGGGGTGTCCACTATAATGAGAGTTGACTGTAGCCATTGATATGCCAGTCAACATAGTAGTCACAACAGAAACACAATCTGAGCAAAAATGGTGGATTATCGACAACAAGAACAATGTCACCAGAGCAAAGGCATCTGGGTAAACACGGAGTCCGCTTGGCACAGTGCATACAACTCACTAAGCAATATGATTGTCTTTTCCTCTCTCTTGTAAGAACAGAAGACAGGGGCTTAGGGGACAATTTAACCTGTAACATAGACAAGGTTGACTGACACCAGTTTTCAGAGGAAGTTACTGTCTCCGTTTAGGTGAGACACCACTGTTTCAGTGCATGCCGAGTAGCTGCCATAATTTATCTGGGACTGCATGTATTTGTTTGAGCAGGTTGACGTTTTGGCAGCTATTCAGCTCATGTGGACCTGCTATACCCACACACCCATACACTCACAGAGGACAGCCACAACACCGGGAACTTCATCCCCTACTCTTCTCAAATAATGCGTGGGGTTTTTAACGTCCCACAGGGAACTAAGACTTGAAAGAAGAAGACTTGAAAGTCTAACCATTTGCGGATGTAACTACAAAGGCAGCACTTTCTCCTCAGTTATTTTAAGACCCCCAGTGTTGGTCTGGCCAGAGTCGAACTCACGACCTCCCGCATGGCCACTGGTGCGAGGTACTTTGCCGATGATTTTGTTGTAACTGCTGCCACCATGTTAGTCAACAGAGTAGTCACAACAGAAACACAATCCGAGCAAAAACTGGCAGATTATCAACAACAAGAACAATGTCACCAGAGCAATGGCACCTGGGTAAATACAGAGGTCACTTGCCATGGTGTGTGCGGCTAGCTAAGCAATACGATGAATTAACACAACAACGTCTTATGGTGATAAATAAATCTGTTCAAAGTCATCTCCGCTCACATCAATCTTGCTGAAAGACCCAACTATGAGATAACAAAGACATACCAAGCACGGTGTGTCTTTTTCATCTAAGGTGACAAATAATATTCTCCAAGCAATGTTGTAGCTGGCCTTGGATAATCACACTGCCAGGCAAGGACCCTGTAACTGGCTCACAATGTCTTAGTTCTTGCTTGTTTCTCAATAAAATTGCCTGATTAATTGATTGACATTACATGTACTTTTACTTCCTGCCCAAAGCCTAATGATAATGATAATGATAATGATAATGATAATGATAATAATCAACATGTGTTTGAGCAGGCTAGTCAAGAGTACCTAGAAGAATAGCAGCTATATGGACCTCCCCACTCTCCATACCAAGAAAAGTAAAGGCCACAAACACGTTTGCTTACCCAGTTCTGCAATACTATATGTGGTCAAGTGAATGGGCGATAGAAGACCTACAAGAACTGGACAGAAAGACCTGAGCAGTAACAGCGCAGAACAAAGGCAAGCACAACTCTGAGTCGAAACCGACCTTACATCTATCCCCAGATTTAGGTGGGAGAGGCTTAAAAGAAATAGAGATACAGGATTAAGTTACGAAGATAAAGAC
Source organism: Montipora capitata (assembly GCA_949126865.1). NCBI lineage: Eukaryota > Metazoa > Cnidaria > Anthozoa > Scleractinia > Acroporidae > Montipora > Montipora capitata. Next base: position 49,184,960 of record OX421445.1, read on the forward strand.
CGCACACTACACCACGACCAGTAAAGATCCCCATATAGATCTGAAGTAGTGAGAACCTTTCAGGACGTCAAGGTAGCAAAAAAGAGTAGACTTACGCCCAGCAATTAAATGTAGATGTAACATTCGACAAACAGCACAAATCCACCTCAGTAACAATGGGTGAGAAGGAACCTGTGTTCAAGATCAGTAGTCCAAAGTACATTCAACCAACCCTTAAAGAGGCAACAGATGCAAAGTACAAACAAAACGTCTCCGAACAACTATGGCTTGGCAACTATGTCACTCAATGCTGGAAAGATAACGACATCTCGAAACACAACTTCAGCCCAATCATGAAGTGGAAAAACATACCTGACGTCGTACTATTAAGTGTACACACTAGCATTCTACAACAACTCATCCCTACAAAGGTTTACAGAGTAAAGAAACAAAAAGAACAAAGTTTAGATTTAGCATGCACACTGTGCCACAGTGCAGAAGAAACCGTCTCACATCTATTATGCGGCTGCTCTGCTATTGCCAAACAATCTACAAGACATGATAGAATGTTAAGGTCGATTTACCATGTCTTATTATCAGTTTATAACATGGAAAACGACGACTCCAAAGCATGGTATAAACAAGCGATCCCAAAAGCAAGTACGGAAAATGACAAAGCTAAAATTCTCTGGGACACGCCTATATGTATAGATAAGGTGCCAGAGAATTGAGCAAACAAAACAGACATGACGATCTTTGATAAGAAGAACAAGGTTATCATCCTAGTGGAAGGAACTGTATGTAATATTGTACAGATCAACGATATTAGGAACGATTATAAGAAGAGAAAGTATCTGGATTTAAGACTGGGTCTTGGCAAACTCTATCTCGACTACAAGATCAAGAAAACCAATATAGTGTTTAACTTCTTGGGAGATTTCAACACCCCCCTAAAGAGAGAACTCTCTGATTTTGCCCACAAGAAAGATGTTACTAAAGTGCTAACTAACTGTCAGGTTGTGGAATTTGTAGGGATAGATCTTCCAGATGGAGAGAGAATGAAAACTGTCTTGGAAGAAGGATACAAATATTGGGGAATTCTTGAGTTGGATAGTGTTTTGAATGAAATGAAAGTCAAGCTTAAAGGAGAGTAAGTATATTAGGAGACTGAAAAAAGTGTTGAAGTCCAAACTGAGTGGTAAGAACACAGTAATGGCTATCAATACTTGGGCAGTGTCAATCATGGCCTATGGGGCTGGAATAATCAACTGGACCATCCTTGCAGTGATGTAGATCGTCTACACCAACCCAGAGACAACTGGGGTGCAGGAGTGTGTGAGAGCAGAGGAAAGTGGACTCGCTTACTTCGTTGAGACAAGTACTGAGATGCTGTTGATAGCAGTGAGGAACAAAAAAGGACTGAGCAATGTTAGTGAGGCTCCTATTAAAGGCATTCAGATAGTGGAAGAAGATTGAAAGATTAAAGGAATGGAGAGGTAAAGTTCTGCATGGCCAAATTTAAGGCAAACAGAGGATGTTAGGCATAAGTCATCCTGGGACTGGCTGCGGAAAGGAGATCTCAAGAAAGAAACGGAGGGGCTGATAACAGCTGCACAAGATCAGGTACTGAGAACAAATTTGATTAAGGCTGAAATTGACAACAAGAACTTTTGCCCCTGTGCCGAATGTGTAGGAAAAACCAGAGTCTGTCAACCATATCATCTGTGAATGTAGTCAAAGTCAAACAGAATAAAAACGTCATGATAACGTGGCCAGAATAATCAACTAGGAACTTTCGAAGGAGAATGATCTGCCCCATGCGAGTAAATGGTACGAACATGTCCCAGAGAGAGTTGTCACAGTGAAGTCTGATGAGGGAAAGCTGCTGTGGGACATCACCATCCAAACTGACCACGTCATTGAGCATCGTCAGCCTGACGTAGTGTTTCTGGGTAAGCAGCAAGGACAGGGAGGCGCGGTGGCCTCATGGTTAGTGTGCTCGACTCCGGATCGAGTGGTCCGGGTTCGGGTCCTGGCCGGGGACATTGTGTTGTGTTCTTGGGCAAGAAACTTTACTCTCACGGTGCCTCTCTCCACCCAGGTGTATAAATGGGTACCGCCGAATTTAATGCTGGGAGGTAACCCTGCGATGGACTGGCATCTCATCAAGGGGGGAGTAGAAATACTCCTAGTCGCTTCATGCTACAATAACCGGACATAAGCGCCGGCTTGATGGGCCTCCTAGGTTCGTAGCATGCATGGACTGCTTAGAAGCGGCTGCAATTTGCGCCTGTGTATGCTTCCAGTCTGCTGGGGGTAAATTGATCATTGTAAAGCCCTTTGGGACGTTGTGATAAGGGCGCTATATAAATGCACCACTTTACTTTTTACTTTTACCTTATTTTTACAGTGCCATATAATTGACATAGGTTAGCGGTACCCAGGGATGCCCGCATCGAGGAAAAAGAAAGAAAAAGTACCAGGATTTAAGAAGAGAAGTTGCTTGGTTATGGTGTATAAATGTTACTGTAACGCATGTAGTGGTTGGGGCTTTGGGTGTGGTGATGAAGAACTTACAAAGGAGTTGTCAGCATATAGGAGTGACTGTACATGTAAGAACGGAATTTCTGCAGAAAGTGGTATTACTTGGAACCGCAAGAATTTTGCGAAAAGTTCTTGAGGCCTGAGGCTACATGTGGTAGCTTGCCTTCAATGGAATAATGACCAGTGAATGTTTTTAGTGCCGATCGAGGTACTAATTGGGGACACTGTACAGAAATCAAACCAAATCATATCACAAGGCTACTGCCTAATGGTCGCCCAGTTGCCTGGGTGTGGGTGACCAAATTTCTGAACGAGTAGCCTGAATGGGCACCTAACTTATCGCAAGGTGATTCGTCCTCACTTTCTTGAAAATTTGATCCCAGCTGGAGATTAAACGATGAGAAACCGATATGGTTGGAGAGAACGGCAGCTAAGCAAATTCCACTATTAAACAAGTCTTTAACCTGTAGACGTGTTCAATATTGTTAAGGGCTTTTGTGGCATTACCTCCTGGTAGTGCACAGAGACTGGGTCGCATCGTTAATGCTGGGTTAATTAATTAAGGCAATTCTGGGCTCTTGAAAAAGTGGCTTGGGCTACTAACATTTTATGTTGGAAGCCAGAAGGGCTCCTGGAAAATGTCCTTAGGCAGCAGCCTTGTATCAAATCAGAGGTTGGTTTTTGAGGAGAGGGGAAAACCGGAGTACACAGAGAAAACCCTCTTGAAGCAGAGTGGAGAGCCAACAGATTCACCCACATATAACCAGGGCTGTCAATCCCCAAAGTGTTTAGATACTGAGAATTGATAGGGATGGGATGATAGATGACGTCATAATGCTTGTGACGTCATATTACGTCTTTAACACAAAAAATAGTTCGTTGACTCTTTCAACGTATGATCGATATTTAAGTCGAGAATCTTTACAATTTTTTCAGTTACGTTTGTCTTTACAAGTTGGAAATCATTTAAAGTTAGAAGTCCTAACAACTCCCTCCGAAGCGCAGTAAAATCAATTGACATCTTCAATCTCCACAATTTGACACAAGTACACAAGACCTCACGCAACCTAGGCAAAAAGTCAAAAAACACGTGAAAAAGATGTCATTGGCATTGCAACATTTGATTTGATTGGTTTGTTTCGGACCAATCACATTATTGCTTAAATTATAATCCGTCAATACCAACGAGTGGTTTACCGAAGCTGAGGAAACATTTGAATTTTGTTATAATCGATGTTAAAATAACTCAAACAACAAAAAGTATCTGAAATTTTATTGTTGAGAAAGTCTATTCTCACTAGAATTGACAAACTTCAGCGATTAATCGGGAGATTTCAGGCCGTAATCTTGAGACCGGGAGATACGGCCCAAAAGCTGAGGTGTCCCCCGGATTATCCAGGAGAGTTGACAGCCCTGTGTGACACTAATCTGGGAATCAAACCCAGGCCACATTGGTGGAAGGCAAGTGGTCTCACCACTACGCAATCCCTGCTTCCAGACATACATTGTATTTCTGTTTGTCAATTCTCTCGGCCCAAAAGGTGACGTCAACTGAAAGATACATCTGACACAATTTAGACTGAAATCAAAATTGAAACTTACATCATTCTTCAGTGAAGAACTTGCCAACCATTTCTTTTTGTAGTTTGTCTAAAATGAACAAAGAAATAAAACCTTTTTGGTTGTGATATCAGTTTTTAAATTACAAGAGATGTGTATCATAGCTCAGCGATATATAATGTATATAGACCTTATTCATCAATGGAACCTAGCTCTTTTATCATTCTTTTGCTAATGTGCAAATTAGCCTACCAAGCCTCATTTTAGAGCAAGTTAGAATTATTTTCAATTTACTGTATGGTATCAAGACTTGGTAGGTTTAAATTTGCACTTGGACATAAGAATTATCTGTTATATAGAGGAGTGTTTTAATGGCAATACTACTCATAAACTTCATAGGAAACTACATCTGGGACCCGAGTGGTGATGTTTGTTTGACTGTGCAAACAGTCAGTGAAAGATTTGTGAAGTTCTCTGAAGCTGACATAAAATCCTTCTCTCAAAAACAAGAAAATGCTAATACGAAGAAAAGAACTTCAAACAACTTCAAATTATTCAAAGAGCTCCTTGCAAGTGAAGAAGAAATGCGAAAATTGAAGAAATTCCTGCCACCGAGCTGCAAGAATTTGTGATCAAGTTTGTGCTTGCTGTTAGAAAGAAAAACTGGTGAGTTAAATTAACACTCCTGTCTGCATAATAATAATAATAATAATAATAAAAAATTACACAGTGGCTTGAAGATATGAATTTTATTTTCTCGTGTTAAAAACAATTTATTTAACTCACTCTCTGCACTCGCTCGTAAAATATTGGTTT
>OX421445.1:49207358-49219858 GCA_949126865.1 Montipora capitata
TGAATCCGTGAACAAGATCTCTTGCCAAATTATACCTTTTTACCTCCATTCATCCCTCTCATTGAAGGAACAATTGAATAAAATAAAGGGTTCTGGACTAAATCTATGTTCTTCCTATGTAATTAAACCTACTTCCTTTTAAAAAGGGTTCTTACGAAAAACGTTAGCTGTTTTTTTAATGGTATTCCCGGCTCTGTTTGCGGACTTTCCTCGTCTCAAGACCATGTTTCATGATCGTCTATGTCTGTCACAAGATTTCAAGATATCGTCCACGTGCAGTGATCGACGATAAACGATTGCCATTCGGGGTTGTCAAAACTGAATATAACCGGAAGCATGTGAGCGCGAACATAAGCAATACTCTGCTTTGCGCGCATACATTCTAGTAGAACACATGGCAATTAATTAAAATCATACAAGCTATGTGGAAGGGAAAAACTCCTTGCATCGAAATCAGTCAAGAACGAATAAATAAGTTCCGGGAAAGGTGACGAGGTCATGATTCCATCCTAGTAAAGACACCGAAACTTGGAACTCGAGTAAAGTAACCATTTTTAACGTCGATAACTCATAACAGTAATTCAACTGACAAACGCGCTCATTTTACTCCCCCCTCTTCATCAGTGCTCCGTTTTAGGGGTATTTAAAGCTACTTAGCTACACGGAAAGGGAAGAAGTCGAAACAAGGATGCGAGATCCGGGAATCGAACTCACGACCTCTTGCACCAAGGCCGCGCACTAACCCACTGTGCCATCCAACTAAATTTGACAACCATTCACAGTTATGTGTAACTATTTACCGTAAATCGTACAGTTGCGAGGCCAGGCGGTGTAAAACGTACGCTGGAGACCAAAGTGCAGATTAATGATCAAATGAAGACTGAGTGGTAAAAAATATAATCTTTTTTGCAATGTTAATCTTAAGCCTCATTACGCTAGAGAAAAGGATTTGGGTTGTTTCTGGCCGCAATATGCATTTTAGGGTGGCCGCTTGCGAGACCACTCTTATCTCCCAGCTTGTCAGTGTAGTGGAAAAATGTTAACTAAAGGACACTTTGTGAGCTGACTAGCTTTTCGAGCGTTCTTTCGTTCTGCTAAGTCGACACTAACGCTCACAATTGAAATCTCTCTTACCGTGGTTTATTTACCTTTATTTTATGAACGGGAATGTGTTAACACCGGGAACTAAAACGCGTAGCATATCATAACGAACCGTTCGAATGAAGTGGCAATTCATTCGCGAACCTAATGGTGTACACCGTATTTTTCCTATGTAACACGAGTGGTCACATTGAGCAATGACGTCACGATTCCCGCCCGGTATTTGCATTAAGGCCAGCGTTTCAGTTCGAGGTCGGAGAGAACGCTCAATGATTCCAAATGAGCTTCACCCCTCGTTGCCGCGGCTTCACCACTTAATTTCCAACCTCCAAAGGAAAAAAATAACCTATGGCACCCAGGGTACTCGAAGATGTCAATTTTATGTTCTCGAGGCTAACCCTATGTTAGCATCGGCAACGAGTGCAAGTACCAGAAGTACAACTTGTATTCGTTCTCGAGTAGTGCTGTGCTCGATGTATTTCATCCGCGGAGTCAGTCAGGGCAGGAGAAAAGGCGACGGAAGTTTGGTCAGTCTAGAGTTAAAAGAGGGACCCACTGCAATCAACTGAAACACTGAATAGAAGCTGCCTACTGGGGTCAGCATTAGGGCCGCTACAATTCAAGTGTCACTGCTTCCTATATGTGCAATATTTTTTTCAAAGAACATTGAATTTTTGACTAAAGGTTTCGATTATTCAATAAGGGAATTTAAAAAAAAACAAGATTGCCAAAACAGTGGAAAAGCAACGAACCAGAGTAGTTTAATGCTCGAAGATTATTACCCAAAGAAAACATATAAAACAACCAATAATAACCGAACGTTGCCAACAGTTTAAAGCAAACTACCCATCAGCATTGTACAGAGCATACAATTTAACGAAACAAATTGTGTTTATAGGTACAATGAACAGAACTTGAAATTCTGTGCTTATAAAGAATCACGCTCATCTCGATGGGAGTGCCGCCTGGCACTAAGGTTTGCATCACATGAGAGTAACACAAGGTTCGCAGCCAATCACTGGTTAGGCCTTAATGGCTCAAGCAATAGTTGATAATTATGATGCGGTGACCTGTCAGAAACGCATGATATTAGCCTCTGAGGCAATCCACCTTCATAACAGCGCTGACAGTCTGCTACGCAAAAGGCGCCTAATATCTATCAAGGAGGGAGTGAACGTTTTAACACCAGGGCAGTGACAAGATCGCATTTCTCACATCCCCGACAGGAGAATGCTGACATTTTCAGCGTATTCTTTACTCTGCGGACCAACCCCTCCCAGCTTTACAGGTTTCAATGTCGGGTGCGCCGGTGTCCACTCTCTCGGACAGTACAAGTCATTGAGGCACAGCCAGATCAAGTCTGGTTCCACTGATGCAAAATCTTTGAATGTTTCTAAAGCCACCTGAAAAACAGAACAAAGAAGTGACAGCAAAGTAGAAGTTGCCTTCCTCTCCAAAGTAACATTCTTCAATAAATATGTACATTTGAAGTGCGGGTTATAAACGAAAGGTGGAAAGTGATCCTCGCACGGCTTCGCCTCATGGGCTATTGACCCGTCCCGTAGCCCTTGGGGGCTACGGGTCTAATTGTTAAATAGACACCTGAAAAACCCAGTCGGTTCCAACTGGACCCGAACCCACGACGCCGCGATCCCGGTGCAATGCTCCACCACCCGAACTACGAGACTTGACTGCAAGTCAGTTGGGTCGTGGGTTTGATTCCCGTTGGGGGTCACCTGGGTTTTCCAGGTGTCTATAAAGACTGAGGCAGTTGCTTAAATTGTCCAGTTAAGTGCGACGAATTTTCTGTTAATTTTTTTGTTCAGTTTCTGTCAGAGCTTCAAGGAATTTTGCACTTAAATACAGTTCGAGAATCAACATTCTACTGTTTTCATCACTGTGAAAAAATTAGTCTTCGTTCACACAGTACAATTGTAAAACCGAAAATAACTCTTAAATTACGAAGTGCGGGCTGTTTGCTGTAAAGAGGCTTAATTTCTCTCGAGATTGCTTGAATGGTATCTACCAGGAGCTAATGAGCTCCTGGATCTACTAATACACCTTGGTGGCTTTGAGTTATGACAAAGTGGTGTGGTTATCCAGCGAATGTTCCAACGTTCGCACAAATAAGACATTCGCTAAAATTTCGACATCTGATGGCTGTCACCGACGGGATTAGGAATCGAGTTCCTTCGTCGCCCGCAATCGAAGGCTCTGAGAGCCAACTCAGTCACGCGTGTAGCAATCACTTAGGTGGTTCCGAGGCTCACTTAAGTATAACAACAACCAGCTTGCTTGCAATCCTGACAAGATTCTAGCGGATTGTTATGTTACGACGTTTTCTTGTGTGACCCATTTTCCAGAGAATTCGAGTAGAAAGACGCCCATACTACCAACAACTTAGTCCGCAAAAAGGCAAAGTCGTACACGATCAACAAGTGCACGTAGCTTACACCTGTTTTAGAAGCATGAAGTGACTGAGATTATTGCCATTTCCCCCCCCCCCCCCAACCCCATACTCCATGAGATGTCAGGGTGGAGTCAGGGTGGTTTAGTGGTCATCAATCGTGCCTCCCACCTCTGTGACCCAGGTTCAACTCTGGCCTAGGTCATATGTGGGCTGAGTTTCAGTCGATCTCAACGTGACTCCGAGGGTTTTTCTCCGGGTACTCCGGTTTTCCTCCCTCCTCAAAATCGACTCCCAGTCATTTACATCTGGCTGGGTTTGCGGTGCTCCGAGATCACACATGGATCGTATGGCGGCAGCCATGGGCGCCTTCACATGCATTCGGTCCGATCTCGTTGAGCCGGTTGATCCTGAAAAGCCCTTGTAGGGAGGGGTCAAGTAAGCGCACATTTACTCCATCGTAGTGTTACTTCATGAATGGAATTTGACAAGAAGACTGAACGACGATTAAACCAGTTTTAAAATGTTTGTACGGTTAGCGTGGCTCTATGTTATTAAGGGAACTCCTAATGGGACGAATTTTTAGCCGGTCAAAAATTGGACTGGTAGCGTGTGAACGTAGTATTACTTCGAGCGCTATTACGGCGGTACCCATTGATACACCCGCGTGAAGATGGACAGTGTGGAGCAAACTTTCTTGCCTAAGTTAACAAGTTAAACGCGACGTTTGAATGAATGTCGTACCTAATTCATTGGCGTAACGATCGCTAAACCTACAGTAACTCCTTGAAGCGACAAGTGCTTCAAACGTTGCGCTAACGTCCATCTTAACTTCATGAACTGAATTTGACAAGAAGACTGAACGACGATTAAACCAGTTTTAAAATGTTTGTACTTTTAGCGTGGCTCCGTGTTATTAAGGGAACTCCTTAAGGAACGAATTTTTAACCGGTCAAAACTGGACTGGTACCGTGTGAACGTAGTCTAAGCTGCCAATTGGCGAGGGCAGATCAAGCAAGTGATTTTGAGAAAGGCTTCGGTGCCATGCATCACCAAAGCACTTGATGTGTCTTGCCCAAAGAATAGTGAAACGTGAGGCAAATCAAAATCGCCTCGTTTGTTACCAACCTCTTGCAATTCCTTGGGTTGTCGAGCGCTAAGATACTGACAACACACCCAAACCGCTGGACTGAGATTTGTATCACTGATCTCCAACTGCCTGCACAGGATACCCAAGCTCCTCAGGACAGTTAACTGCAGCTTGAAGGTCTGGGACTGAGAGTAAAGAGGGCCTGTCTTGATGCTGACTTGAGATTGCTTATCTAAGAACTTGACTAGAGAGGGGAGGGCATCCTTAATGACGCGGCGTTGCATAAAGGTGCCTGATGCTCCGGCCATTGTACAAAGAACATTAACAGCTTTGATTGCAACCACCTAAATGAACAAGATTGGAAATGCAAGAAAATCAACAAGACTTGCATTCACTTGAATACAAAAGAAAAATGAATTGAAAGATCATGTAAAATATTTCCACCGAAAAGAATATCAAAACATTCGCATATTCGAATTTCAGTCGTCTTGGTAGTGTTCCAACCTCAAAGGAAGCACACCCAGACCCCCTGTCAACGCAACACAACGTCATCTGAACACTGTTTTGTTGGCGGGGGTGTAAAGCTGTAAAGCCAAGATTTCCTTTCGAGAGTAAATTCTTTTTTGTCCATAGATACGACCACATTTTAACGATTTTTGCTACGACTTTTGCCTCAGTTTACACAGACACATAAACATAACGATGTTCACACTTGTTGTAAGAGTGTAAGGGAAGCATGAGCTGGTAGAAATGGACAGGTCACACTATTTAATAACTTACTGAATATTTACGGGAACCACACAACCTTACACTTTGGCCTCCTGGCTGTTCTTTAGTTAAACCCAAAAATTATACTGATATTACTGTCACAAACTCGACAGGCAACATGGAATACATTACTTGTTCATCATCAGTAAATCTCTTGATCATTGGTGGCCATATTCGATGAATCAAAGGGAGAAGTTGATCTTCTGATTGGCTGATGGCTTGGACACCTGCTTCAATAGTGTCCAGCACTACAAGACGCAGCAATGGAGACTTTGATGACAAAAAATGGGAACATTTTTCCAACACCTGTACACACACAACATCAAATTAGTCATCTAATAATGTTAACACAAATGTTAACACAATATCCTTTTGTTTCTAATAATATATATGCAAAAATTTCTCGATTCTGATTGGCTGAGAAATACAGTTCCACGGTGCAGAAAAGACGTAATTCAGTGCAAAAAGTGGAAATAAACCAAGCATTCTGATTGGTCAACAATAAAAAAGGTCTTAGAGAGTCAATCAAATGCGAGCTCCGGATGAGATAATTTTTGCGTGATTGCACGCGTTTCTCATATACATTGAAGTCACTATCTCTTTTCTGATTGGCCGAAAGCGTACAGTGAATTTTCGAACTCACCGCCTGTGACGCCATCAAGCCGCAGATTATACAATAATCATGTCAAGGACACTCAAGGTCACGGGTAATCATGCCATGTTCGACCGCGGTGCATGATTTGTAAGGGTAATCATGTCAAGTTCGCGCACTTTGTGTTGCTTGCCGTCAGTGAAGAAGCAAAAATATGACTTCTTCAGTTAGGCTTATTTATTGCTATTTACTTTCTCAACCAGCTTTTTTCAATTTTTCACATATTGTCTAAGGCTTAGAATTTTTTGTCAATCAAATTATATGCCGCTGAATGGTATATTTTTACACGCTTAGAAATAAATTATCAGTTCCACTCACTGTCGTGACATTGTTTTTTTTTTTTCGTTCAGTGTATACTGAAAAAATTATTAGATTCGGTTTTTGTGATATCCAGAATAATCAAGGTCTCGGTAAGGGATGTCAGCCGATGCCGATAACCCCTACCTCCACCATCCAAAAGAAGTCGAAAACAATGCCTATGCAGATTTTTTTTTGGGGGGGGGGGGGGGGTAAAAGAGGTGTATTATGGGATTTGTGCAAGTAGTGAATCCGCGACAAAGCATTACTAAACCCTGACGCACCTACTATCTCTTAAATCGCAAAATAGAAAGACCACGAGCTCTTAGACCACCTCAAGTCGGAGCCCTATTTCTTTCGCCTTCAAAAAGTAAGCGTAGTCATATACGGTAAGGAGGGGTGACAACATCACAATTCTGGAAAAGGGTCAATCGAACGCACCCTAAATCCGATTTATCTTTCCAAAATATAATCTCTTAGGTAAAAGCAATAACACCGTAGTTGGTTTCATATTACTACGGACAACTTGGGCAGTTGAAATATATTAAAAATAGAGGCCCTTTGTGACTTTAGTAAACTACAATTGAACATTTAATGTTGCTGTTCCAAGTCTCAAAATTGCTGTATTGATTTTTCTTACGTTTTAATGTTTTGATTGGCATTGATGAGATTTCTTACAGCCTATAAAGTCTGTCCTTGTTTTGTTCTTTTTTCGGCCTGGAAATAGCTTTCACGAGTTCCCTTTCCGCTTTGCTTTTTGTTGGTCGCCATCTTGGATTTATCAGCCGAGAAGAACAGAGAATGAAGTGATCCCTTTTGTTGTGCGTCTTTGTTTTTAAATTCAATGGTCTAGTCACTAAAACAAATTCCAGGTAAGTTGACAGGGTCTTTAGTTTTCTTTAAGGTGGCAATTTTCTTGTCCCCCCCCCCCCCCATCCTACAGTGGAAGCCTTTGGACATATCGCAGGCATCCAACCTCCATTTAGTAATGCCATTGTCAATAATACCCCACGAGTATCTAACATTATATAACCCCTGTAGGAAACGCATTGTACCAACCTGTGTAACATACTGCACATGTCTGGGAATTTCAGGTTTTCTGTCAGGCTCAAAAGTTTCCCCATCTCCACTCTCTTTGGGCTCTGTCATTCCTTCTTCTTGTTCTTGTTCATCGGCATCTAGGTATCCCAATGATAGTTGCTTTCGTTTATGATAATCTAAGAAAAACTGTCGTATATCCTCTGCAGACGGATTTTCTGCCTCAATGTCTTGTGGAATTTGCTGTTTGACCTGATATTTGGGTAAAAAATAAAATCCTGTGACATGTAAATGAAATGTAAGTCGTTTTCTTGTGCCCGAATGGCCCCATTTTTTGGTAAAGCAAACATAACTTTAGCCAATCAAAGGATAGCTTCATATCAGAACACTTGAATAACCACTTATTTTTCCTCAGCAGAAGAACAGACGGTCTGTTCTATTAAGAAACAAGAAGTACTATTAAGAAAAAAGCAGCTTTATGTTGTTCAGTCAATTGGGAAGGTTGCCATTAGTTTTGATTAATGTGCAAAAACCTCTGGCAGAATACATGGCCATTATTTGTCTTTAAAAACAGTGATATCACGACCCAAGATGCCAAACACGACCAAAGAAAAACGTGCAACGGAAACAGCAACGGCGGTCGTCGGTCAACATTCGCGGGTAAAAGTGCACTGTTACCCTCTGACGTCATAGATTTTGCACTGTTGCCCGCTCAGAGACTTTTGGCGGGAAACAGTTTTATTGTTAGATGTCATGTGACCTCGAAGTAACCAATGAGAGCGCGCGTTTTGGGGGGAAATATTCAGCTATATAGCAAGACTGATTATTTGTCAATGCACTGTAAACATATCAGATGATTTGGTGATAATACTATAGATGTAAAACATAACTTCAAAAAAGGTGCTATTCGTTGAGACACACATGTACAATGTGTAGTACAGCTTGAATCACCAGACATTATACAAATGTATTATGATTCAATTTCAAATTTTGTGACTAAAAAATTTTTGATAAATGCCATGACAACTTGCCCCTCCCAAGGGTATCTAAGTACCATTATATAATAACCCAAGTTATTCACGGATTTTGATTGGTTCTTGCCTATGATCTATTAGAGGACAGACGCACGATTGACGTCACCATCAGCTTTTATGCGAATTCATAAAGTTTAATTCTTTATTATATAAAACAAATAGATTCCATGTTGCCGTGGGTCTGTTCAGTAATAGATCACAGAAGACGTCAAAATGTGGTAAGAACATCAGTGACACACTCGGTTATCGCCTCGTGTGCCACTTTTTTGTTCTTACCACATTTTGATGTCATCTGTGATCTATTACTGAACAGACGCACGGCAACATGGAATCTATTTGTTAGATAATACATCACTTTAAGTACTGCACCTCAGGTTTGCCATCCTCAGTTCCACATTCTTTAACTGGCGCTGGAAACCACTTTTTGATCATTTGGACCAGCACATTCAACACTTTCATTAACAAGTACATAAGGTCATCAGGATAAAGATCAATAACAGAAAATATTTCCATGAGTGTGTCCTCAATGATAAACAGAATATCTGCGTTACTGTACTGTATCATCACTTTCAAAACACAGGGCGCTCTATGATTCATAAACACATACTTGAAATCGAGTGATATTGCATTCACCAGGTAGTCGGCATTTCTTGCTATGAGCTCATCCACTGACTTGTAATCACAACTTTGGCAAATTTTAGCCAGAGTTTCATATGCAGAGCAGCTTATGGCTGCATTATCGTTGCCCAGTTTTGCCATTAATGGGAACAAAACTCTCATTAAGAATGGCTCAAATTGTGATGAGCAAACCTTTGAAAACAGCCCAATTGCTTCAAGCAGCAAACAAGTGAGCTGAACATTGCTATTTAAGACTTCAAAGGGTAAGGTTTTCAATTTCTTGGTTTCTTTTTTCCCCAGGAGGAGATCGTGAGGATCTAATGACAGGTTTTTGTGCAGCATTGGAGGATTAGAGGTGACAAGGTTCCAGTTGGCATCAGAAATGTACTCCCTAATCAAAAGTTCTACAGCATTGTGCACTTCTGGCAGTTTTTCACTGTCTTTTCCAACTGCACTGTCAGCATTTCCAAACCCTGTCAAAGACAATAAAATGAATTTGTTCATTTTCATTTTTGAGATTCTGCAGTCTCCACCTTCCTTGCATTTCAGCAAAGTAGTGACATTTAAATGAAATGAATGATTGTGTAGTTTAAGTTCAAGATGAATGACAGAAGTGATCCTCACACTTAGTTGGAGAATTTAAGCAATTTATCATATGGCCCATACAGCCCCGCGCGCGCTTTCATTGCAAAAGTATTGGGAAAATCCCTGTATGAGGGCTGTATGCATTACCGCAAGAAGTGCCGGAAAAAGCCATACAGCCGTACTAGGAACACATACTGCTCCATGCGATGCAATTTTTGGGGGATCTCGTCGCTTTTAAACATCCAAGTAATTTACAGCCAGAAAAGCAAATGCAAACAACATATTAGATACATTTTCGGTGCAGATTTTTGTTTTTTATTTTGTCCTAACTTCATCTTCTGAGAGCTCTTAAATAGTGTAAAGAGCCCATATGATAAAATGCTTATTGACTGAGTTTAGGTCGGGTCGGACAGGAAAATATTTGGCCCTTGGTCACGGTGCACGGACCTTGCTGCACTCGGTCTGTACACCGTGACCTCAGGCCAAATATTTTCCTGTCCGGCCCGACCTAAACTCAGTCAATAAGTACATAATTATTATTGTCTCTTTTTTCAGGTGGCCCCAACTGAATTTGAACCCATGACCTCTGTTATGCCAGTGCAATGCTCTACCAAATGAATTATGAAGCTACAGTACAGTTGGGAGCATTGAAGTCAATTTGTTGGGCTCATTAATTCTGTTTCCGTGAAAGGACTCCATGATGGACCTGCTCCCAACTGTGTGGCTTCATAGCTCAGTCGGTAGAACATTGCACTGGCATTGCAGAGGTCATGGGTCCAAATCCCGTTGAAGCCACTTGAATTTTTCAGGTGCCGAGGTGCCTATAAAGTGACAATTGCTTAAATTGTCCAGATAAGTGCAAAGATCTTTTCTCTCAATTAGTAATATAATATGAAATATCAGATATTTGAACCATGGATTGAACAAGTTAAAAAGATCATCACAGTTCAAAGATGAAAAAGTCCAGGTTTGAACAGGATTCACACTTATGGGTTTGAATCTTTCTAAATCTCATTTCACGTTCATTCCCCAGTTCACACGTATGAAATTAAGCTAAGAAAATAATTTCATTCACCTTTTACACAATATATCTTGAACTCGCAATGGACCAGTTCCCAGTTAGCTTGATAACTTAGTGGTTAACCCATTGAATCCTTGGAATGGGATTTTACTCTGGGCGCGTTCTTTTGGTACTATTCCAGAAAAGGAATAAAAGGAATAGACGGTATTCCTGTTCTTTTGGGACCTATTCCGTTTTCAGAATTAACGGAATACTATTCCATTCATTCTCCCCCTGATAGCTGAATGAACAGAATGACCGGAATACCGAATATGCGTTCTTTTAGGAATTCAAAGTTTTGGCGTGAAAATTGAATAGAATAGCGATCCAAAGTTTCTACCGTAGATGTGGGCATGTGGCCTCTGCTCTGTTTCTTTACCAGTGCTAGAACAAAAGGAGCTGTTGTGTTATTTTTAAAAAAGTGCTCTTGCCCATCAAAAGAAATGAGGTTGGCATTAATTGGTTTGTACAAAAACCACAAACCTTTTTTCAAACAAGTCAAGATCAAGATGAAGAGTGTATGGGAATGCATTTGCACTATGCAAAGCACTCCCAAGTACAAAAAATTCTTGGTCATCTTTGTCCTTAAGGTTTTTAGCAAATGGAGCAGTATTCTGTAATTCCTAATCTGGAATGAAAAGAGCCAGGATACTCCCAAAAGAATGCACCCTCTGTCTAACGCCAAAAAATTTTACCTGTCAATGAGGGTGGTCCAGGGCGTTTCAGATGTCAATGGGTTAAAGCAGTGCCGCAAAATCCCACAGTCACAGGTTCAAATCCGGTTCAAGTCTGGACTTTCTCAGGCTTGCTTGCAACTGCTTAAATAATGCCAATCTAATGGTGATGATTCTTCTAATTTTCATTTCAATAAAATTACTAATTCCACCAGTGCAAGGCTGTGCTCTAACGGCCGCCCGGTCGCCTGAGGCGACTAACATTTGGCTTCGGGCGAGTGAGAAAAATTACCTGGTCGCCCGGCCGGGCACTCTGGCTTATTGTATTTCTAGCAGATAAGGCGGCTAAATATTTTAATATGCTGGTGGTTACAGTTTACCAAATCTCTCAGAAAATGTTTTTTCTTCGTACGAAACAATCGGTTCAAAGACCGTTCCAAATGATTTCAAATGTAACATAATCCGTGACTTTCCACGTGACGGCCGGCGGCCGCACGAATTTCGATTCTTACTCAAAAATAGCATTAAATTTGGAACGTGGAGTTTGGCATTTCTTGGTTATAGTTTTTAAAAAGAGTTGTTACTTCTGCTCTGACAGCGGTAAAGCGCGGAAGGCGAAGCGGTGCAATTTACTTTTGTGTGAACCCAGGAATCGCAGTTTATGCAAATTTAATATTTTTACGATTTTTCGCGGCTGCGCCTGCTTGGCTAAAATACATTTAGGTCATGGTTGTTTTTCCCCCGTATAAGAAATAACGAAATAAAAAAGGAAAAGAGATCATGTTATTTATTGTTGTTTTAGAAACAGAGCAATCCCGCGTTGTCTTTGGTTCGTGACAAATCATTGCGTGCCCTAAACAAATAACGCTGTGACTCGCGCTTCGACCGAATCCACAAAAAGCTCATTCCACTAAACATTTTACTGATAATATGAGGAAAAAATAGTTTAGTTCTGTCCTGTAGCGATGATTTTCGTCCAGATCAAGATGACATGCTCAAAAAAAAAATTGAAAGCTTTTGAGCCGCGGTGGTTTCATTGTTTTACGGCAGTTTTTACAAAAGCTCCACCGGAATCAAGCAGCATTGATTCACGTTTTGAAAATTTATTTTCAACCCAACTAACCAGTAAATAAGGTTTACCTGTATTAGACCCAAACGTTTTTACATGAACCTGTC
>OX421445.1:49234858-49237358 GCA_949126865.1 Montipora capitata
TCAGATATACACGTAATCTGACCAACGGCATTAACTTACAGTTATCTGACCATGAACACGAAAAAAATTAATAAATGTGAATGTCACTCAATCTTTATTTACCAATAATTCTTGTAGCCTTTGACAAAGTTTATTAAGTCTTCAAGCACAAAAATTAAATGGCATTCTTCTATAATACTAATTATTAACTTCAGGCTAATAAATACATAGTCAGTAGTGTTTCAACAGTTTTAAGATTGAACAAATTATTTAATTAATTTAACTACTCTCAGAAAGGGGAATTACTTTAATTAGTAAAGTAATTTAAATTATAAAAATGCAAATTTCCTCCACTCTACAGAAAAACAGTTGAAAAAAAAAAAATTCAAATTCCTGAAAAAAAAATTGATTGTCTTGGCTTGAAAATGGCAGCATTGTTTCCAATAAAAATGGCACTACTCACCAAACTACCATGGTAAGTTATTTCTGCTTTTAAACTACTCGATGATCCTGGAATAAGTCTAATTAATCACACCTCATAATACCTGCACCAGAGCAAGAGACAACCTCTTAAGATGAGCTGATGAATTAAGCAAGCTGCTCAATCTGTTCCCAAGAAGGTTCAAGTAACCAAGGACAAGATTCAAGCTTTGTATTTTCTTTGAATCATCACCTATCCTCATCATTCTGGGTAGCGATGTCAGGGCAGAATGAAGGTTTTCTTCCAAGAGAGAGTTCAGGAAACTGGAACCTTGCAAAATTTGTAAAATAATACACAACACTTGAGACACTTGGATATTACTGTATATGCTAAGTCAAAACAAGTCTAATAGAAGAGAAAGCTATAGTAAGTTTTGTTACAAATTATAACAGGGCATTCGATTGACCCTATTTTGGAATAAGAATACATGGAGTGTGATGATTTCAAACGATAAATGTATGTGTTGCGTTTTGAAGCAACAAGGATAATAAAGATATGTCAAATAGCATTTTAGCAGGTGTTTGACAATTTTAATGTGAATCTCGATAAAAACAAAAGATTTCTGACTTCTATTACATGTATTCCTATTCCATAATATGGTCAATTGAACGCACCCTAAATGTGTAGTCAAGAAAGGTCGACAAGGTTGGGAAGCTGCGTTGTAAGTGTGGTAAGAACTCACTTTGAACATGGACACCTAATATGTGTTCTCGATCAATCCCCAGACCTGATAACATTATGGTACACTGTATGTGGACCAAGCTTGTAGGTTTTCCTCTACCCTGACATTTCTTCCAGGCACTTTGTTTCAAACATCTCTTCATGAAACCAGAATTTGACACATCTGGGTTGAGTTTGTTATAATTTTATTTCCGTCCTTGCTTTGAGAAGTTGTAGAATTTGACTTCTGTTAATCCACTATTATTCATTTTCCCATTAAACTGTAGACGGCTTTGTGCCTTTTTTAGAAGTAAACCACCGCAATGCCAACTCTATGAGAAGTACATATACCTAGACAGGTTGCTGACAAGGGGAATAATTGGTAGTGAGGCATGGAAGGAAGATAGGAACTGGTAAAATAGGTTTTTTTGTGTTCATTAGGAGTGTCAAGTATTTATGAGTCTAGCAATCCTGCTGTCATTCTTATATTTCACAGTGAAAGTGAATAATCAAAGTGAAACTCAAATTCCTACTAAAAACGTAGCCTGTCCCTCCAGATGTGTCCATGCATGTCATTACATACATGACAATTCAGTGTCACGAAGTGTCCCCTTGCTCTTCCCTTCAACTTCAAAATCACTCGCATCTGGGATATGCAGACAATAATTATTTATGTCACAATGTGTCCCCTGAACTGCAGCCCTAAAGGAAAGATAACTTTAACCCTAATGAAAAAAAAAAACACTAGCCTCTATGCTAATTTGCCTCATTGCTAGAAATGGGAAGTAAATGTTCAGAACTGCATGTGATGGCGATCGAAACTGGGTCTGTATCAAATCATGATAAGTATTTCTGGACATACCAGTAAGTCTATCCCTTACCACTTCCAAGTTGTAGTGATAAATTCTTCAATACATTTCTGCTGAAAGATGCCACTTGTGCATAATCATCTTCAGTCAAACCAACCAGTAAATCAACCATTATAGGTACACAGGATTGCATTGAGTTAATGCAATTGATGAGCAGTTTGTTGCAAAACTTGGCAAGTGAGAGCCTAACTTTCCAGTTTGGATGAGTACATGTCATGTTTAGTCTTTCCAGAACAATTTTTAACTTTGAAGAGGTTTCACAAAACCAGTCAAAAGTTCTATTAACTCTTATGCTCTGCAGCTTATCTGGTTTTTCTGGAATTGGGTTTGAAACAGCAGCTTCTCCATTTTCCTGAAGCCTACTGGAGTGCTCTCCTTGGGCTAAAGAAACCAGTTGTGAAAAGACATTGTCACTATCTGTCGCTTTGTTTGGCAAATATATGTCATTCATTACCAAAGAAAGGATGTCTCCCCACAATTCAATGGCTTGTGTCAGAACTACATGACCTTG
>OX421445.1:49242358-49264858 GCA_949126865.1 Montipora capitata
ATTTTCCGATTATATGAATTTTTGTGTTTTCTCGGCGGTGTATCTGTAAAACCTTGAGGGTGTAGTAAAATTATCATTTTTCA
Organism: Montipora capitata; assembly: GCA_949126865.1. Taxonomy (NCBI): domain Eukaryota; kingdom Metazoa; phylum Cnidaria; class Anthozoa; order Scleractinia; family Acroporidae; genus Montipora; species Montipora capitata. The sequence continues at coordinate 49,242,442 of OX421445.1, forward strand.
CAGATGCTGTTTCAGTCGATATTCCTGTTTTATAGGCGTAAATCTACTCACGCCTTGTGAGTGTCCGAAATTTGTCCGGCATGAGATAAAAAAATTAAACGTCCGAAATTTTAACGTCCAAAAATTTTGTAATTCAAATGCTCAGTCAACGTATACGATTTGTAGGGGTTATATGGGAAACATAAAATGCCGAGAATAATCGGCTAATCCTAGTTTACGGCGACGAAAATAAATAAAATAAACTTTAACTTCACCTTGTGTCCTTGTGTCGATATGAGGTTTTCTGGGCTAGTTTTGAAATTTGCTTCTATCCTTCATTCAGTTTAGTTTATTTTAGTTTAGTTCATTTTTCCCATATAAACCCTACAAATCGTTTCGTTAACCCCATTTACACTACAGAAAAAAACGGTAACCCCTAAGGATGAAAGCTGGCAAATGTAATTTTTACTTTAAGCAAGGCAAGGGTAAATTTCGTAGTGTAAACTATCAAAGGTTGCGTTGCCGTGCCAATTTAATTTTCGGTTTTGAGTCCACGTTTAGAGGTTGACCCATTTTTGAAGAAATCGGTAAGGTAAAGACGAAAACCGGCACCTTGCCCTTTTAAAAGAACGTGTAAACGTTCTTGCTTGCCTGGCACCCAATTTTTAATCATTCCGCGCATGTCACAACTCTAAACGCACTCTCAGAAGTGGTAGTAGTTTTAAAATGGCAGAGAAAGGCAAGTAGACTGACGAGGAGGAAGGAAGGTTAATGGACCTTTGGGCTGAGGAAACCATTCAATTTTCCTTTGCCTTGGAGAGTTAATCAGTGTCGACATCGCCAGCATGAGAAGCAACAGTGTTTTTCTTCGGCAGTCGCGGTATCTCATTAAACGCTCCTTCGTCCTCAATTCCTCCCTTTTCTGTTTCTTTATTCCACGTTGTCGCCGTTCGTTTCTCCTCAGCTTAGTTTGTTTTCCGTAGCAAGGAGGTCACTGACATCAAGTCCGACGCCATGTTGGCAAAATGCGCATGCTCTGTTACAATTCTAAGCCTTGCCTAAAACAAACCTAGCAAGGATGAAAAAGTGCATGACTGTGTAAACAATCCTTGCCTTACCAGAATGTTAGCTACTCTTGCCGATTTTTATCCTCGCCTTGCTGTTTTTTTCCTGTAGTGTAAATGGGGTTAACGTTGTCGACTGAGCATTCGAATTATGTGTTTGGCATGGGTCGCCTGTGATTACAAGGGTAATTTCCAGGGCACAATTGTTCGAAAGCCGATTAACTTAATCCAGGATTAGCGTAAACTTTTGTTTAATGTTTTCAACTTTCTGGTTTAAGTTTCTTTTGCTTATTTTTGTTTCAATTTCAAGATTGATTTCTTCTAATGTAAACTTTTGCCGAATATCAACGTTGAACAGCATTTGGGAGTAGAGAAGTAACTCCTTGGTTAATTTTTAATCTGGGATTATTGTTACTCGCAATTTGAACAACCGGGCCCAGGAGTAAAGGAGTTATTTTCTTTTAACCCTTTCAGTCCGTTGTCCTTTCAGTCCGTTTTACTTGTCAACAGGAAACCCCTTAAGGCAGAAACTGAATTAAAGGGCTGACAACACCAAACATGTCCCCTTAAAACATGATATTTTTTGTGGATGCAAACCTTATCACTTTTCTCAAGTTAGCGAAATGACATGATTGACAGAAAATAATAATTGGCCAACTCCAGCCACGCAAATACTGAAAGGCCAGTTAACTCATTCATATATCGGTAAGTTTTTTTTTAATTTTTCTTGTGGACTCCTGATCTCACCGAAAAAGGTTTAATGACAAATAAAAAAAAAAAAAACATGTAGGCAATTTGTTTCACTGTCGTCTGCAAAACAAAACGGTTTTTGTAGAGTCTCGGGAAGGTGGGAGGGGGGGGGGGTGCGCATCCCCTGCACCCTCCCCTGTCATAATTCACAAGAATAGGCCATTTCCGAGTTTACGTCTGCCTCCTCTTCAAAGCGAGTCTAAGTGCGACGTTTTTGTGATAGAAATTAGTTATATTTTACATATGAATGAAAGCAATTTTCAATTAACACAAACTTTGCACTTATACTCGCTTTGAAGAGGAGGTTGATATGAACTCGGAAATGGCCTATTCTGTTAACGAAAAACTAGAATTTGTGTTGTTGTTAAAGATCTCTTGTGACCTGCAACACGTAGCAACGATTTTGCCCTTTTTTTAAATGAAATTTCCTGTCGTTTTTTTCTTTTTTGTTGGGGGGGGGGGGGGGGGGGTAATAAATTATAATCAGTTTAGGCCATTTCATTTGGTTCAATTTTTTGCTACAAAAAAAAGCCCAAGTTTATCAAAACTGTTAGCAGCACAAGTTGTCTAATATTAGCCTTTCAAAGAAGTGTGCAGCATCTTGGAAAAGAATAATATTAATTTTACTGTTGCTATCTGTATCATTGTCCAGCAACAGGCAACAAAACTAAACAGTCATTAAAAATCTCTCCCTGTGTATCCATTCCACCAAACATTAACAGAGTAGATAAATTGTCAGCTTCAACAGACAGACTTTCATCGTTATCTAAATAAAAATACAAATAAAACGAAACAAGATTAGGGTACAAAACATGACATCCTTACATTTGGTTTTTGCCTTTGAAATCAAATATGTCAATATGATTATCTAAAATCCATATTGTTATGCACAGCGTAACTATAAGACTTAACCCACTATGTTTTGGGGACTTGAGAGCCACGTGGAGTGTGTGCGTGTACTTTTCTGACATACTGCGTTGTTCCAACACGAAGATCACTGTTTAAAGCAATGTTAAAAGTATTGTACCCAATAAATTCCTGCTGGAGGTCACACCCTTTGAAGTGGAATGAAAACTCTGAAGGTCGAAAGTGTTAAGTGATCTTGACATTTATCTGGCCAATTTAAGCAACTGTTGTCTCTAATAGACACCTTTAAAATTCATGTGGCTTCAACAATAACACTTCACTCTATCGTCTATGACCTGCACGTCACATGAACATTTCTTTCAACTTGGAAAGTGGTGGTCCAGGCCAACGTTTTGTGTCACTTCGGGAACAGATCAACGAACCACTTGATTTGAGTGAGTCTACAACATTTTGACCACTGTGATGATGAATATCGTTGTCGATAAGAGTACAGACAACCACTTTCGATTTATTACATTTTCATTCTCTTGGAATTACTAAATTTGACACCTTGTGACTTTTAAGTTTTCATGAAGGAATGCGATAAACCAAGAGGTACTACCTTTTGACACTAAAAGTTCCACTGTACATAGGGTGTGGTCAAGTCGAGGAGCTGGGTTTGGCCCATCAGTTGCATGTTTCGTCCATTTTAATTCCTCTATAAAAATAAAGTTACTGAATTATCAAGAAGCATAAATCACAGATTACACTATAGAGAGGTCGAGAGTAGTCTGTCTCGAAACTCAGAAATTACAAGAGCTTGTGGTAAAGTGGGGGTTTGGTAAAAAGTGAGATTATGGAAATAATTAACCACCCATTTATATTGTAAATAAACAAGCCAATCCATAGCCCGCGAGCAGGATCTTTTGTAAGTGTCATGCTTACAAAGCCGCGAGAGGATTGGGGCGGGAAAAAAAGAGCCTGCATGCAAAGCCGATTTGTCAAAAGTGACATGGGATGACAAGCCGCCTATAATCCTACGATAACCAGGGAAAAACACTTAATCAAACTTTGGTGGCGTTTGAGGCAACTGTTATGAAAGCTTTTTGCAAGCTCTCTTGTAAAGTCTAGCATGCCAATGTACCTAAAGAAAGAACAGAAAAAAGTAGTGAATTGCCTACTTGAAGATACTTGAAGACAGGGACGTGTTCGCAGTGATGCCGAGCGGTTATGGAAAAACGTCTTATCTTTCAACTGTCGGAAGTTTTTTGTCCACTGGCTAGCCTAATGCAAGACCCAGTAGAGGAGGGCAATTCGCGGGGCTTGAAGTGTAGTGCTCTTCAGGACGTAAAATATTTTTTAAGCAGTCTTCAACAAATAATATTCGCATTGGCGCAGCAGGCACTCGACAGTCTAGTGCTAGTGACTTCAAACGGATCTTAAAAGATACATCCGGAAAACTCGATGAATTCCACACTGTGGAAATTTGGACTTCTAAACGGAAAGCTTATCGGCAATAAAATTCAATTTTACCCTTGTCTCTTTGTCTGTTTTCATCACCCAAGTTAAGGGGGTAAGATACACGTATAAACTATTTGCAGTTGTGAATCGTATAGATAAGCTATGAACTCCGGGATTTTCCATTTTACAAGAATACTGAAAAAGAGAAGAGTTTTCGGCCAGTTTAGGGCAATAAATTTTGCGTTTGCTGATAATTTATCGGTGCTGCGATAAATTTGATGATTTTACAAATTTTAATCCAATCATTTCGCACATTCGCGTTTCTACTGTCAGTGCAGATTTTCAAAAGATACGCGACTTCACACTGAAACAGCATTTACAAACGCAGCAATTTTGGCTTGCTGCATTTAAAAGTTGGGAGGCGCGGTGACAACATGGTTAGTGCGCTCGACTCCGGATCGAGTGGTCTGGGCTCGGGTCCTGGCCGGGGACATTGTGTTGTGTTCTTGGGAAACACATTTTACTCTCACGGTGCCTCTCTACACCCTGGTGCAAAAATGGGTACCGGGGAATCTAATGCTGGGGGTAACCCTGCGATGGACAGGCATCCCATCCAGGGGGGAGTAGAAATACTCCTAGTCGCTTCATGTTACAGAAACCGGAGATAAGCGCTGGCCTGATGGGCCTTCTAAGCTTGTAGCAGACTTTACCTTACCTTCATTTAAAAGTTTCGTTGGAGTTCTGACGCTTGCCATGAAAAAGGTTCGTATTTGCAACGAAACTCACGTGTGTTTATTTCAAATCATGTTTGTTGACACTTCTCGTTGATTCTATCAGCTGGTTATTTGACACAATGCAAATCACGACATCTCACATTCCGAGGGACGGAATTCAAAAAGGGGTGGCTTGCATACAGGCTCTTTTTATCCCGCCCCAATCCTCTTGTGGCTTCGCTGCTCGCACGGCACTTACAAAAGAGCCAATCTGTTACATGATCTATGACATGATAAATATCAGCCAGTTGTTGAATGACCCCAACTAACTCCTCCCATTCAATGTGAACGTCATTCTAGGCAACCTGTTGGAAATCTGTCAGGGGGAGTAAGGGGACAGGACTTGGGAAGAAAAAGTTGGAGACAACAGATTAGGACGGCACAACTACAGTAAAAAAGGTACAAGTGTCCCAAAACTTCGATGAAGATTGGAGCTACCGTACAAGGGCGTAGCCAAGGGCGGAGCTGGGGGGGGGGGGGGCGTTTTTTACTCAAACAACCTACAATATTCAGGTTGCGAAAACGCCAGTACCCTCTGTTTGACACAGTGTGACCCCCCCTTTGAAAAATCCTGGCTACGCCCATGCTACCGTATCACCAAAATTTCAGATTCGCGCCTCCCTTACCCTCTATTTTCAGCCCAGTTCTACCTACATGTACAAATGAATAGCAAAATTTACTGCAATTATAAAACTATCAAAAACACTAACCTGTATTCAACGAATATAGGTCATCAAGTGCAGCGCCCACAGAACTCATTCCACCGTGAATATATATTAGTTTCCCCACACATGCTGCTGCATGAGCTGTTCTTGATGATGGTGCTTCGCCACTTGTTTCTAATCTGCTCCAAGAGAGATTATCTGCAACAGGAGAGATTTAGTGTCATTCATTCTATATCGGAGTCTTTGCTGACAACATTGTTTACCTTTTGTTTCATGAACTTATAAAACTCATTAATATTTCATGATGGGAAAACAAAATAAACGTTTTATCAATCGATGTCTATATCTTCTACATATTTTCCTTCATTTACATAAACGTTTCTTCTGATTTTCCCTGTCACAATGTCTTGAATCACCAAAATACCTAGTGTACATTAACACTTGAATGCTGACAAAGTCACATACAATATTTGCATCAGATTTGTATATTGTATACAGCTATTTCGAGAAAGTTTGTCAAGAATAAAGTGCACGCGACAATCCCGAAAGGTAATATGGGATATGATCAATACACTGTTTCTAACGACTGTAGCTGTCGAACCTACTTTTGTTACTTTCCTTCAGCACTCGCAAACATATATCAGTGGCCTCCCGTAGGATTCTTTTAAATTTCTTTGAAAAACAGTGCACTTAAAATCACCCACACAGGATTGTCGCGTGCACTTTTTCCGACAACCTTTCTCAAAATAGCTGTATATTACATATGAAGGGCATCATGCTTAAATTACAAATTGACTTAAAAAAGTAAAAGAACTTCGTTCTTAAACCTAAACCTCCAGTTTTAAGCCTTTATGATGGGCTTTGACGATGCTCCAGTTGTTAGCCATCAAAAACTGATAAATTATTGCTTGGCAAAAGCACTAATTATTATCCCATACATTGTTTGTAAAATTTTGAATTTTCAAAGCATCATTGCTCTGAAATTATGCAGTATATCGGGTTCAAATCAGAGAAATGCTAATGAGGAAAAAACATAATCAGAGATTCCCCTATAGTTACTGGTACTTTACTCCTGTTGGTACTTATCTAGGCTGTATTGGTCAAGGAAAATGGTTGGCATCTGAGTAATAATTCAATTCAGCATCAAACTTAGGTTCAGTTACTTTGAAAATGCAAAAAGTAGGCCAGGCCAGGCTTATAGGTCTGTATTACAATCACGTGTAAAACACTGAAATCCCACCCACCACTGCACATGATCAACACTCAACCCCACGCACCAGTATTAAATCTGTAAAGATCATCAAACATGTCTGTTCCAGACATTCCTCCATGAATGTAAATGTCTGTTCCTATGGCAACAGATACATGACCATGCCTAGAGCAGGGTGGATGCCCAGTAACTTCTGGTTGGTTCCAACAATTATCCTCTGCAAAAACAAAACAACAGACAAACATTTATATATCTGGGAAAATATTGTCAGGGATATTGAGAGATCATACATGTAGTTGTGTTCACAAGGCTTACTATGATGCTTCCCTGTATGAGGTAAACAATTTGCCTTGAAGTTTGATGAGTTTCTGTATAACCAAACCACTAGGAAAATGCCTCAACATATATTTTTTGCCAAGCTCTTAAGAATTTTCAAAGAATAATTCTCTATTATCTTGAGGGAGGTTAGGGTTCACACTGAAAATGAGGAATGCAATTTAATAACTTTCCATTTTCACGTTATGATTGATTCTATCCTAGCACCTTTCTTTTTTCAATACATTGGACTGGCTGATTGACATCAATTACTTTGGTGACTCAGGGTCCCATGCGAGGTTCAACAGCAATGTTCAGAAATAATTCTACATGTATTCTTTGTCCCACCAAGCGGCAGGTACAAAACCCAGGTCACAGGGCACAGGTCACATTAGGCCTAAAGAAAAGTATCCTAAACATTCATAACAGCTAATGTTAGGCCTAATTAGGCCTAAAGAAAAGTTTTTAGGCCTAAGGTTAGCATTTATGAATGTTTAGGATACTTTCTTTATAGGTAAAACAATGACCTGTGACCTGTGCCCTGTGACCTGCATTTTGTACCTGCCACCCACCAAGCTAGTAAACCAGCTGTCTGAACTGAATTGGCTCAGCAAAGTTAATAACACACTTTGGTTGTTTTCAAAAATTTGGGTCTTGTGGTACATTGTATATGTTTATTGCTTGACCTTTAGGCATTTACACTTATACAACATGTACTTCCTGTTATTTAGGAGGTCTTGTAAAGTTGTAAGCTTTCTAGCTTTCTTTGGACATTCATTCTGCTCTCTTTTCTTTCTTTTTCTTGTTTGGGTGTTGCATAGGTTATGGCTCAATTTTATATTTGGTTCAAAATTCTTCAAACTAGTTCAATTCTGACTTTTTGCATTTGTGTCAGATTATGATAATGAATATTAAACAAAGAAAAATCATAATTAAACTGGTTTGAAAAATTTTAAACCAAGGAAAATTTTGAACCACAGTATATAATATACATGACCACATAAGAATGCCTTCTTTGCAGAAACATGAACATTTCTGCCAGTGTGTTTGCTTATAACCTCGATTTACTGTCTTACATATGGCTAGAATATATTACTTTAAAATTTATAATGTACTTTTTTTTGTTATCATCTCATCTCACCAGCATCAAATACGTGAACTGTGGTATCTGGAACAGGATCAGGACCATTTAATCCCCCTCCAAAGATATACAACTTATTGCCGACTGATGCCATGGAGTGACATGTTCTTGGAGATGGTGAACTTCCACTCGTCTTCACTGTTTTCCAACAACCCTTTTCTAAATATTGAATAAAATTAATTCAGTCAAATGGAGGGTTGTCCAATACATCTAATCTGAGTCGGATCATGGCGCATGCACTTGATCCGATCCACTTGTGTCTATGCGGCGTCAACCTGTCTCTCTAAAAGTTGATCTGTCAAAGTGATCTTTGTTCGTTTTGTCAGACCTCTCCAGAAACATTAGAACATTTCTTTTATCGATGCTCCTTCTCAACAGAATTTTGGACTAAATTTGAAAACTTCTGGTTAACAGTAGCCAGGAAGCAAATAAAACTGGATTATATTAACATTATATTAGGAATATTAGATCAGAGATCTAACCTGCTCAACTACTTCATCATTCTAGGTAAACTTTATTTATGGAATTGTCGTAAAAATAAACAAATCCCTCTCTTTTTGCCATTCGAAGATGTAGTCAAGAGAAAATATGAAATTGAAAAGCTTATAGCCTCTCAAAGCATCGCAAACTTAAAATATTTTCAGGCAAAATGGAACCTTTTTTTGAATAACAATTTAGTTTTCTTTTTGTAAAGGAGTAAGTGCTGCTTGTGTAATTAGAGCAAAATCAGCAAAATGTAGAGTAAGATTTGTTTTATCAGTTGTTTAGGCAGAGTATCTGTAGTATTTGTAGTGTTTGTAATCGTAGTGTAAGTAACGATTGTATTGTAGGTAATGCTAGTAGTGACGTAAGTGTTGTAAGTAATGTAAGTATTGTAGATGATGATATTAGTTTTGTAAGAAATGTTAGTGTTAAGCAGTGTTAGCATTGTATGTAATAGTAAAAAAATGTAAAAAAAAAAAAAAAAAAAAAGTTGATCTGTCTTACAGGAAGTCGGCTTTTAAGAGACTTACAAAACTTAGCAAGATTGTGAATAGGGAAGGTAGAAAATGTTGATGGATTGACTTGAATTGAGTTGTCTATCGGACTCTACCCGACTCGACCCATCTCTCCAAAAGTCGGTACATGTTACAAGAGGTCAGTTTGCAAGAGCAAGAATGCCAACGAGAGATGGTAGAAAATGTTGGCAGATCGATGGGAAATTGACTTGTGTCAATGAAATGGAGTCAAACTGTCAAGATTTTCTACCCTCTCTATGTACATGTTATCTTTGTAACTTGCGACCTGACTTCTGGTGAGATGGATCAACTTTTGTAAAGACAGGTCAAGTCGATCCAACTCAGAGGGTGCAGAAACTGCCATGTTTGTGTGCCTACTTTAAGAATGAGGAAGGTTTATTACTTTGCCTTTTGTGTGACCTGCCTGGCGGTGACACGACCTGTATTAGCTGTTACAAGGATTGGAATTACCTGGAAAGTTCAGAAAGGTCAATGTAATGCAATGTGTTGTTTTAGGAATTTTCTAGAACTGTGACTCATCAGTTTCAAAATAGTTTTAAAATAGAGCTTATTGTAATAGCTGTAAATGGTAACTTATGGAAGCTTCTAGACTCTCTTCAGATAGCTATATAAGCAGCTCTCTATTCAGTCAGTGGTTGTTGTTGTTGTGACTCGGGACTTTGTTCCCCGTTTGTAATTTCCAAGTGATATTGTGTGACAAGTGACAAGTGAAGGGATTTTCCCGTTCGTGTGTGATTCTGACATTCTGCTGTCAAGTCCACAGTTGGTTTCCGTGGAGTGCGATACTGTGAAAGAAGTCTTTAGGAGATTTCGCCAAAGAAAAGGACAGTGCTTTGCCTGTGGTCAGATAAGCATAGACAAGTATTTAGTTAATTGTGATGCCATTGTACTAAGAGTATTCGCTAGCTCAAGTTAAGTTGTATTCCGTTGTTTACAGTTAATTAAATTGCATTTCGTTGAAATAGCGAGGTTATTATCTTTCTGCTGGTAATTAGTTACCGTAACATGGCGAAGATGGGTCATCTTGACTCGACTCAGATTGTCTAGGATATAGATGATCCAACTCAGACTGGGTGTATTGGACATTGATGGTCAAATAATACCTATTGTTATCATGCAATTCACAAACATGGTACCTACATGTATATGAGCTCCACAGCCCCTTGGCTCTAAAGATCATTACATGATAATGCTCTGGAATCTTATTGTTGAATCCAATGTTGTTTATGTTATAAGGATTAATAAAGAGATAATTATTTAATAATTTAACTCAGTCAATGACAAGAAGCAAGTGTACTCATTGCTTGGCATGAATTTGACGGGCCATTAGCATTCTGGCATTTTCAGGTGTTGCATTATTGCTCTGGGTGTGACGTCAGGGTGTTCCGGCATTCATTGGATCAGCCATATTCAGATACAGTTTAAGTGTGCGCCCTTGCATGAGCTTGTTGAGTCAGTGTACGGGGTGTTTTGTATAGCTCACATTTTCTTTTCTATTACTCGACATGTTAACTACATGTACAGTGCCGCTTGAAGATAAGCGTACAACCCAGATGTAAAATTAACGCAGACAATACGCGTATATGCGTTTCTTTTGATGCGCCTAAAATTGTGTATCATATATGTTAAAAAGATTTTTGTGTCCCGTTTGCCGATAATAGATTTATACTTCACCAAAAGTAAACTTGATGATTTTTTTGGCTCAAATAACCAGCCAGAAGAACTTTGTGCCATTAGAATAAGCATATGGACATATTTTTTGCTCTTTTAATGACGCACTGACCAGCGAACACGCAAATTATTTTCATTCACCACACTGGAAACGATTGAGGGTAAACAAAGACATTAGACTTGACAGAAGAAAGACAATAAGAGAGCTCAAAAATCCTAATGAGCCTCTTTGCATATGTGTTGACGTGCATCCGCATTTATTTTTTAAGAGTTTACGCGTTTCGCATATGCACGTTTTTTGAATATATTTTGGTTTGCTTATCTCCGAGCTGCACTGTACATAGTAGGTTCTCCATTGTTCTTCCAGTTCTGAATCAGTGTGATGGAGTCCTGGGACTAGGTTTGGTGGGTGGGGCTGGACACTGGGTTGCGGGTAGGCCAGGTTTTGGTTGCTCTCAACTACTTGGTCTTGAGGTTGGCCATTACAGCCCTCACGTTCCTGGGCACCCAACATCTCAGTGCGACGTAGGCATTAACTTCACAAATTCCCCTATGGGTGTCACACTAATGTCACATCTTATTATATCACTCCTAAATCTCATTCTCGTGTTGTATTTTGAACTGTGTAAAGAGACTGATTCTTCATTTAAATAATGCCACAATACTTTGTCGAGGGCAAGAAACAATGTCTGCACTTTGTAATGTACCATTATTTCTGGATTCTTATTAGAAACCATAAAATCAGAACTAGTTTAAAGTGTGTAAAGTACCTAGGTCAAGGGCCTGGACATCATTCAAGTTTGTTGCCTGTTGGGCTCCACCAAATACATAAACTTTATTTTGACAGCAGCTAGGTATGAATGCTGAATGTTCATAGCGACTAGAGAAACCCTTCCATTCTGGGCAGCTCCAAAGGAATTTATCTAAAAGTAAAGCATAAATAGCAATAAAAATAAATGACATGAAGTTATGCTAATACAAACATCATATTAATTAATGTTTTGCTCATTGATGTCTTGAATTATCGCCAGTCAACAGGAACACAATCTGAGAAAAGAGGACAGATTATCTACAGTGAGAATAACATCACTAGAGCAAAGGCGCATGGGTAAATACAGCCACTGGGTGCGTGCACCGGTGCGCTCAACCAATTGAGCCACCAGTGCGTGGTGTCCAGCAGAGTCTGCTTGCCAAGGTGCATTTGGTTCACTAATTAAGTAATATCATGAATTAACACAACAACAATGCCTAATGGTGCAACTGTCATAAGAACAGAACACAGGGGCTCGAGAGGGCATTCTATGACAGTAGATAGTCCTCAAAGTAGTGTGGAGGGTGGAGATCGCCCATTGACCGCTAGGGTGTGCCATCAGAAGCTGTAATGGTGGAGGACTGGTATCTGTACCAGTGCCTCCGAGGATGTGGGCAGAAGGGGGTGCAGAAAGAGTAGCTGATAGAGCAGGTGAGAGAAGGCAGATGCAAGCTAAAAAATGTTTGCCCAAATGTGTCTCAGATAGAGGACGCACCTTATATATAATGTCATTCATTCCATTTTAAAACCAGGCCTCAGTTGTTCAAAAGGTAGAGAGGGTAGTCCAGCAGGCCCCAAATGTGCAAAGATGAGATAATTTTATCCAGTACACACTGAAGTCACTATCCAACAATTTCAATCTGTGCCACAAAGACATCAGTATTTGCTCGACAGAGAATATCCACTCCGAGCAGATCAAGGTAAAGGCACTCAACAAAAACCTAAGCTAACATTTAACATGGAGTATATTTTTGTATACTCTGGATAGTGACTGATCTACTGTAAAAAATTATCCAGCCTTTTGAACAATTGGGGCCAAATTAATCACAATCTAGTGGACATCAATAGGAGCTACAGCCGTACATGTAACAAAACCAATAAAAGGCTAGTACTTTCTTTAGTTCCAACTAACAGGGCCATAATGAATGACATGACAGACACATAAGTTGCGCGTAAAGATTACGTTAGGCAACACAAGTATACGAATGGCCACAAAAGACAAAAAATGTTTGACCATTTTGCTCGGACTAATGATAATTATGTACGTTCTTTGGTAATGAGCGAAACAACAACTGAATAGGAGTTCTTGGTAGGATTCAACCTTAACATCTTCGGCAGGGGTTTCATTAGAAGCCGGTCACCGGCTGTATATCGCCGTCTGTTTGTCAGAAATTTTTCTCACCGCCATCTACTCTGCCTTGATTTTCACTCAAACCCTTGTAAAAGATAAGAGTGACCGCCGCTTACATTGATTAGCCCAGTCATCTACTGCAAAAGTTGTTGAAACCTCTGCCTTGGTAACATCAGTTGGATGCTTTACCTATAAGCTATGAGAAATCCTAGGGAGCTATTGTAGGTCATTTATCTAACCATGGACCAGGTGGCTCAGTTGGTTGAGCATCAGACTAGCACGCAGGAGGTCGTGATCAGTCCACCTCTGGTTGGACCAACACGTGGTGCAGCCTTGGTAATTTCATACTTATGTATTGTGTTCTGGCCTGAATATGCCCCCAATTTAATGGCGCAATGAGGCGATAGAACACCTAAGACATGTTAATGAAGACTGTGAGTGAGTGAGCGAGTAATCTGGGTTGTTCATCGACAAAGTGTACAACTAGTTTGCAGGCTCTACATTGTCATGCAACCCCAATTTAAAAGGATAATTAAGCTAGTTGCTTGGCAACTGGTGAAAGGCCAACTGAATAAACCTCTGCCACAGCCACTCCTCACCTGATGATAGCCCTAAAAATCAATATGCAAAAACGAATATAGTCATCTGACCTAGACTCAGGACATGTACATCAGCGAAAGATGCATCAGGATTTGCTCCTCCAATTACCATAACACGCCTTCGGTTTCTCTCTTGGCCTTCAGCAAAATAGGTGCATGTATGACCGACTCTAATGCAAGGACCTTCTCCTTCAGGAGAAAGAGCGTACCATAAATTTGATTTTGGAGAATTCTTTGCCTCTAGGATCGGAAGAATCTCCATTTGTTTCCTAAAATTCATTACTTTCTATGGTTTCCTAAGGTTCGAAAGAAAATCCGATAACTACTTGGTGTAGGCACTCATATAGTGGTCCGGTGTAGTCACTCATACAGTAGGGAGTTTAAGATCTATGACGCGACGGCAACGAAAACGTCACAAATTTTGCATATTTAATGAGCAAAAACAATAGCTTTGCACGCTGTGCACGTGCATTTTTCATTTTTGTACATTTCTTTCACGTTTTCGGCAAATCTACGACTTGAAATGACGAATTCTCAAGTTTTACGGAGAACGTGAACAAAAGGCAGCGAATTTGAATTTTCTGTCGTAGATTCAATACCGCACCTCCTAATTCACTTCCTGGGGAGTTACACTAGTTTTTAGAAGTCAGACAAGCCGACATAACGACGAAAAAGATTAATAAACGTGAACTTGCAATTTTAAATGACGTTTTCGTTACCGTCGCGTCGCAGATCTTAAAGTCCCTAGTGGTCCCAGGTCGCGTACTTACCTATGCTTAATCATGCCTAGCCGTACCTAAGCATCCCTAGCTGTACTTAAGCATCCCTAAGCGTACTAAAGCGTACTTAAGCATCCCTAAGCGTACTTACGCATCCTTCTTCATCCCTAGCCGTACCTAAACATCCCTAACCGTACTTAAGCATCCTTAATCATCCCTAGCCGTACTTAAGCATCCCATGCTAAGCGTACTTAAGCATCCTTCTTCATCCCTAGCCGTACCTAAGCATCCCTAACCGTACTTAAGCATCCTTAATCATCCCTAGCCGTAAATAAGCATCCCTTAGCGTAATTAAGCATCCTTATTCATCCCTAGCCGTACCTAAGCATCCCTAACCGTACTTAAGCATCCTTAATCATCCTTAGCCGTACTTAAGCATCCCTAGCGTACTCAAGCATCCTTCTGCATCCCTAGCCGTACCTAAGCATCCCTAACCGTATTTAAGCATCCTTAATCATCACTAGCCGTAAATAAGCATCCCTTAGCGTAATTAAGCATCCTTCTTCATCCCTAGCCGTACCTAAGCATCCCTAACCATACTTAAGCATCCTTAATCATCCCTAGCCGTACTTAAGCATCCCTTAGCGTACTTAAGCATCCTTATTCATCCCTAGCCGTACTTAAGCATCCCTAAGCGTACTTAAGAATCCTTCTTCATCCCTAGCCGTACCTAAGCATCCCTAACCGTACGTAAGCATCCTTAATCATCCCTAACCGTACTTAAGCATCCTTAATCATCCCTAGCCGTACCTAAGCATCCCTAACCGTACTTAAGCGGTATCCTTAATCATCCCTAGCCGTACTTAAGCATCCCTTAGCGTACTTAAGCATCCTTATTCATCCCTAGCCGTACCTAAGCATCCCTAACCGTACTTAAGCTTCCTTAATCATCCTTAGCCGTACTTAAGCATCCCTAACCGTACTTAAGCATCCCTAACCGTACTTAAGCATCCTTAATCATCCCTAGCCCTACTTAAGCATACCTAAGCGTAATTAAGCATCCTGCTTTATCCCTAGCCGTACTCAAGCATCCTTAAGCATCCCTACCCGTACCTAAGCATCCCTAACCGTACTTAAGCATCCTTAATCATCCCTAACCGTACTTAAGCATCCTTAATCATCCCTAGCCGTACCTAAGCATCCCTAACCGTACTTAAGCATCCCTAATCACCCCTAGCCGTACTTAAGCATCCCTAAGCGTACTTAAGCATCCTTCTTCATCCCTAGCCGTACCTAAGCATCCCTAAGCGTACTTAAGCATCCTTAATCATCCCTGACCGTACTTAAGCATCCTTAATCATCCCTAACCGTACTTAAGGAACCTTTAGCGTACTTAAGCATCCCTAAGCCTACTTAAGCATCCTTCTTCATCTCTAGCCGTACTTAAGCATCCCTAACCATACTTAAGCATCCTTAATCATCCCTAGCCGTACTTAAGCATCCCTAAGCGTACTTAAGCATCCTTAATCATCCCTAACCGTACTTAAGCATCCTTAATCATCCCTAGCCGTACTTAAGCATCCCTAAGCGTACTTAAGCATCCTTCTTCATCCCTAGCCGTACTTAAGCATCCCTAACCGTAGTTAAGGATCCTTAATCATCCTTAGCCGTACTTTAGCATCCCTAACCGTACTTAAGAGGCTGTCCGCGTAAGAACGGATAAGGCAAATTTCCGCACTTCACCGATTTCCTTGATATTTTCAGTGATTGTCGACTACCCTATCCCATGTACAAATATCGCATTTACTTTGATCAATTCCATGCTTTTCATTTTTTTAGTGGACTGTTTCCGAGGTGACCTCTGAACTCCACAATTTGCCGTCTGTAACACCTTCGATCTAGCTGTAAATATCGGACACCAGCAAAGCTCTGCTTTCTATTATGGAAAGCTGATTATTTATATATTTAAGAGTAACTCTTCTTTAATGCATCACAGGTTCAACGATTGAGTTCTACAAAATATTTACTGAGTTATGAATGTTTCAAAATACCTTATCTTGAGCCGAGAATTTTTTGACGCGGGAGGTACCTGCGTTTGAAAGCTATTTTCTCAGATGTGGGACGTGATCTAGAGCCAAGACTACTACAGCTGGAAAGTACTCATACAAGGGTAACATATCATAGAATAAAACTTTTGGGCACTCGCTTGCGGGCGCCGTAAAAGGGTTCGTTATTTTCACAATTATTTGACATATAAGGAACCGCCGTTCCAACTATTTTTTGATCCCAAGTTTGAGAAACATCCTTCTCTTGAGAAAATATTTATATAGATAAGTCAATTACTTCATCCTAAATGCCGTTCAACCTTCAAGATCTTGCATGTACGAAAATTGGCCTGTTTGTGAAGAATAAACAAGAGAAGACAAGGGAGACTCGTCGTCTACATATTCACTTATGCGTAAATGAAAGGCATTTTTGAGAGGACAAAATTCATTGATATGTGTATGGCCAGGTTTCTTAGGGTTGCCAAGAAAAAAAAAAATTTCATCAGTTCCGTGTTCCGTGCTAATTCTGTTAAATGTTTTTTATCAGTTTCTAAGGGAATTACTTGGAAAACAAACATCTTGAGATGTATATTAATACAGGGAAAGGTAATAAATAGAGAATCTCCACAGACGTTTAATTTTAAAAGAAAATCGGTTTTTTTTCCGTTTACGCCATTTTACCCTTGTACGTTGTGAAAATTTATCAAAGTTATCGCGAACAAATTGTCTCTTTAATTATCTTAATTAAATTAAATCGAACATGATTGTCGGGAGAGATTTGCAAACAAAACCAAAACAGATTTTATCGACAAGTCTTCGGTGTTCGCTTTAAAATGTCCTCCATCTACTCAGATTGTTCGTTCCACGAACTATTGAAAACGCCATGTGGGTCTAGTAGGGACGAACTTGCGCATGTTTTGCTATAAGAGTGCAATGCAGACATATCTGCCCATTTGGCTAGCTGCCACTTGTCGAAGTGTAGTGACGTTACAGAGGTTAAACTGATCATTTCAAGAGCGGGAATCCAGCACTTGTCAAGCTCTCAACTGAAGGGATGGACCATCTGCCCCAGGCACAGACATCTACTGGGACGATTTTGGCGTGGTCCAAGATCCTGCCAATACCCTGACCACACAGGAAAAATTGCAAGTGTGAAGGGCAGCCACGTCATTACCTTCCAAATGGCCGACGAATAAAGCTTATTTTTCAAAGAAATACTGCTGTCGGATCACGTAAGTACACTTTGGCCTCGGTTAATTCTTGTGGCGAGTCCCGTTTAGCCCTAATACCAGTGTTATTCAGGCTTCAGCTGTTGTTGTTTTTCATTGGTGTATACCTAAAACTAAAATGTACTTCTTTTTACTGTCTAGCAACCGATACCAACTATATACTCTCCGTTGTTTTCGTTTTTTACTAGCCTGAATGGCAAACCATATTGGAGAAATTGTGATGATTTTCATTTTTTCATTTTTGCTGGGCTGCACGTACCATAGTGTGAACTCCTCCGCATAGTTTGTCCCTTTCTGAGTCTTTCTACTACCATTCAGGAATAGTTTCCTGTTATTTATCGTACGCATTGTTGTTGTTATTATTTACACATAGCTATCTGCACCACTTGCCGTAAGAAGCATGCTGAGCGACTGGCGGCAACTGGATGGCAGAGCTCTGCTAAAGTCTTTTCTAACGAGGAAGAAGCGGATACTGAGAGGTTTGTTGATTATGTTTATTGCGTTCGAGGTCCTAGACCATGGAAGCAGCTAATTTAGTGCCAAGTCACATGCTGAGAGCGAGCAGTTAAGGCAAAGATCACTCAATTTTCGTGGACCCCTTTTTGAATTCTTTTTGAATGATATGACACCAGAATTTCTGCAATCAAGGTTTGTTTATGGTGACAATCAAAGTGCTTACCATTTAAGGAATACTGAATACTGAAAACAAATTAGTTCTTCCACAACCGCACCCTGATTATTTGAAGAGAAGTTTTTCGTGCAGAGAAATAGTTAAGCAGGCCATCTGGAATGTTGAAGAAATTAAAGGATTAAATTAAAGGAAATGTACTATAATAGTTATTTAACTGCAGTAAATCTGTAATGTGACCTGCCCAACTGGTGAATTGTGATGATTTTCATTTTCCGATATGGCACTAAGAAGTCCTCTTGCAAAATTTACATACTGACCCCCTTCCACCCAGAGCTAAACAAACATAGTTCCTCCCTCTTTGCAAATGGAAAATAGCCTTGAACCCCTTGTCTCTTCCCTCCCCTCTACATAAACCGGTCCCTTAATGCCCCTCTTTAGTAATACGGTTAACATGTTTTATAAATCCGCGCTTATATCTCACGGTAAAATAGATAATATTTCGATCCTCCAGAGTTGCTAAAGCTGAAGCAAGAACAGCCATACGAGCACATGCTGCTGAAATGCAGACAACGCCATTTCGCCAGTTCCCCACGCCTGCCTCAAACCCACATTCCAGTCCTTGTTGGAGTCCTGTCTTGATTCCCGAAGTAACCTCTGGTCATAGACCTGAATTAGTCAGCACCTCTAACGCTGCGATGGACGAGCTTGCAAGAAATGTTCCTTGCGAAAGAAAACCTCTAAAATCACAGCTTGTCTCATGGGAAAAATGTACTTCAGAACAGCGACAGTGCTTCGTCGAAAAGGCCAAAGAAGACTCCATGCTTGTGTGCGAAGTGATAGCCCCAAACTACGGGAAGGTGCTTTTCAATGCCATGGCCACCTTAGGAGATATGGATGACGTAGCAGAAGCCGATGATGTGTTCAAAGCCTTGATGAGCGCTTACAAGAAAGCTAAGTATTTGGTGAGCACACTGAAGAAACTTCGCGCACCATATGGAAAACTGTCTACACGTCAGATACAGAAAGCGCGGTGTCATGCAAGAGTGATAGGTCCAGGCTTGGCTCCTGAGGAGAAGAAATACCATCGTGTCCGCATTGATATGAGCAAAGTTGATCATTTCGTTGACTTTATTAATCGCCCGTACCTTTATCAGGATGTATTCTACGGAACTAAGTTACTTAAGCTAGACAGTGGCCAGACAATGGAGATGCCAAACGTTGTCCGTACGGTAACTCGTTCTACAATGATTAGTCAGTACATGCAGTTCTGTCAGGAGGAGAGATTTGAACCTCTAAGTCGCACTACCCTCTTCAAGATTCTGGAAGTAAGACAAGCTTCGCAGCGAAAGTCTTTACAAGGCCTCGACAATACGGCCGCCGATGGCTCTGCAGGTTTCCATAAAATTGAATCGATAGTCGATGATCTAGAGAAAGGAGGGATGGACAGGCAATGGTGCACTGAAATCAAGAAAAGGCTAAGGAATGGGAAACGCTATTTGAAAACCAATTTTCGTGTTCATTGCAACCCTGAGGAAGCCTTTTGTCCTGATCATTGTCGCAAGTTCACACTTAGTGACGAACAAGATCCTGACTTCCAAGAGAAATGCTCCCATCAACACACAGAAAGCTGCAGTGACTGCCAAGACCTTCGAAACGCATTCGATGAAGTCGAAGATAGAATTCAAAGTGCCCTGTGGATTCCTTACAGCAATGAAGAACGAGAAGATCTGTTATACGACTTCAAGCTGGCAAAGGCAGATATCTTGCACTGGAAGGCGCATGTTGTTCGTTCCGTTAACCAAGAAGCGGCAAAGCAAGATCAATTGAAGATGATAAGTGTGAATCCAAATTGTGCGCTGATAATAATGGATTGGACGATGAAGTTTCTTCAGCTTAGATATCGAGAAAAACAGTCCGACTGGTTCGGTAAGAGAGGATTGAGTTGGCACATATCGACGGTGATCACAGGCGATCTTGACGTCAGTGGAAAGCTGGAGATGCAGTCATATGCCCATCTGTTTGATGCATGCCAACAGGATTGATTCGCTGTGTGTTCTATTCTAGAAAACACATTAGGAGAACTTAAGGCCAAGAAGCCTCACATCACCCAAGTTTATTTGAGATCAGATGAAGCTGATTGCTACCATAATAATTCTCTAATCGCTGCAGCAAGGAGCGTTGGTGAACGGGTTGGTGTAGACGTTTGTCGCTATGACTTTTCTGAACCGCAATATGGCAAAGGCGTTTGTGATCGGATCTTGTGCCCTATGAAAACATGCATCCGCCGTTTCTGCGACGAAGGACACGACATTCTGACAGAGGGGGACATGAGAAGTGCACTATCTGAACGACCAGTCAAGGGTACCTCCGCATGTGTTTGTGAGGTTGACGAAGCGAAGTTAGCCCTAGAAGTGAACAAAATAGATGGTTTCAGCAAACTGCACAACGTCCAGATTGACGAGAAAACTATTCGTGTGTGGAAGTCCTTCAGAATTGGGCGTGGCAAGGAAATCTCATTCGACCAGCTAGTGACAAAAGATCAAGGGGACACCTGTCTCATAGTTAAGGAAGAGTTTTTCCCTTTTCATAATTCACGTGTATACCAAAGCAGAGATTCTGTGGCGGAGGATTCAGATGAAGGCAATCGTCATCACGATTTGGACAATTCGACATTGAAATTTTTGAATGTTCGGAGCCTGGGTGTGTGAAGAGTTTTCAGCTGTTTTCAGAACTTGAAGCGCATTTAGATGTAGGGGATCACTGCGTTGAGGCTGAAAGACAGTCAGAAACGCTTTACGATACGATTCGTAGAGATTGGGTGGAGAGATTTACCACAACAGTCAACATCACTGAAGATGAACCTTGCGAACCTGTCCACCAGAGTGAAAGTGAACCGGCGCCCACCACGAGCTGTGTTCTTATGGGCTGGGCCCTAACCACGCAACGAGCAGGATCAACTAGATCCCCCGAAAAAGTTAAAACTACCTGACGGCAAAGTTTGACCTCGGAGAACAGTCAGGACTAAAAGCTGACCCTCAGCAAGTTTCCAATGATATGCGGAAGGCAAGAGATGAGCAGAACAGAAGGTTATTTGAGCTAGAAGAGTGGTTGACTAAAAGCCAAGTGCCAGGGTTTTTTTCACGCCTGTCTGCAAACAGAAGAAGACAACAAGCACCCTCACCTCAAGGTGAGCAAAGTTCAAAGGAACTCTTTCTAGAGGAAGAAGAAGAAGAGCGACAGCGGCTGATGGAGCACATCTCAGAGGAACTGAGGCCGCAGCATCCCCTTTCATACGACGCCTTCAACTTTAGCGAGTGTGCGAAGAAAAATAAGCTGCATCAATTTAACGTGACAATGCTCAAGGATATCTTGCGCCATTATGAAGTACCATTTAAATCAAGAGACAGAAAAAAGGACCTGATAGATCTATTGATGTCATTTGTTCAAGAATGCAAATGCTTTAATTAGAGCACTACTGCCATGTAAGTCCATTCAAATCTCAACAAGTTACATCGTCTGGAAATAAGGAGGCAAAACCAATGCAAACTGAACTGTTTTTGTGCGCGTGTGTGTGTTTTGTATTTTTCATTTTTTGATGAATGACTAATAGTTGTAAAGCCATTTGTTGGGAACTGATTGAACCCTTTCAACCTCGTCGAACTCACCATCTAATTTTCCACGGGTCGTCTAATCCAGACCGCGCCCTGTTTTCTCAAATGACTCATTTGCCGACATGCCGTAAACGTTCAAATTAAAGACGCAAACTACAGTAAGCTAAACGTACCGTGATATTGCCGGCCAAGAGGTGGTATTTCATGGAAATTTACGATGGCATCAATGCAAATAACATAATTTTTTCCTCTTTGCCCCCGGCTGTTGACTGTTGCGCGACCGGCCCGTACCAAGAACACGGCACTACGTTGTCATGAAAAAGGATTCACCGTGCTCAATGCGATAACCCCCTGCACACTAGCTCAGAACATAATTCTGATCATAAACATTATTCTGTACCCAAGTGTATTGGTGAGGAACAGACCACACCAGTTTGGTTGCTAATTTGCATAAGTGAATATGTAGACGACGAGTCTCCCTTGTCTTCTCTTGTTTATTCTTCACAAACAGGCCAATTTTCGTACAT
>OX421445.1:49272358-49297358 GCA_949126865.1 Montipora capitata
GCACTGATGTCAACAGTTTATTTGAACTCTTAAGATGGAGATCCCTAGTCTCTCAAAGGAATTGAAAAGAGCAACAATGGTATTTAAGTCCCTACAGGGACTAGCACCTGAGTATCTCTGCTCGAAATTTGTCCAAGGCGATTCTGGTTTTTGCTTGAGAGACTATGTGAATAAGGTAAATCTTCCGCAACCACGCACAAACTACTACCAAAAGCAGCTTAAGCTATAGTGGCGCAGTTTTGTGGAACAGTTTGCCATTAGAACTAAGGAAAGCAGAGTCCCTCAATCAATTCAAACGACTGATTGAAAGCAGCTTTTATTGTATGATATTGAGTAAGATAGTTAATGTACTTTACATAGTTTTATCTATACTTGGTTTTAGATTTTTAATTGTACATATGTTTTTTATATAGCTGATATTGCATCGTGGTTAAATAAATATTAAATAAATAAAATAAATAAATAACACTCTACTTGAGTTTAATTGCCGCTCAAATCTAAGAGAAACCGGAACTCAAATAGGACAAAATAGGAAAACCCAAAAGCACATCGGATAAAAAAACCGAAAAACCGCTCGTATTTTCTACAAAAACCGAAAACCAGATGCTAAAAAACGAAAAATCCGTAAACCGCAATGAACATCAAAACGGAAAAAAAGAAGTCTTTTGGCACAAAAACCGAAAACCGATCTAAAAAATAGCCAAAACCGCAAACCGAAAATCCCAATGTCCCCCTACGTACCCACTCTTTTCCCAAGTATAGCATCACGCTATATCACTAGGCCACGAAGTTCCGTACATATGTTGCAGCAAACATTTGCTTAGAATATTTTCCGCCCTTGATGATTGACACAGTAAACTCGCATCTAAAAGTATTAAATAAATTAGACTGGTGATTTTCTTTCAAAACGGTCAACGATAAGCAATAAAGGTAAAGAGTAAGGATAGTTGAGTACGGCTAGGGATGAATAAGGATGCTTAAGTACGCTTAGGGATGCTTAGGTACGGTTAGGGATGCTTAGGTACGGCTAGGTATGATTAAGAATGGTTAAGTACGGTTAGGGATGCTTAGATACGGCTAGGGATGCTTAGGTACGGCTAGGGATGAATAAGGATGCTTAAGTACGCTTAGGGACGCTTAGGTACGGTTAGGGATGCTTAGGTACGGTTAGGGATGATTAAGGATGGTTAAGTACGGTTAGGGATGCTTAGGTACGGCTAGGGGGATGCTTAGGTACGGCTAGGGATGATTAAGGCTGCTTAAGTACGCTTAGGGATGCTTAGGTACGGTTAGGGATGCTTAGGTACGGCTAGGGATGATTAAGGATGGTTAAGTACGGTTAGGGAAGCTTAGGTACGGCTAGGGATGCTTAGGTACGGCTAGGGATGATTAAGGATGCTTAAGTACGCTTAGGGATGCTTAGGTACGGTTAGGGATGCTTAGGTACGGCTAAGGATGCTTAAGTACGGCTAGGGATGATTAAGGATGCTTAAGTACGCTTAGGGATGCTTAGGTACGGTTAGGGATGCTTAGGTACGGCTAGGGATGATTTAGGATGCTTAAGTACGCTTAGGAATGCTTAGGTACGGTTAGGGATGCTTAAGTATGGCTAGGGATGATTAAGGATGGTTAAGTACGGTTAGGGATGCTTGGGTACGGCTAGGGATGATTAAGGATGGTTAAATACGGTTAGGGATGCTTAGATACGGCTAGGGATGCTTAGGTACGGCTAGGGATGAATAAGGATGCTTAACTACGCTTAGGGACGCTTAGGTACGGTTAGGGATGCTTAGGTACGGCTAGGGATGATTAAGGATGTTTAAGTATGGTTAGGGATGCTTAGGTACGGCTAGGGATGCTTACGTACGGCTAGGGATGATTAAGGATGCTTAAGTACGCTTAGGGATGCTTAGGTACGGTTAGGGATGCTAAAGTACGGCTAGGGATGATTAAGGATGGTTAAGTACGGTTAGGGATGCCTAGGTACGGCTAGGGATGCTTTGGTACGGCTAGGGATGCTTAGGTACGGCTAGGGATGATTAAGGATGCTTAAGTACGCTTAGGGATGCTTAGGTACGGTTAGGGATTCTTAGGTACGGCTAGGGATGATTAAGATGCTTAAGTACGGCTATCGATGCTTAAGTACGGCTAGGGATGATTAAGGATGCTTAAGTGCGGCTATCGATGCTTAAGTACGGCTATGGATGCTTAAGTACGGCTAGGGATGATTAAGGATGCTTAAGTACGCTTAGGGATATGCTTAGGTACGGCTAGGGATGATTAAGGATGCTTAAGTACGTCTATCGATGCTTAAGTACGGCTATGAATGCTTAAGTACGGCTAGGGATGATTAAGGATGCTTAAGCACGCTTAGGGATGCTTAGGTACGGTTAGGGATGCTTAAGCACGGCTAGGGATGATTAAGGATGCTTAAGTACACTTAGGGATGCTTAGGTACGGTTAGGGATGCTTAGGTACGGCTAGGGATGATTAAGGATGCTTAAGTACGTCTATCGATGCTTAAGTACGGCTATGGATGCTTACGTACGGTTAGGGATGATTAAGGATGCTTAAGTACGGATATCGATGCTTAAGTACGGCTATGGATGCTTAAGTACGGCTAGGGATGATTATGGATGCTTAAGCACGCTTAGGGATGCTTAGGTACGGTTAGGGATGCTTAAGCACGGCTAGGGATGATTAAGGATGGTTAAGTACGGTTAGGGATGCTTAGGTACGGCTAGGGATGCTTAGGTACGGCTAGGGATGATTAAGGATGCTTAAGTACGGTTAGGGATGCTTAGGTACGGTTAGGGATGCTTAGGTACGGCTAAGGATGTCTAAGGATGCTAAAGTACGGCTATGGATGCTTAAGTACGGCTAGGGATGATTAAGGATGCTTAAGTACGGTTAGGGATGCTTAAGTACGGCTAGGGATGATTAAGGATGCTTAAGTACGCTTAGGGATGCTTAAGTACGCCTAAGTATGATTAAGGATGCTTAAGTACGCTTAGGGATGCTTAAGTACAGCTAGGGACGCTTAGGTACCGCCAGGGATGAAGAAGGATGCTTAAGTACGCTTAGGGATGCTTAAGTACGGTTAGGGATGATTAAGGATGCTTAATTACGGTTAGGGATGCTTAGGTACGGCTAGGGATGTCTAAGGATGCTTAAGTACGGCTATGGATGCTTAAGTACGGCTAGGGATGATTAAGGATGCTTAAGTACGGTTAGGGATGCTTAGGTACGGCTAGGGATGAAGAAGGATGCGTAAGTACGTTTAGGGATGGTTAAGTACGGTTAGGGATGATTAAGGATGCTTAAGTACGGTTAGGGATGCTTAGGTACGGCTAGGGATGTTTAAGGATGCTTAAGTACGGCTATGGATGCTTAAGTACGGCTAGTGATGATTAAGGATGCTTAAGTACGGTTAGGGATGCTTAACTACGGCTAGGGATGATTAAGGATGCTTAAGTATGCTTAGGGATGCTTAAGTACGGTTAGGGATGATTAAGGATGCTTAATTACAGTTAGGGATGCTTAGGTACGGCTAGGGATGTTTAAGGATGCTTAAGTACGGCTATGGATGCTTAAGTACGGCTAGGGATGATTAAGGATGCTTAAGTATGCTTAGGGATGCTTAAGTACGGCTAAGGATAATTAAGGATGCTTAAGTACGGTTAGGGATGCCTAGGTACGGCTAGGGATGCTTAAGTACGGCTAGGGATGATTAAGGATGCTTAAGTACGCTTAGGGATATGCTTAGGTACGGTTAGGGATGCTTAAGCACGGCTAGGGATGATTAAGGATGGTTAAGTACGGTTAGGGATGCTTAGGTAAGGCTAGGGATGCTTAGGTACGGCTAGGGATGATTAAGGATGCTTACGTACGGTTAGGGATGCTTAGGTACGGTTAGGGATGCTTAGGTACGGCTAGGGATGTCTAAGGATGCTTAAGTACGGCTATGGATGCTTAAGTACGGCTAGGGATGATTAAGGATGCTTAAGTACGGTTAGGGATGCTTAAGTACGGCTAGGGATGATTAAGGATGCTTAAGTACGCTTAGGGATGCTTAAGTACGCTAAAGGTTCCTTAAGTACGGTTAGGAATGAAGAAGGATGCTTAAGTACGCTTAGGGATGCTTAAGTACGGTTAGGGATGATTAAGGATGCTTAATTACGGTTAGGGATGCTTAGGTACGGCTAGGGATGTCTAAGGATGCTTAAATACAGCTATGGATGCTTAAGTACGGCTAGGGATGATTAAGGATGCTTAAGTACGGTTAGGGATGCTTAGGTACGGCTAGGGATGAAGAAGGATGCGTAAGTACGTTTAGGGATGGTTAAGTACGGTTAGGGATGATTAAGGATGCTTAAGTACGGTTAGGGATGCTTAGGTACGGCTAGGGATGTTTAAGGATGCTTAAGTACGGCTAGGGATGATTAAGGATGCTTAAGTATGCTTAGGGATGCTTAAGTACGGCTAAGGATAATTAAGGATGCTTAAGTACGGTTAGGGATGCCTAGGTACGGCTAGGGATGCTTAGGTACGGCTATGGATGATTAAGCATAGTTAAGTACGCCCCCTGGGACCACTATATGAGTGACTACACCGGACCACTATATGAGTGCCTACACCAAGTAGTTACCGAGAATTCGAGGCAACTATGCAAATAAGGACGTGTTAATGACCCTGAGGAGGGGGTGGTGACAGAACAGTATTCCAAATGATTAAATGAGATATAAGAGTGCTTTTAGGAAATACTTTTTAATAAAGAACTAACTTACTTGTACTGTCTAAATGGCTTGATAAAACCCAATTTCTGCCCATTTTTGTGTATTATTGAAGACGTTATAGGTTTTTGTCTCTGAACTAGTTACTCCTCCCCAGAAAGTGAGGTTTTTGGGATTTCTAATTGTACTTGGTAAGCTCTCAATTTATCCTTGAAAACAAGATGGCGGAATTATTGGTCACCACAGTAAGAGACAAAGATAATATGTCGTTACAAGTGAAGAAACTTAAGACAAAGTCACTTAGCAGAACAGGCAAAAATAAAGAAGAAACAGCTTCAAAAGTTAAGGTACTTCGTGAAAAACAAAGCCAGTGGATGAAGGAGTGAGAAGCATCGAAGACTGCTACAAAAAAATTAAATCTGTGAACAAAGATAATTCTACTCTTCCTGATGTACCGAAGTTTCGAACACGTTCAGCAATGTCTGGTTCTTCTTCGGCAAACGCTGCAAACAGAAATCCTCACAGCAATCCCAGGAGAAAACCGTTGTATCCTGAACCACAGAGAGACCGTACCACTCTAATGTGATATCGTGGATATCAAAGTCTGATAACCCGCTAGTCAAAACACCACCTTCTGCCACCGGTTCACACAAAAGGAATCCCAGCTCCTCTCGGATGAAAGCAAGCAATGATACTCAAGTGAAAATTAACCAGGAGTATGTGCCATCAAATTATGAAAATCCAAGCTCTGCAAGTGTCTCAAAAAAGCTTCTTTCATCAAGTAAGCAAACACTTCATAATAAATTAAGGCCTTCATCAAGGACATCAGTGAAATCAAACTTAAGTCTCCATGGTGATGATAATCATGACAGTTATCACCATGGTGATGATATTAGGCATGGTGAAACTGATGAGGATTCTCTCTTGAATGACCCTGCAGATACATGTAGTACTGGAAATAACATAATGCTTCCAAATGATAGTTCAAAATTGAAGACTCCTGAGTTATCTTCTGATATGCTTAATGCACTAGCAGACACTGTTGCCGAGAGGCTCAAGGCGACATTACAACCCTCTACTGAGCATAAACAACGTCAGCGGAGTGTTAGTGACGACGGTGAATCAGGTATTGCCAGTCACTTGTGCCCCCTTTGTGAAAAACATATGACAGGGCCCAAACACACGCCAATGGCTGCTATACCCTGTGGACACACATATTGCAAGACTTGCATAGGTGATTTTAAAAAATGCCCAACATGTCATACAGTAGTGAGATCAACAGCAGTCAATACCGTAATGCAAGGAATTATCAAAGATTTTAAAGATCAAAAGGAACGAGAAAGACTACAAAAGATGGAAGAACAAACGAGGCAGTATGTGGGTGAATATCAGTCATTAGTTCTGAGATGCAATGCTTTAAATGGTAAGTTCAGTTAAATTGGAAACTTGGAATCTGCAATAGGAAGCATCCTAAATTGGCTCTTTTTTTCAGACTCGAAATCAAGGCATGATCAGGGTGTTACACCCGCAGGTGCTCAGCAGGTTATGGGAGATATGTTTGTTAGTTGCAGCTGCAGAAATATAGTTTAGGCAAAGATAAAACCAAGCCGATGCAGTGGTTTTGCCTGGATGGGACATTTGGGAGGACTCTAAGGAGGTTTGCAGGGGGCAAATGCCATCTGCTAAAAATTAAGAATGGTGCCTACTATTGTTATTGCGCATAAGTTCTGCGCATCTCGAGATACTCAGATTTCCTATGGGTGATGCTTATTAATACAGAGATATTTTTGCACGGTTCAAAACTATGCGAAGAAAGCAAAACTTAGCAAATGGTCTTGGTATCCACAAAGAAAACTGGGGGTAACCATGCATTTTTCAGAGATAACTAAACTTCAATTTGGAAAAGAACGCCATACATTGCTTTGTATTTCAAAGCTTTTTACAAATATTGTTGATTAATTATCTTCAAAGAATGCAGGGTTACCCCCAATTTTCTTTTTGGATTTCAATAACACTTGTTCAGATCTGCTTTTCCCGCATGTTCCGTAAACCGCGCAAAAATACCTTTGAATTAGTAGGCACCATCCTTAATCAGTTGAGTGTGCTTGCTTCTTTTCCCTCCCTCCCTGCTATATTTTGGGGTATGTATACATTTCTCACACTGGTTTTTCTCAGTGATGTGTTGACAGGGTCTTGGGAGGTGGACTGTGGCTCGGTTGCCATGGTGACCTCCTTGCTGCTGAGAAGAGTGCTGCCTCTTCTCTTGCTACCTTAACAGGACGTACATGTACCCTCCAATAAATTGGTGTAGCGTTTTAAATTTTCATTTAATTGGTTTAATTATTTAATCCTTGATTTTAGTTCCCTGTAAAAGTAGCAATAATGTATTTGTTAACAATCAATTTGATACTCTAAATTCCAAGGACACACCATTGTCTTGGTTGAAGGGGCATGTCTTGCCCTCCTAACCCCCCCCCCCCCCCCCCCCACCCTCCTTCAGAAATGTTACTTCTGATTAATAGGAAAATAATAGTAAACGTAAAAATAAAGTCAACCACTAATTACATGTGGAAATATTGAAAGCTTCTAGCTGTATCTATGGTCAGGGTGAAATTAGACAATTTAATTTCATACAAGGTGGAAAGTATTCTTAATTATATGGAAGCAGGAGCTAATCAAGGGGAATCTCTGTCTCTACTAATTCCTGAGTCAAACCTTTCCCAAATAGATTTATTTTTCAGAACAGGATTTTCCAAAGGAAAGTTCATGTATGGCATTTCCCTTGACACTATAGCTTTGTTTTGATGGGCTTTTACAACAGAGGGCGTGCTGAATTTCGCAATTGGGGAGATTGGCTTTTAAAGTGTTCAGTGAGCATGCTGAATCTCCCAAGGGAGGCGTTCTATAAATAAATCTACTCGGAAAAGGGTTGATTCCTTTGCCAAGAATGGGAGATAGAGGCTCTGCTTAATGAGCTCCTGATGGAAGTGGTAACAGGAGATCTCCTGGATGATTGTACTAACATTTCATTTTTATAGGGAAAATCTGGAAAATGTCTGTTTATAATTTTCTGTCCACGTAAAGTGCCCGTAAGTTAAATTAGCAATGTCTTTGCTTATTTTTTCAGATGAGGCTGAGAGTATTCTCAGCAATATGGAAGGGGTGACGGAACAACTTCTGGACGAGAAGAAATTGATGAAGAAACTGGAAATGGATAAAGGAGAATTGAAAGAGAATCAACCGTCTACAAAGTCAGCTTGATGCTATCAAGGTGAAGGAAGAAGATTGCCAGAACCGATGCCAGGAACTGGAAATCAGATACAACGAAGAAAAGGAGAGGCTCTCGTTAGTTGAAGACACTGTGCAGCGGATTGGAAAGAGCAAAGAGAGAGTCAAGATGATGGTGCACAATTTTGCACCTTCATTAAACCTGGATGATTATGAATAGCTTTTCTCTGGGTTCTTTTAATTTTTTTAATTACATATTTTGGAAAATTTGTTGAATGTGTTTCAAGATTTTTCAATGTAGTGCGTATGCAATTCTTATCTGCACAACTTGAGGGTTTAGCAGAAAATTGTCCTTCTAAACTGCTTGGAGTGAACATCTGAAAAAGATATGGCAGAGAGAGCTCGCAATTGACAGAAAGTGAGCTGTTTTCCCTTTTAACTTGTCTTCACACAACCACATTTATATTGTTTAGTATCATTTCTCCATTAGAGATGTTTAAATATTATTAAAACTCAGGGAGACACCATTGTCCTGGCATTCGGAATGCTCGCCTCCGGTTGCCGTACGACAGCAACGGCGACGACAGCTTCACCTTAAAATAATTCAGGGCCGTAGCCAGATGACTGAGGCAATGTCCATGGTTAAATTATCTTTGCAGGTATTTTAGGTTTTTATGATCCGGCACATTTTAAAGACGACACCGGAATCACGTTTTATTTTTAAAAATCACGAAAAATGACTGAGGCAAGTGCCTCGGTTTGCCTGTTACTGGCTACGGCCCTGAATATAACTTTGAACTATGGTAAGTTTCTCGCGGTTAGGCCATTTCGCTCGCGTCGTACAATGTGGGCGAAGTATGCTAAAATGAATTGGTACGAGTGGTTTCAGAGTTAAAAATGAAGACTGAAAGATTCACATTTGTACGCTCGCGTTGTCGGCAAAACCTCAAATTTGGTGATTTCACGTCGTTGCTGTGCAGAGGACCGAACGAATTTGTGCTAAAATGCGTGCTGCACGTGCAGCACGATTACTTTTCCTCTTTTAACCAATGATATTCTTGTTTCGTGGCGTTCTCGTTAAAACGGGGAGCTTAAGCACGCGCGTTTTTGAGGCGCGGACGGCAACCAGAAGTGAGCTGTTTGCCCTTTTAACTTTTCTTCACACAATTACATTTACATTGCTAAGTATCATTTCTCCATTAGAGACGATTAGTAAAAAAACTGTGGGCACCCGAAAATCCCAGACACGCAAAATGTCCTCTTCCGGTTGCCGTCCGCGTCTCAAAAACGCGCGTTCTTAAGCTCACTAGGGATCTTGAGCACACAAGGTTTTTGAGAAGCGGACGACAAGCAACCAGAAGTAAACATTTCGCATGTCAAGACAGTAGTGTCTCCTAGAGTGTTAAACTAATCAACTGTAATAGTGAAAAGATACTTAGCAATAGGAATGTGGTAGTGTCAAAAGAAGCAAAAAAGGAAACAGCTCACTTTCGGTTGCCGTCCACGTCTCAAAAGCGTCTCGTGCATTAGCGAGTTTAAGCACGCACGTTTTTGAAACGCTGGCGAGAACCGGATGAGAATATTTCGCATGCCAGGGCAGTGGTGTCCTCCAGATTTTTATACTAATCATCTCTAATGAAAGAAAAGATGTAAATGTGGTTGTGTGAAGACAAGTTAAAAGGGAGACAGCTCACTTACGGTTGCCATCCCTATTAAGCTTCTACGTCAACGGAAACGTCACTTCAAAACAGATCTTTATGATTATTCCATCTCGTTTTCGTTGTACAATATGAGCGAGTTGTCCTTTAACGGCCTAATAAAGGAGTTCGTCTCCAAAAAATCTGCAGTGCTGCGTCGATAAGGAGTGAACTCCTTTGAAGCCTGATTTTCACTAGCGACGCAAGTACAAGCCCAAGCATAAGTAGCTTATGCGAAGTGAAAACGAACGTCGATGATAAGCGTCAAAAATCAACCGCGGAATCCGCCATTTTGTTCAAATGCTCAGACTCCGGGAATCTGGAGCAAGTGCTTCAATTGGCCAGACATAGCAAATTCCTTGTGCTTATGCTGTGAAGTTGAGCTAGTGCATGCGTCGCTAGTGAAAACCAACCAGGCTTCAGCATCAGCCCTTCGCTCTGACGGTCATGGAAAGTCATGCAAAATTATAGTTACGTGTGGTACGTAAATTATTGCAGGAGTGGAGGCAAGGACAAAATAAAATGCAGACGAGTTATGTCAGGATTTTGACATTTTCTGAAAAAATGCGTCAAATTCCCCACCCACGTGACAACATAATTGGCCAAAAGTATCAAAAGCCCCCACGCTGGGGCGAGTAAAGGTGGCCAAAATAATGCCCTTTAGACTTTGCTCCTGGCTGCACACAGTAAGAGTGCAATGTATGTACCACTCACCTCTCGTTCAGCCACCTCTCACAAATATGGGAAGTTCATTTGAACGCCTTCTGGGTATTTTCCAAGACGGCGGAGTTATTTTTAGGCAACCTCGTTCCCAGGGCCTTTTCCCCACTAACTGGGGAGGGAAAAGTCTTGGGAGCAAGGTTGATTTCCAAGCCTTTTTCATTATCCAAGATGGTGGCCATGTCAAATTCCCCACCCTGGGAATATGTCGCACGATCAAAATCCCCACCCTGGGGAGAGACCTCACAGTCAAAGCCCCCCCTCCCTGTGGCTTAACATTGATAAGTGCATTATAGGTACGTAAATATTTCTTTCATAAATTCTCCGGACCAGACCCTGATATATCATACATTAATTTGTTTCTCATTATAAATTTCGTAAATTAAACATGGAAACAATGAATATTGTAAGTATTGTTCTCAAGAACGGCTTTTGTTGGCAAAAAGAAGTGCCAACAAATTTCGGCTTGGCAGATGATCAACCTGGCTTGGACAAATGCAGTATTTGTCAAGAAGACACATGACGCGATTAAACGACAGTCAATCTTTCATTCTGGTATACATTTGTTCAAGGACGATTGTAGAATCCAGTTATAGTGTACCAAGTTATAGTGTACCAAAACACCCCATATTCTGGCTTTAGTTGCTTATATCTCAAAATAGAAACTCGGTGACCCCCATTTTTTATTTCTGGAATGTAATCAACATGCCAGGATAAAACTTTTTGATTCAGAGCCACCTTAAATAATTGAGAATTTAAGGTAGCTCTGAATCTACTCCGCAGAATTTTTTTAAACTTTGCAGAGAGTTTCATCTTGGTCTGTTGATCACCTTTGTGCAATAAAAAATAGGGCTCACCTAGTTCGTTTTTGAGATATAAGCAACTAAAGCCAAAATATGGGGTGTTTCTTCAAGGCTTTCCTGTTTCCATGGTAACTTAATACGTCACAAAAAGGACTGCACCTTGTTCTGCAATAATTGATGTTTCACATGGTACCATAACATTGGTGTTACGTGATAAATTGTTGTCGTGACAATCCTTCTAATAACAAGGTCTCTTAAAAGTGTTTGAGCCATTAAATGCAGAATATCCCGAAGCAGGTAAGGGTATGCTACTTCTTGCTTATTTTTTGCAATCCATTCTCTTGCCGTTATCTTCTTGCCGCCACGGATTTGTCGAAGCAAAAAAAATAAAATAAAAACAGCAGGAAGTGCCATCGAGTTCATTTGTATAGTATTGTATTGTATTTCGGACGCCATCTTGAACTACAAGTTGAGAACACACGTGATTAGGACATTCGATTTTATTCCATGATTGCCTGGCCAGTCTCAGCCAGATTTTCAAGAGGGTCGCTCACGATGGGGAATTTGCCTTGAGAGGCAAAAAATACCCAAAATATTGGATACTTTTCTTACGGCCTCACAAGGAGAAAATCTCACCAAAATCTTGCTGTACGCGTGAAGAAATGACTGAGCTTTGGCTGCCTCGCGAGGCGCTTTGCTCAGCTTTGACTTATTTGTGCAGCGGGCATTTAAGGGGAAAAAGGGTGGAAGAAAACTCTCTGCACGTTCAGCACGCTTTGCACACAATATATGCACGTGTTTTACATTTTTGTACCTTCTTTTTCCATTCCTTGAGAATAAATTGTTTCGCTTGGTCTTTCATCTTTACCGTCGTTCAAACCAGTTTCTTTCTCGTGGGGTAAGTAAGCCACTTTAATCAAACCAGAAGGGTCTTGAGTGTTTACAACGCGAATTCATATTTTGATACCGTTTTCTTATTATATTGTCCGTCGTTCCCTCGTGTAAAACAATTAAAATCGTTGGTCTGCGGAGAACGTCAGCGAATGAACCACTGTACGAACAAATTCATCTCAGGGGCGAGAGTTTTGCCAACGGACTATCGGTTGAGATGGTGTTACGTTTCCATAGTTTCCAATCTGCGGTTTCCAAGAGGCATCCTACGGGCGTTAAAAACTGCTTTTTCTTTCTGCTTTCAAAGGGTTATTAGCGAAAAAATGTCATTTTGAGGCCGTTTGCTTTAAGGCCTACGCTATGACCAACAGCAAAACACGAGTTCTCGTAGAATCACCAAGATTATGTCTGGGTAACGTCGGGGCGGGATTAAACCTAGATAAAATGGCCAGTTGGGAAGACCCTGTGTTGGTATGCCTGTGGTGAGGGCGCTAGGATGGAGAAGTGTCGTCTCATGGAAAAACCATTATATCCGATGAACAACTCCATTGGTTCCGAAGGCGCCTGGATTTTTCAAAAGATAGGTTTCACTATTATCCGGGGAATGATTTACTAGTAGTAGCTAAAACCAATTAATTTAGCTACTTTTAAACGAACAAGTAACCATGCTGTGGAATTAGTTCATTTTAGCTTATTCGTTTTTTTGTTGTAATGCTTTTATTTTTTCAACCCACAGGAACCTCAACGCATTGCCACAGATTTAGGAGTCTACGTAAAGACATACGTTGAAAAAACAAGAAAATGTATGTTTTCGTTTTATTCCAACAATTTTAATATCGATAACAGACATAACCATATTCCTTTAGGTAATGTTGAGAAAGCTTGTACGTCTTACCATTAACGATCTTCTGCTTAGGTCGAGCTTCTAGCTCGAGCTCGAGGTTTGCGCAAAACCGCTGGGAGTTATTTCTGTTCGCCTAAAAGACGCAATAAATATCGGTCAAAACAGTAAACTGCATAAAAGACGAAAAATATTCTGGACATTCAGCCTTTACTTGTGCCATCAAAAATGCCTCTTTCCTGGCTAATTTCGGAAACTGCATCAGATACCATGTCTCAAACGATTCCCTTTAACTTGCCTGAAAAGCCGAACTGATTATAAAAAAGGATAAATGAATTTCATATTACATTTAGTCATTTGATGGGGCACTGCAAACCGGCTAGTAGATATTTCTTTTCGGTCGAAACCATCTGTAACTCAAAGCTCAATAATGTACCTCACATATTTCGGACACAATAAGGAAAAGAAACGTTTGTTTAGTTTCCCAATCAAGGAAAACATACTTTTACCCACACACCCCTCCCCAATAATTAAGCCAATCACGCAATTTTGGTTGAAGCACATTGAGCTAAGAAAAAATTGACACACTGATCTCGTAATTACGGGAATCTCTTGTCAAATTATCAATGTATAAGGAAGTTTACTTTTCGTCTTGTTTACTTAATGTAAAAATCGCATGTTTTAATCACCAATTTGCTCTAAATACACAATACTCGCGTTGCTAAAGTAGGATTTCAAGAAGGGGGCTCCATTTAATTGCTGATTTAGAGTGTAAGATGGCTTTGAGTTCGTTCAAAATTCGCAAACAAGCGTCTTATAGAGAGAAGCTCTCCGAAGAAATGGACTGTATGTTTAGCGTCAATCGCGGGCCATTGACGCCGCGCAAACGAGACGCTTCACAGTTTGAGGAATGTCGACGCAGAGCGCAAATTCAAAGAATGAAGAACGCTTTCCGCACGTTGTCATTCCGTTCAGAACCGACTATCGGAGAAGAGCATCTGAGAAGATCAGCAAAATGCACTGCTGAAGCACCAAGCACAAGGGGCCACCTTGTTGTGGAAAAGAAATACGAAGAGTTGATTCACGACTTCGCGCCTGATTGCTTCGAGTATATTCAGAATTTCCATCATTACCGGAGCGATCTGGCAAGGATAAACTCCGGCCTCAAGGTAATATATCTAAGCGACAGTGAAAGGACAGCAAATAGCGAGAACGAGCTTAGAAAGGTATACAAGCAATAAGTCAAAAGTGTAAGCCCGAATTCTTCTTTTAAAGGTCATTTGCAAAGGGTCCGTGGGAATACTATGCAACCAGAAAAGATAGAAAACACGAACGAGGTTGCCAAGGATACTTTAACTTTGTCTCAAAAATGCAGATACGAGGGCATCGAAAAGTGTGACAGGAGACTTGAAGCAAGCACGAGATATTCTAATCTTGAGGTTTTAGCGGAAGATACCTGGCGAAGCTGCACAGATTCCAATGAATCGAGTTCGAGAAATAAACAGAAACAGCGATTACCGAGTCCGAGTGATGGCAGCGAGGATGATGCAACAAGTGACATTGAAGACCCACGTGGCAGGCTCGAAAAGGCGGCTGGGAAGTCCATGCCGAGCCAGCCGAGTTTCCAAAGTATTGACAGCAATTTTTCTGGTACAAAACCTCCGGTCACTACCCCCAACAGAATGTCCAGAGGATCGTCCGTACGAACGCTTGTTTATGAAAACCACAAAGGCGATAAAAGTGTTAACCTCAATGGAACATCGTTTAGGCTAGAACCCTCAGCGTGGCAAGCAGAACAGAATCACTGTCCCCACGGCCTTGCACCATTTCATTCACGTTTCCCACATCTTAAAACGAGTTCTCTTCCTTCCAGCCCCACGAGACAAAGATGGAGCGAAACGGCAACTCCCCCTTGGCAACAATACAGAGTTCTCTGCGATGCATTTCGACCAAACAACTCTCCCCAGAGCGTCGTGTGCCGGAAACGTTACCCCAATGGGTATAAAAGACCAAAGTTTGCGTCCACCACAGAGCTTGAGTACTATATTCATGTTGTATCCGAAGCGTATGTATGAATAAACTTGGTTAAACTTGGAACGAAGAAAATTCTGTACTGTGTTTGCCGGAATGGCTATAGCAATTTAAAAGCGCATTTCTTAGTGAATCCGGGAGGGTGACAATGGAAGTAGCAGCTCTTGGTTCAGACGCATATTTGTGTAAACCATGATACAGTTTAAACGTTACCCTAATTAGGTTTTGTGTCTGAGTTACAGAAACACCTTTCTATATAAGTCGAGATTTACTTATTTCAAGTCGCAGACTTGCAAACAACAGGAAAGAATGTACAAAAGTTAACGTTTAACGCGCATACGCAAAGACGGTATGTTGCTCAGGAAATGCTTTTGTTCCAGTTGCACTCGCGCCACATAGCCTGTTGCAAATCATACGGCCTGTGTAAAACCATGCTGGACGTCAGGCAATTTACTTGTTAATAGAGACGCTATTTAAGATGGTCACTTTCTTGGCATCCTCTGTGATTATCGTTGATGTAGGATCTACGATCATCTGCGATCGCCTGCAATCACATGAAAACTGTGAAAATACCACGAAAGGATTTTGTTGCGCAATAATTAAACAGCTTTCAACATCTGCATAAATAAAGAAACCTCTGCGAATGAAAAAGTTTTTACTCCTAAAATTGCTTTCGTAACTGCGAGGATCATAGCTTCACTTGATTTCATATCCGCAGTTCAATATATGACTCATTTCATATATCATTTCATTCGTTGATTCATTCACCACGTGAACTTTAGAACCCACAAATGACCAGCTCCCAACTTCAGTGGCTTCAGATCTCAGTTGGTTAGAGGGTCGCACCGGTATCGCGAGGTCACGGGTTCAAACCCGTTGACGTCCTGATTTTTTCAGCCTTCTCTACGCTATTCCTAAAATTCAACTGAAAGTTGCGTCCATAACTGCGAGGGTCATAGCTACACTTGAAGAAATCTCTATAGGCCACTTGGGATAATACCATGATACTTTTTGTTTGTCCCCCCAAGTTTTACATAAGCATTGTTTTTCGTTTTCTATTGGGACAAATGTAAGTCCCAAGAGAAACTGGAAACAATGCTTATGCAAAATTTTGCGGGACAAACAAAGAGTATTATGGTATTTTCTGAAGTGGCCTATAGAAGGCCAACCTATATGCTTGAGAAATGACTAATAGCAAGAGCAAAATGGAATCTCCTCCCATACACCCCAACAAAGGAGTTGATCATCAACATTAGTGGTTTATGCCTAACTGATCAAAAACGAAAACAAAAATGTAATGAGCGTATCGTAGTTTTATGTATTTATTGTGTGCAAATTAGATAAGAGTACTAGTGTTCTTCTGGCATGGGTGGGCTCTCAAGTACAGTCACAAATGAGTCTATTTTTTAGAATACCCGTTCCCGCGAAAATTTGTTGTCATTTCCCTGAAAAAAACATGGCAAAAGCAGTCACGCTTCTCCTGATTGGTTAAAGTGGCGTCCCTTTGTTTGTTTTTGCGCGTAAAGTGTATCTAAAAATAAGCCCACTTGTGACTATGATGGGGCAAGACCGTATATTGATAGAGAAAGACTCTTATCCAATTCATTTTTGTTGTGTGCTCTCAAGGAAAACGGCTTATTTACCGTAATTCGGAAAGTCGTTAAGTTAATTAAGACATAACATAGGTATTTGATATGCATAAAGATTTATAGATAGTAAGAAATGAGCTATTATGGATCAAAGAATGTATCCAGAATGAAGACAAGCTTACCGGACGTTGAGTTGCGTTCAAATGGGCTTTCATTGACCGAATGCATAAATGGCGGCCAAAAATGTCTTTTGTTTATGTGCTAATGAGACTCACTAGCCTCGCTCTCAAGCAACCTTTCTTTTGTATTTTATCCATGCAAACGAGGCTACTGAGGTCAATTAGCACATAAACAAAAGAATATTTGTTTGGCCGCCATTTATGCATTCGGTCTATTAAGCCCAGCATTTTATTACGGTCCTCTTGCAACTTGAAAGCTTTTTCCCTTTTGCACAAATGAAATGAAATGAAATAATGAAACTGCATTAAATTGTGGGCTTGATGTCAGGCGGGCGTTCAGTTTGTATACTGTGACCGTGAAGGACCGGGGAGTAATCGGAAGAAAATTGTAAGAGCGCATAACTGAACCCCCACAGTCAGGTAGGACACTTCATGGTAAATACATAACAAAAAATCTTTGGGGCCAAACAGGGAGACGAATAATCGATTGTTTCATGCTCCCTAAGTATATCGTTTGAAGTGTTTAGTAACTCCTTGAAACTATTGAATCCTGAGCACTTGTTCGAGATTTGTTAGTTTTAATGACCGTCGCGGTCATGAAGTATCTTCACCTTGCCAGTATAACGCATGGCTGTGTATTTGTCATAGAGTGTCCCACCTGACTGTGGCAGATCCGTTCTGGGTTCTCGAAAGTCCCCAAAATTTTTCGGGCCCGAAAAGCCATTTGTAAAACCGGTCAGTGTAAAACACAGACTGCAGACTTTAGACCAGGGGTAAAATGCAAACTGAGGTTATAACGTAACGGTTGAAAAAGCCCAAACCCCTTAGAATTGCTAACATTAGGCCTAATTAGGCCTAAAACAATATTTAGGCTTAACTGTTAGCATTTCTAATGGGTTTGGGCTTTTCAACAGTTAAATTATAACCTCAGTCTGCATTTTACCCCCGGTCTGCAGTCTGCAGTCTGCGTTTTACACTGACCGTTTGTGAAACTGCTAACCACTTGTTTTGGAAAGCCGATCTTTTAACACGTTTTTAAGCCAATTAAAAGAAACATGTCTGCAAAGTTTGACGACTTAAATCCTCTCTGTTCTTGAGATACAGAAGACATTGTGACACTCGAAAATGACCCGTAAAGTTTCGGGACTTTCGAGGAAAGGGCCGTGGTCACAACCACTTTCGATTTGCTGTTGCCTCTGTTTATCAAAGCAAAGCAATGTTGATTGTGTCTTTGAAAAACCACTCCTTTGTAGGAAAGACACTTTTCGTCTTTGGCCAACGAACCTTGATTAGAAATCGAACGCAAACTGCGGTGACAAACATGAGGCTAAACAAGCCTCACAACTGAAATAAATTTTTAGGGACTTGACGTCGTTTCGTATGTCTCATCATACATCTTCAGAAGTAACGGTTACCGTTAGCTAAAATTTTTGAAATATATAACAGTAATTTGAGTAGCTTTTGAGGTAATATTGATAGTAACAAAAGGAGGTAATACAATACTCTACGAAGGTAAACCAAAAACAATGAAAACGAAAGAGAATATATATCTCAATAAAGATACAACTTTTCGCTGCTAACGTATTCATTTAACATATTCATTTCGTGATCTTCCGCCATCCTTAAGTGAATACGTTAGCATCGAAAAGCTGTATCTTTATTAATAAGTTTTACATGTGTATTAGGTAAATGCATTTCAGGTATGCGCTTGGTTAGCCTTATGTTTGTCACCGGCCGTAGTTTGCGTTCAATTAGAAAGACTGCCAGTTTGTCGTCATTACAGGGATTATCAGTCACACGCGCCCTTCAACGACTTTTTTTTTAATTTTTCGAAACCAAATTTGAATGGACGTCAATCAAACATTTGATTGACGTCCACCCAAAATTTAGTTTCGAAAAATGAAAAAAGGTCATTGAGGGGCGCTTGTGACTGATAATCCGTGTGATGACGATAAACTGGGAGTCTTGCTAAGGATTCGATCTCATAACAAAGAATTGTTGACTGCGCATGTAACTGGTAACCGCCGTAATGCATTTTGCATTCATGCAGTTGGGATATGTATTTCCCTTTAATTTCACCACGATAATGAAGGGAGTTTTGATTACCCGTCGTAAATCAAAGTAATTGCGAGGACAAAACACAATAGGTACGAACCCCGAACTGAACCAATCAGAATGATTGAAAGCAACTCCTTCTAATTTCCTAAAAGCCTGGGAAAATACTCTCGTACAAGGCTCGATTTGTTTTGGTTTCGCTTCTCATTGGTCGAAAAAATGGCACGAGCTTTCTAATGCAATCACTAACCTTAGCAGCGGCATTCAGGCAATTTCAGCTCCTCCAACAATCAATTGAGTTTTACTCGGTTAGTTCAAGTCCTCGAGCCTTTGAGTGACAACCATACCATTTCTCGGGATTTGGAAAAGACGGCTGTTTATTAAACTCGTGTTGTTCTCGAAGCCTTACACTGAAATAATTAATTATAGCATGACAGTAACTGTGCCAAAGTAATTAAAAGACCAAAAGGACAGCAAACAACTATGAAAGAATTGTGCATTACGGTGAAGTTTGTTAGGGTATGTGTTTTTAGTTTATGGTTTAAATTGACTCCCAAGAGAAAAACAATTGAAAATGGGATTAATTCTAGGTTGAGTGCTTCATGGACACGTCAGTTTCTTAACAACTGGGTTGCTGTCACGTTTTTCTAGCAACACAAAGGCCGCAAAGATAATAATATTTGAATAAGTGAATTCAGGCCCTCTTTTACCGAACAAACACAGCGATATGGCGGTTTATTAGCATCGATGCTATTTCAATTCAAATGCGTTCGCGTCTTATTTCAAGACGAAACCATCGTTTTCAATGGCTCATAACAATTCCTTCGATTTTCCGGCGTTCTGCTTCCATCTCCCAGATCCTTTCTTTCAGCAGGCTCATCTTCGCTATATAAGCAATTTAATCACTAGTGTTTTAAACGCATTTTTCGCTCCATTCGCGGTTATCGCTAACGTCTTGGTGTGTTTTGCCATAATTGTCAATCCATCGCTTCGCTCGCCATCGTGCCTCTTAATAGCATGTCTAGCTTTCTCGGATATTCTCGTTAGCGGAATCGTACAACCGAGTTACATCGCTTATCGTCTCGGCGAAATTAACCAAGGTTACGTCCGATGCATGACCAGGATACTGTATGCGAAGGGTTTTTATACCTGCTATGGTGTCTTTGTTACGACCTTGAGCGCAATCAGCTTCGCGCGCTCTCTGGCGCTTAGACTGCACTTTCGCTACAAAGGCCTCGTCACTGCGAAACGCGTTTTAATGGCAATCATCTTCATCTGGCTTCTCAACATTGCGCTCGCATCTCTACAGCGGGTACACAATGCAATCGCCCGAGGCCTGCACCTGTTTTCATGGTTGGCTTTCCTGATCATTGATCACCGTTCAACGGATCATCGTTCAACGGCGTCAAATTGTGAGACAACAGCTGCCACTGTCTTCCTCAAACATCATAATTTTAAAAAGCAAGTGAAGTTAGCAGTCGACATAGCTTACGTTGTTGGAATTTATTTCTTGTTCAATCTTCCTGTCCTTGTCGTTACAGCTTTGCACCAGCTAGTTATGGGTCATATAGACACCTACGATTACTACAGTTGGAGCGGAACTGTTGCTTTTTTAAACTCATTTATAAATCCATTGATTTGTCTCTGGCGAAGCGGGGAGATTCGAGATGCTGTTAGGAAGATTCTCGGAGATAGGCTCTGCAAGAAAGGCGATCCAGATAGCTCGAAAGATCCTTCAAGAGTTCGAAGAAAATTTGAAAATGCTCCAAATCTGAGCACAGAGGGGCTTCGAAGGTACTAAGGGTTATCAACATCATCGTCATCATCATCCTCATCATGAACGTCATAAACGTCTTTATCATCATCATCATCGTCATTAACATCATCACCATCGACATGAGTATTATAATCATCAACATCATCATTAACATCATCAGCATCATCATCATCATCATCATCAACGTCATCAACGTCATCATCATCATCATCATCATCATCATCATCAACGTTATAAAAGCAAGAAAACCGGATCAGCGAAAGCCACTAACATTTTATTTAATTTAGTTTCTCCTAAAAAAAACACCGATGATACGCAGCCTAGTAACAATCCTTTCCAAAGCGCTGGTTCTAAAACAGGAAAGTTAAAATAAAAGGATTAACGAGCGAGTTAATTACATGATTGATAAAACAAAAATACGTACAAACTTGAAACCGATAATTACAAACCTTATCGGTGATTTCTCTAAGACGTGGAGTAAGCTAAACGGCCCAACACAACTAGTAGACGGCCCAGGAAAACTTGAAACTTAATATATAACTAAACGGTAAATTCGAACTCTCTACCACAAGACGTAGGGAAGCCAAAAAAAAGAAAACCGCATGTGCTATATTTATATTTATGGAAACATGCACAATGAGGGTTAAATACGCCCCTCTGAGGCTAACGCCTTTGAATAGGAAAAAACAATTAATACAAGAACGAACAAATTACCATGAAAGAACTGCTAATGAGGCGCCTACAAAATATACAGTAACAAACGTCATCAACGTCATCATCATCATCATCATCATCGTCATTAACATCATCACCATCGACGTGAGTATTATCATCATCAACATCATCATTAACATCAATATCATCGTCGTAATCATCATCAACAACAACAACAACATCATCATTATCATCATTAACATCATCATTAACATCACCATCATCGTCGTCATCATCAAAATCCTGTCACAATCACATCAACATCAACTTCATTATCATTGTAATCGTCAAAATCCTCAACATCATCATCGTCATTATCACCATCAACACTATCATAAACAACGTCACTGTGATCACAAACATCATTAACATGATCATCATTGTCGTCATCATTAACATGATCATCATTGTCGTCGTCGTAATCTACATCAATCTACATAATGGTCATCATCATCATCGACACCATCATCATCGTCGTAATCTGCGTCATAGCCATCGTAATCATCATCATCATCACCGTCATTAATTTGGTTAGTCAATGAGGGTAAATATGGGGCAAGTAAAAGCGGACTTTTTCCATGCCTAAAGGCTTGCTGTTCCTAAGAAATAATGCCTGCTAATGAGAGTCAGAAAAAATAACTAACTCTAACCCCCTCATATTAGCATATGGTGAACGTTTCAAGTCCAGGGCGTATTCCCTTCTTTCACTGACTTAGGAATGCTAATTTGCAAACGAAAGATGAAATACATGATCTTGTAAGACATCCTGACCAAGTCATTCCCCATTGTGGATTCA
Source organism: Montipora capitata (assembly GCA_949126865.1). Classification (NCBI taxonomy): domain Eukaryota; kingdom Metazoa; phylum Cnidaria; class Anthozoa; order Scleractinia; family Acroporidae; genus Montipora; species Montipora capitata. The sequence continues at coordinate 49,294,413 of OX421445.1, forward strand.
TATTTTTCCTCAAGTTAGCACCAATTTTTATCTTCTTTTTAGCAAGGCACCTAAACACCCAGCTAAATATACAATATTGCTAAGCTCTCGACAGTATCTTTTTAGGAATCAAATGGTAATTTACTACTGTTTCACTGAGAATACAGCATGATCAGCCTGATTGGTTAAAGCCATATTTCATCGTAATATAAAACAAACCAAATAACTGGGTTTTTCCTTAGTAATAAAGAAAAAAATGAACTTATTGATTTTAAGGTAAGTGTATAAACACGTAGACATCAGCTGTTAACAAATAATGAGAAAATAATGCTCCCAAGAAAGATTCAAAGGCTTTTTGTGTATTTTTTGCAACTTAAGGCTTTTCAATGACCCACGCCAGTTGGGTTCAAATTTTGATAAATGATTAAAAATATTGATTAAATAAAATCGCTAGCCTTGGAAAACTCAAGATTAATTTGTTTCAAAGTTTCAAGGTGTTATTACTCTTCGTAAAACGACTTTGTCTACTTGAGAACTCGGTTGGAGATAAACATTCTCAAGTCAATTGCCACTAGCTTTCGTAGATATGTTGTCGGTCAAATCCGGGCTTAGGTTGAATCAGTTTTTACCTTACGTAGGTTAAATTGGTAATCCTCATTTTACCTAGGTTTAATATGCACTCTACCTAGTTTAAATCAGATATCAAATCATCTTATCGGTTTCTGCATTCATACTCTTCATACTCAACAATACAACATAGTAAGGGAACAAAGAACTGCACTATGTGCTTACCGGTACTCGAACGTAAGTCCTGTGTCTTCACCATATTACAATACAACGACGAACATGTTCAATCCAACGCAGTTCTTTTCATTATTTACTTTTGCAGAATAAGTCAATTGACGTCCATGTATAACAACCAAAACTAATCCTAACCTGAATTTTAATTTTCTCTAGGCTTAAATTATAGGCTCCAAAAAATAGTTTCTTCAATTCATCTGAGTGAGTATTCAACCATCGTAGGTAAAATGAGGATCACCAATTTAACCTAGGTAAAAACGGATTCAACCTGAGAACGGATTTTACCGGCAGCTGATACATTTGATGTCAAGTTGTACAGAAGGGTTGGGGACAGTCCGTGCAGTTTATTTTGCCGATGGTTTATTTCAATCTATATGTCCACTTTTCCTCTTCATTTCAGTAATTATAATAGGATTTGAAGCGCCTGTAATACGGTCCTTGAAGACTTATATTTTGAACTGGGACTGAAATGACTCTAAGTGAAATGATTAATATATACGACGCTGAGAGCGCGATTTCTCAATCATTCATTCACCTGTACTATGAACTCGTAACAGACCAGCTCCCATATTCCTTGTTTGCTCAGATCACGTTTACTGTAAAGCAGTGCAGCACAAACGCATGAATTTTTTTCAGTCTTCTTTAGCAACTGCTTAAGTTACTGTCAAGTGCTGTGGTTTGTCTCATTTAGAGCTATCGGTTGTGTAAACACAAAGACTCGCTATACAAGCCCTGGTGCCCTAGGCACACGCAGATGCCGTGGACGCATACAGTATAAAGCTCTACGATACTGAATTAGTGCAATAAAAAGCCGCTAATTGCAATGTGTCCGTAATTTGTTATGAGATGTTACCTGTCATTTCTTTTTTTAAAATCTCCCTTTCCTTTTTCTCGCGCTGGAAATATCTTTTAGGGGTTTCGTCTCTTTCTTACTGTTTGCAGAGTTCATATAGCTGGACTCCTTAAGAAACTACAAAAGCGAGGAAAGTGAGGCAGCGCTTCATGCTAACTTGACAGTGACCACGCACAATATTTTGTCCTCAGTTCACAACAGAGTTTTCACAGAATAAATTAATCGAAACTTTATGACTGGCTGTCTTTTAGAAAAAGGCTGTGGTTTATGAATGAATGGTAAGGGCCAAAACAGCGAACAAAAATATGAAACAAAGAAACTCGTCGAGTTTCATAACCATCTTCATACATTAACTAAGCTGTTTGTTGATCGCCATCTTGGATAATCAGTTGTGCTTTAATGTGAATTCGAACAAAAGCAAATCGTAAAGCAACTGACCCCTTTTATGATACGTCTTCGTGTTTATTAACTTCTTTAAAAGATAACCACTGCAGATGAACCCATCTGTAGCACAAAAGTTTCAAGATTTTATTTTCTTTCCGAATTGATGAAATGCTAAAAATTTAACAAAGAAACCATGGTTGTAGATGTTAATATGTCCTATTTTTCATTAAAGTTCTTATTTGCCTTCCAAATACAAACATTTTAATTTTCTGGCTACCAAATAAAAGCTTTTTCAAATTATGGGCTTTAAAATTGTCTTGAAAAATTGTAGCCTTTGAAAGTAGGGCTTCCTAGACAAATTTCGATTCAGTCTATAGCTTATATCGGCGAGATTAATTGTTAGATGCAAAATTTTGCTCTAATATTGCCCAGGCGTTTTTCAGTAATTAACCAAAAGTTATTTCAGAGACGATCAATTTTTAAAAACTTCATTCAAAAAACAAATATGGTGACTCGCTACTTTAAGTTGGTTGGTTCAGTTTGAACTTTTTAAGTAGCGTTATTACGAGAAAATGTTCCTCAGTATGACCTAGCTTCACACTTATTCGGTTTTCGTAGAAAAGTCCAGAGGGTGGCCGGTGGAGAGAAAGAAAAAACTTGCGAACACTAGTAAAGCGCTTAGATGACAAGGCTCTTCACTAGAAATCTGGTTAACTGGGTGCAAGAGTTGAATCATTCGCTTTTCTGGTTTCGATTCCAAGGAAGGAAGATAAATATTATGCCTTAACTGACCACTCCCCATGCATCGGCGCTTTCCATGGACAATGAAACTAATATTAAAGATGCAGTAGCTTCAAGTTTGGCTGGTAGTCACGCAGTATGGGACTTAAACTATAGTTGTCCTCAGAAAGAAAAGGGCCCTAAATACT
>OX421445.1:49309858-49317358 GCA_949126865.1 Montipora capitata
TGCAACGTTACAGTTACAGAAACGACAACAGAAAAACAACGTTTTCAGCTTCGTTTACACTTGTTTTATAGTGTGTGTGGTTTGCCGGAAGGAAAATACCCGCTAAAGATCAGCCTACCGAGGTCCTACGCGTTTGTAAGTGGGCTGAGTTGAAGACGATCTCCGGGTGACACATTTTCCTGGGAAATGACCATAGTTTTATCCCAGGCTTTCCCCCGTAGCTGACTGAAAATTGTTTAAAATGTCAACGACTTTTTCATCCAAAGAATTCACGGCTTTAGACGAGAGTTGGACAGAGTCTCTAAAGCTACAACCTGTTCCTTTATGATTGACAAGGAAGCTCGTCAAGTAATTACCTCTTTCCAAGTTTAGTCTAGTCAGCTCTACTATGACTCATCATGTTATAAAAGCCTTGTCAACGAAATCGTTTCCTTTGGATCCTATGCCAACCCAACTGCTTAAAGATCACCTTAACCTCATTGTGCCTGTTGTTACAGATATCGTCAACGAATCATTGTCGACGGGTGTGTTTCCAACTTGTCTCAAACATTCCCTGGATCTTGTACGACCACTTTTGAAAAAACAAGATCTTGATCGGGAGAATCTGAAGAACTACAGACCTATAGCGAACATTCCCTTCCTATCTAAATAATCTTTGTTTGAAAACTAACAAGCTTATTCCACCTTTGCAGTCTGCGTATCGTAAGCACCACTCCACGGAAACCGCATTATTGCGTGTTCTGGATGGCATTTTGACGTCTCTTGATCATGGTGAAGATGTTGTCCTGGTCATGTTGGATTTGTCGGCTTCCTTCGACACGTTAAATCATGAAATTCTCATATCCAGGCTTGGAGCGTATTTTGTTTTCTCCGATACTGAACTAGAGTGGTTTTCATCAATTGTTGGCACACGCAATCTGTCATCATAGGGGAAACTACATCTAATCCTCGCCCTGTAGATTTTGGTGTTCCCTAAGGGTCAATATCCTTGGACCTCTTCTCTTCAGTTTATATGTTGCGCCCCTCCAAGATATAGTTGCTGCGATTAACCTCAATTCCATGTTCTATGCTGACGACTCGCAACTTTATATTGCCATAAAACCCAACGATCAATCCTCGGCATTAGCTACTCTACGAAATTGTGTTAATGCCGTTATAAACTGGAACACGCAAAACATGTTGCTTCTTAACCCTGGAAAAACCGAATTTATCCAATTTACCTCTCGCTTTGTTGGAAACCCTGTCCTTTCTCAATTTTCGTTTGGCAACAAGATAATTGAACTGTCTGATAAAGTAAGGGACTTAGGTGTCATATTGGAAAAGGAACTTAATTCAAGACAGCATGTTAATGATACTTGCAAAAAAGCTTTTTCTGCAATAAGATCAATAGGTCGAATTAGAAAGTACATGTCCCAAAGTAATCTTAAACGTATTGTAAATGTTTTTGTGATTTGCCGCATCGTTTATTGCAATATAGTATTCTCTATGGACTTCTTACGGTTTAGCACGAAAAACTACAACGGGTTCAGAACATCACAGCTAGTTTAATCACAGGAAGCAGTCGGAGAGACCATATTACCCCAGTGCTTAAGAACCTGTAAGGTCACGCATCACTTTTAAGATTTTACTCTTGACCTATAAAATTCTGAATGGACAATCACCTAGCTATCTTACTTCGCTTATCAGTTCTTATAAACCAGTTCGTTCTTCAAGTTCATCCGATCATTTACTTTTACAAGTTCCGAACGTCATGACAGCCACTTACGTCAAAGAACCTTCCCTTATTGAGCCCCTAAACTATGGAACAGTCTGCCTAAATCTTTAAAAACGTCTGAGACTATAGCTATTTTGAAGAAGAAACTTAAAACATTTCTTTTTTGCAATTATTTTAACTCTTAGATAGTTACACGATTTTACTTAGTTATTTTTTCGTTACATCAGATTGTATATATATAATTGAGTTTTATAGCCTCCCGCTGTAAGCGCATTGAGAGTTTTAAATATGCTGACAAATACTTTGTTGTTGTTATTATTATTATTATTATTATTATTATTATTATTATTATTCTTATTAGAGGTTTCCGGTTCTTTTAAGAAACGCACACTTGCAGCTGAGGCCTCCAGTGTACAATGAACGTCGTTCGTACTTTGGGAGGTGGGGAAGCCTTGTTACAAAAGTACAATTTGCCAGCGATAGCAACTGAACAAGACAGGTTTACTGCGCTGCAGTGCGCAGACTCCATGTGACTGCCAATTCCATCCTCCTGTTAAGGAAGGCTTATTGACGGAAAAAATGAAGGGAAGTGTTTCTTAATAAGTCCACCTTGAGATATGTGCTTTTAAGCGCTTTTTTATGTTTTAGCGACGAGGTTTTTGCAAGATTGCGTACACAACCCGGATTCGTCATTTCACATCAGAGTTAGTCTAGTTAATTTTCGACTTACATCGTTAGCTGTGGCTGTAAATTGCTCCTCCAAGTCTTAGTTTTCTTCTAAAATATGAAAAACCACCTTATAATTCGTTACCAAAAGGAAGTAACTCATCTCTTCCAGCCGCCATCTTGGTTTGTTGAGCACGGTCAGAGTCACATGACTTGCACATTGAACATCAGAAAGCGCTCTATTGTTTGACTCTTTGAAGTTCACCGAATATCCTTACCAGTCCTCTCTACTAACTCTGTTCAAATGCACTTAAACTTTGCTTTGGGAAAAACGCTAAGGGAAAAAGCGACGGTGTTATATCTTTTCGCCTATGGAAACTTTCATGACTAAACAGCTCAAGCAATCAATAGCTCGCAAGTCAAGGATTTATCCTCCTGCATTGAAATCTTCTTTAGGATTTTGTTTATATCGGAAATTAATGATATGTGATGAGCATCCTGGGAAACCTCTTACCCAGGACTTGGCACCTTAATTCTCCCGCCCCAGCTCAGAAATCAAGGCAGAGGTCATGGGAACGAAAAAAAATTAGGAGTCACTGTATTTAATTAATGAATGAAGGGGTAGTTTCTAAAGAAACTGTGGTGCTGCGTCGGTGGGGAAGTAGTATACAAAAATTTGGTTTTATCAACGGAGTTGATAATGTAAATTGGCCACCGTACAGAGATTCTAAAAGCTGACGTTTCGAGCGTTAGCCCTTCGTCTGACGAAGGGCTAACGCTCGAAACGTCAGCTTTTAGAATCTCTGTACGGTGGCCAATTTACATTATCAACTCCGTTGATAAAACGAAATTACTGTATTTAATTAATCGAGTAAATGTGTCTTCCACCAGCCAATCATGCTACATGTCAAAATACTGAGAATTACTCATCAAATGTGAGAGACGAATGTTTCTTTCATTGCCAATGATTTTTATTTGCCATTAATAGACAATGAGCGTGCATTGAGTCGAGCTTAACATTTACCCCTGCGAATGATTCTCTCCCTTGTACATACATCTCTTTGCCATTCTTTACTATTCACGCTCAGCGTACAGTTGTAAAGTCCTCTTTTAATTTCTCTGATACAATCTTATTGCACTCGCTCTCTTCCCTTCTTGCGTAGTTATGACCTGTTAAAGTCGGTTTTATGGTTAGGTAGGTCGAGAGATGGTATAAACTGTTTCCTTTTTGCAAGCATAGTTTGCGAAGACAGGAACAAAACTGTAAAAAATAAATAAATAAATAAATAAATGAATAAATAAAACGGAGCACTGATGGAGAGTGCGGGGAGTAAAATGAGCGCACCGTCGGCCTCGAGTTTGTTAGCTGAATTATTGTTACGAGGTATCGACGTTAAATATGGCCGCGTCGCACTTTACTTTATGTTACTTTAAATAAAGAATAAAAAGAAAACCAAACTGGGTAGGAGTTTACGCAACACTTATGCTTTAATTTTGATCGTCTGTGTCAAAGTTGTTCAATACAATCAACTTTTATCCGTACGCTGCCAAAAGAATCTATAACATTTAATAATTTCCTTTCATCTATACTAAAGCGCTTGCTATGCAAAAGCAAGGAGAAATAGAGGCTCTTAAAAGAGCAATCGTTTTAAAGCATAATTGATCCAATATTATTATGGTAGTAGGAGAATTTTGAAATGTAGTATAGACAACGCACAAATAAGACTATACAAAATGTTGGTATGGATGAAACTAATAATTTTTCTTCCGTTCTTGGCGAGATGATAAAAGTTTTACAAGGTGGCATGATGTTTTCAAAGGTTGCAGCATTTTTGTAGTATTACCCTCAACTAAAATGGTCCAATGTCCAATATACTTTCAATAGAATGACACGGTCTTTGCAAACTACCACTATTTTCCATGCAGGTCTCTCTTCTGAGGTCAAGCTTACTAGCAGCATTTGTTTATAACGCTAATTAGTATAAATAAACAGGTGATTATACAAAATAGCGCGCTCTCATTGGCTCGCTATCTCGGATTATCAGCCGATAATCACCTCGACGGACAAAATGGTTGCCACTAGTCGTTTTGCCACTGTAAGTGAAGATGATTTCACGTTGAATTTATTTTTTCTCTTTTTTGAAATAATCACCTGTGTATTTATACTAAAACAATTATTCGCCTCAGGCTCAGTGATTATCGATGAATATTCACCTCAACTTCGTTTCGCTGAATATTCACCTATAATCACTTCGCCTTCGGCGAATAATTGTTAAATAACCGGAATCTCAATGTTCAGGTTGTTTTTAAACAAAAATCGTAATCTTTGAGCTTGATTAACAGGATCCTTTTTTAGCTTTATAAATTTAGCTTACCTTACAGTCCATGGCCCTTTTCCCGCTTTGGAAAGGACTAATAAAGGTCCCACTCTAAATGGGAGTCAGTGTTAGCATCAATATTGCTGTTAGGAACACGAACATAATAACTTTTCTTCCGGCCATGATCCCTTCTTTCAATACTAATCGTTGTGATAGCACTTTGGCTTATAAAATAACGTCCACGAATCGTTATTTACATACATAAAGTTTCAAGTGTTTGAATGCCTTTCAAAAGGGCCTCCATCATTTTCCTCTACGCTTGAGGGTTTGGCATAGCAACAGCATTAATTTTTGTGTGCAACAAAATCACACGGTGTCTTTTAATTGCAATACCAGGAAGATTTAATTGTTGTTGTGTTAGCGCCGAGGAAGCTCTCAATGGATGCACAATTCACGTAATGATTCCATTCGTTTGCGGAAATTTGATATTAGAGAGTTCTCCTTCGATACGGCCAGCTTAATCAGCACTTTTATGACTTTTGTACAATAGTCGGATCTTGCTACATATTGCTTGCATAAATTGATTGCCCTTTGTGGACTCATCATGTACTTTTTCTTTAATTCTCCATTTGAAACGCTTTCATTTTGTCTGCCAAAAAAGGTTCTTCATTCAGTTTTAACTTCAAGAAACTAAGGCTATACTCCGAGTCCCTCGCACTTTAGAGCCTCGATTTACCTTTGGAGAGTTCAATCTAGATTGATCGTAACATTTCCTAGTCACGAGTATCTCTCAGTGAAATCCCATTACACTGATCTTGAAGTTTTCAAAAAATTCGGGCGAAATAAAACACAAAGCCAAGTTCACCTGCAGATCTGAAGAGTTTGCCATTTCGACATCATAACCGCAATTAAAACTGTCAACATCTTAAGCTGTTTTTCGCTTACAAGTCATCGAGTATCGTACAAAGTGTTAACAAAGAGATTACTGTTTCAGCTCATCATCATTATCATCCATCACACTTTGACGAAACGCTATAGTCGACTCTGTTGAATCAAACAAACGCACTGGCTACTGAATGTGACGGCTGCCAATATTTGGATATGTTGGACGCGCAGCGTAAGAGTAGTTTTCATTGGCGACGCTGAGCCATTGAATTGTAGTTTATTAGTGTCTACACTGACCTAACAAACGTATTAATGATCGAATTAAATGTTATTGATTTTGCGTATGTTGCTAGGGTTGGTAGCTGAAACCAGTGCTGACTGAGCGTATTAATAGTATTGATCATCATTTCGTTGCATGGGGAATACGTACTTGGAGCTAACTTCTAATTGCTTGTTGATTGGCTAAAAACATTAACTCTTTGACTCCCTTGATCTAAAACTTCATTCTCCTAACTACGTCCATAGGTTTCTTAGTTAGCTGGTCATAAGAATTTGGCGCTCTATAAAGATCATACACTTCAGCTGATTATAATGTTCATTCTCAATACTTGTATGCCTGACTGCAGCGTAATGAAATTGAGTGGAGAATTGACATACTGATCAATCCCGTGAGTCAAATGGTTGAGGTGGCTCTCAAACTTCCAAAAAATCCAGCATTTGATACGTCCAACAAAGTTTCAAGTAGAATGTTTGATCGAAAACTCAAAACTTTGCTCAATATTTGGCTAATGATTTGTGCTGGCTAAGAGTGGGATGATTAACGGTGAAACATGTACATATTGACATAAATGACAGCAATGTTGGAACGAGACGTATGAATAGATACAAACATGCTATAAAACCAGAAAAAGAACAATTAACAACATTCGTTAGGGTTACAAATTTCAACAAAAATGATGTGGTATAAATACGTGAAGTCAAATTTAAAGAAATTATTTGATTTCTTAGTGATAAAGGCAGTGCCTTTGTTAAAAGAAGCAACCCACTAGTTATTCTCCGATGGCAAAAATGTATAGTAATGCGCTTGAGGAAAATATAAAGTTTCAATTTGCAGACTATATTAATTCTGTTCATGAAAAATTAAGAGTGGAAAAATACATTTCGGTCATGACAAATACCCAAACTGCTTTTGTAAAAAAATGGCATAGGTTTCTCAAGTGGCATATTTTGGTGTTGTTAACTAACTGTTAGTCAAGTCAAGTGATTTGATCTGTAAATCTGTAAAGTGTATTTTAGTGCTTGTAAAATTAAAATATCAACAATTATTATATCTCTCAGATAGTACGCGCGCTGTAATTGGCTAAATTAGCGGGCCGTATTCTACAGTACCGCCCGCTGTACAGCCCGCTAAATTTAAAATTTCGACAAAACATCATCTAGCGAGTTTTTCATTTCTGTTGCATAAACTTGTACTGAAAACTGTTTGAATCTTGCAAGCAACTATTTCAAACTTAACAGCCAAGAAGATTTAGTTTTTGGGATTTTGGCACGGCATTCTTTGTGGCAGTTGAACCTTCCGCTTCACTTTGACTAGCTTCCTTGCCCGCGCGCCGGTTAACCTCAGAGATATAATAAATATCTTACTAACCTCGTTTTCTCGGTCCGTACTGTAAGTTACGGATCCTCGTTTTTTCCCGTTGATTTATGGCCCGCGCGCTTCGCGCTTGGGCCATAAATCAACGGGAAAAAACTCGGTCCGTAACTTACAGTACGGACGTCGAACTCGGCTAGTAAGAGGTATATAATTTCTTCATTTCTTAAAAGGATGATTTCTCAATTTTGAATTGCTTTTTCTTTTGCTGGTTGTAGGTTCTTTTCTAAATGTGATTTGAGTAGCACTAAAGTTCTTCTTTTTGC
>OX421445.1:49322358-49327358 GCA_949126865.1 Montipora capitata
GGGGTACTTCTCCAACTCCAACCTGACGACTCCTGGCGGCCAGTCTCATTCATGTCGCGAGCGATGTCTCCCACCGAAACCAGATCTGCACAGATCGAAAAAGAACCCTTAGCGCTCACTTGGACATGCGAACGATCCTGGGAGTACATAGTGGAAAAATCAATCTCTGTGGAAACAGACCATAAACCCCTGGTGCCACTCCTGAGTACTCACACACTGGATCAACTTCCTCCGAGAATCCAAAGCGAATGCGACTGATGAGATTCCACTCAAGGAGATCAAGCATGTCCCCGGAAAGAAGATGTACATAGCTGATGCGCTTTCAAGACTCCAAACGCGAAAACAAACAGTAAAGTCAACAATTGACGATGACAAAATGCACGCACACATTGGAAGCGTGATCTCATCCCTGCCTGCCTCAGACACACGATTACAGCAGATCATGGAAGCACAGGAAGGGGATCCTGTTTGCAGGCAGATCAAAGTTTACTGCTGTGAGGGATGGCCTGACAAGTAATCATTAAACGATGCAATGAAACCCTATTGGTCAAGTAGGGGTGAACTGTCTGTGGTGCAAAACATTCTGCTCAAAGCATCCAGGAACGTAATCCCTTCCTCCATGCGTCTCGAGATACTTGACAAGATCCACGAAGGCCATCAAGGGATCGCTAAGTGCCGTGAGCGGACCATGAACTCTGTTTGGTGGCCAGGACTCAGCCGAGAAATCCAGGATCTGGTGCAACAATGCAGAGTTTGCGCTCTCCAGAGAGAAAACAAGCCTGAACCGCTTATCACGACACCCTTACCCGACCGTCCCTGGCAAGTCGTAGCCACAGACCTCTTTGAGCTGAAAGGTGTTGTTTTCCTTATCGTTATAGACTACTTCTCAAGGTACGTTGAAGTAGCAGCTATGCAGACGACTACAAAGTCAAGTGAGGTCATTAGGGCACTTAAGTGTATATTTGCAAGACATGGGATCCCAGAGCAAGTGCGATCTGACAATGGTCCTCAGTTTGACAGTGCAGAATTCTCCCACTTTGCTAACGAATGGGGATTCAAGCATAGCACAAGTAGCCCTAGATTTCCCCAAGCAAATATTAAATGGAGAAGTTGAGCGGGGAGTTAGAACTGTGAAGAATCTTCTAACAAAGGAAAAAGATCCTGCTAAAGCATTACTCGCCTACCGATCAAATCCACTAGCATGCAAGTTCTCCCCTGCGCAGTTGCTAATGGGAAGGCAGATTAGGAAAAGCGTTCCATTATTCCACACTCAGCTGAACCCGCAGTGGCCTGACCTGGATAATCTGCGTACAAGAGAGAGCATGACAAGAGAGACACCAGGCACAAGGCCAAGCCCTTGCCTTCAATTGTACCGGGTACTGAAGTTTTCGTCAAGGACCTTCAGCGGTTAGGAAAAGTCATTGAAGCAGCATCGACACCTCGGTCGTATAAAGTTGAAACACCGACCAGCACGATAAGAAGAAACCGTGTTCACCTTACTGCAATGCCAAATCAGCAGGAGCAACATGAGCGGCCAACAAGTTCCCACAGAAGACAAAGTAGCAACACCTGTTCGGAAGGACACTCCTGTTACTAAGGGAGACATTCAAATAGCCCCTGTAGTACCCATTCTTGCCACTAGGCCCAATAGAATTATAAGACCATCGTTGAAAGTAAGAGAGAATCTAGATTTAGCTTGAGATTTCATTATATTATAAGATTACGTAGATCATTTGTCAGACTTCTCATGCTCTGTTCGTTTCCCTAGATACTCTTAAACTTTGGGGGGGGGGGGGGGGGAGATGTTGTGTTAGCTTACATGAAGTATTGTTAAAGTTAGTTAAATGGCGTCTTGAAGTAAACACGTGTTGTTCATTGAAGACCACGACATCTAGTCGTTCTAGCATTGGAGCACAAATTGGGGATACTATAAACTGAAATTAACAATTAACGCAAATCAAATCAAATATTGGTTTGATATTTCTGACTTGCTATCCAGCTGACAGCTGTATGTTTACTTTCTTACTTTTTGATTTATTTATTTTTCTCTTAATTAAAACCGTTTTCCGTACCTTACGTTATGTAATCGTGGTGGCTTACATTTACGAAAATCCTTCAATTATAAGCGATTTTAAAAGCAGGAACAAATAAAAACTAGCTATTAGAAACTACGTTCTGGTGTCATCATACAACATTCTCAATCTGTTAGTCCCGTGATAAGAAAAGGCGTTGACTTGGCTTGTGATTGGTTGCTTTTTGTCCCTCTCTCTGTTGTGATTGGCCAATCTTCGAGCAAGATCTCTATTTGAGAATCACGAGATGCCACACGTGAAAAGCAAGCGAAATCGTCTTGCACACGCTCTGTAATTCTGCTATCTATAGAGCTCACAGGGAAGCAAGGGAATAACAAAGATCTCGATGGATTAGTCGCAGTATTCTGATTTTCCATAGTTATATGATTTGTCCTGCTTCCACGACATTTAGTTGTATGTTCACAAAACGAAAAAAGAAATTAAATTGGGCCCATGGAAAGAAACGTCCTACTTCACAACATTGCCCCGGTTGTTTAAAATCCGTTTAACGCTAACCTTAGATTGAAATTAAGGAGTATATTTCTCTACTCCCAAAATTGTTCAGCGCAGATATTCGGCAACATTTTACATTGAAGGAAGTCAACCTCGAAACACAAAAATGAGCAAAAAGAAACTTAAGTTTACGATAATCCTTGATTAAGTTAATCGGCTTTCGAACAATAATGATGAATAAAATCTAGAATACTTTCGTTGCAGAACATTGCACTTCATTTAGCCGACACAGGATGTTACCTTGATGCAGTGACTCGTTTGCGTTCATGTGACAAACAAGAGAGACGTACTCGTGAACAAAAGGAACGAAAAAGTACCGGACGCTGCCATGCAAGCCGAATAGGAAGTACTGCTTGCTATTATGAGCCACAAAAGGTAAGAAAGGGATAGGACATATACTATATCTTTATTATCTATTTATTCAAACGCTTTTCAGTGTTGGCTAAGATCTCTGCCACAATTATTCCAGTCATTCGACAAAAACACGGTCATGTCTCATGATGTTACTATGGCTATGGCTTTATTATACACCTTATCCCAAAATGGCCGCCATTTTAGTATTCTTTTGTTTCCATGCAAATTGGCTCATATGGCCTCGCTTTCAAACGTAAAATTCAAAAGAATACCTTATTATAGGAAATTAACAATGCACGTTGACAACGCGAAGAAAATTTACATTAAACTAAACTAACGCGAATTTTTCAAAAGTTAGGTTTACATGCATTAAATTAACGCGAATTTTTCGATAAGCATCTTGCTTTACTTACTGCGATTTTCATAATTCTGCGAACTCGCACTTTACATTTCTGAACGCCAAACTGCGTTTTGGCTTTCGTGTATAAAACCTTCCAAGACAAGTCCACGGATGTTTCTAAGTTTTTTTTCAGCCGAAAATTTTGTTTTGAAGCCTAACTAGACCCTATCAATTCAAAAGATCTTTCAAAGCCTCAGCTTGTTCCAGTAACACGAATTTGCTTCACTTACAAAATCTCTCAACATACATATGTCTCATGGAAAAAAAGAAGCATTTACAGTAGTTAGCTTTTAGGTTTGCTCAAATGATCTAGTGAGGAACTACAGTCAACTCTCTCTTAACGGACACCTCTGTAAGACGGACACCTCTATAAGACGGACACCTGGTGCTGGTCCCGGCCGTTTCTTAGTCATTTTACTATAACCAAACTCTCTATAAGACGGACACCTCCATAAGACGGACAACGGACACTTGTGAGGTCCTGAATGTGACCGCAAATTACCATTTAGGGAAGAAAAATTCTTGTACGTGACTCTTTGTAACACCAGACGTTTAATTGACAGCTCTTATCTTGTCGCCGGAATACATACAGTACAAGTTAAAATTAAATCAGTCATTGTCCCATTCAAAAAATAACTTGGAGGTGACAACCGAATTGTATTGTAATCTAAAACAGGTAGGTTTCGTTCAAGCAAATAACTTAAAACAAACTTTAAACAGACGCGTATTCACTGTGCGCAGGTTCAGCATTATTATCTTAAAATTTCCTGGGGTCATGCTACGTCGACTCTCTATAAGCCGGACACCTCTAAAACGGACAGCTGAGGCCGGTCCCGATGGTGTCCATCTTAGAGAGAGTTGACTGTAATAAGGTTTTGTAATGAAATAAAGGTGGTTTAAAATAACAATGTTGCAAAATAGGGTGCATTCAAGTTACATCGATATTAATTAAGATACATTAAATTAACGCGAATTTTGTAAAATCGCGTTAATAAAGTGCGTTGTTAATTTCCTATAATAAGGTATTTAACCTTGAACGAGGCCATAAGGGCCAATTTTTATGGAAACAAAAGAATACTACAATGGCGGCCATTTTGGAATAAGGTGTGTAGTGTTACTGTAGTATTTGACTGAGCAGAGGTGGTGCAATGGTTAGAGCATTCGGCTCCCACCCTTGTTGCCCGGGTTCGATTCCCGATTTCTGCGTCATTTGTGAGGTTATTTTTTTGCTTCTGTACTATGATTTAATTGATTTCTGTGTAGTGTCTCCATGTAGCAACCCAGCGCTAAGTACATTTGACATTTAAGTTAATAAAGTTCATCATTACTTTCAAACAGGTCAGCTGCAGAACGTGACAAAACACAATTTTTAGTGCTCTGGAACTCTCTCTCTTTTTCTTTAGCTTTCGTGCCTATAATTTTGATTTTTAATCATTATTATTGTGAACTGGCCAAGCCGAATATAAAGAGTGCAATCATTTTTTTTTCTTAAATTAGTGTCATTCGAGGTGGGATCTCTTAACCCTTTAAAGCCTGAGAGGGGGGGGGGGGGGGCATTGACGATTAAAATCGTCTGGCGTTAGACAGAGTAAAATCTGTAAGTGGCCACTGGGAGTTAAAGGTGCTTTTACACTGTGCAATTTTTTGTGCAACTTGTCTCG
>OX421445.1:49337358-49342358 GCA_949126865.1 Montipora capitata
CTGTATGGTATCGAGGCTTGGTAGGCTAATTTGCACTTGGACAAAAGAATTATAAATTGACCGCCATTTATGAATAAGGTCTATTTGCAGACCACCGTTGCTTTAGGGGCATTGCGTTGCGTATTACACTCGCAGATTATTTCCCTACTTTCCTTTACAGTTTCGTTATTAAGACACCAAAATGTTTGCTTTAATACGATTCTCAATTCTGTGCTTGTTTTGTTGACTTAATCATGACATTAAGACAAATGCATTAATGTGCTTTACGGGAGGTGATGGAGTCCAAGGCAGGAAGATAAGAGGTGCCTTTTGCAAAATAGGTATAACCTCGGTTCATTTTACGGATCGGAAACATCTTTTACTGTATATCCTAAAGATTTACGTTTTTATGAGCCAAAATTTCACGTTAGGCTATCAAACTAGCTAACATTTATCGAACAGCCATGCTAGCGAGAGGAATGGATCTATTCCTTCTATGTCATCACAAAACGCTGTGCAATGACGTTTGGAAACTCTTCGTTGCAAGCCGGTTTGTGATGTCATTGAGGGACTAGAACAGCCTCTCTCACTAGTTTGGTTGTACAACAAATGTCTGTTAGTTTTGGTGACTTCTACGGCGTATAAGAAGAGAAATGTTAGGGATTAAAAGGTAAAATGAGTTTGCCGTAATGGTTCTAAAATGATTAGGGGAGGTTTTTGTCGACGAATTTTGTGTTAACTACAAAAATGTACCAGGCAAGTAAAGTTAAGTTGTTTTCCATTCCCCTTGACGAATAGAGAAAAAGCACGGAAGTTCTTTCCCGCAGAGTGGACTTTGACCTTTTTGCTTAAATGACACTTGGAAAAAATACGGCGTCAAACCATTTTCTTTACAAATAAGAATATTTTCCATTGAAATAAACAAACATAGATAAAAACTTGTGTTTTATGGTCTCTTTATTATGCGTTTCATTATACAGTGATTATTTATAAATAAGGTTTTTTTGAAAAAAAGTTGGCGCATGCGTACTTTAAGCGCCCGTACTTTTTCTAAGTTTTTTGGCGGGAAAATCTGACTAAAATTGCACAGCGTTTCCCCTGGCAACATCGTCAAGGAAAAGTGGTTAAACGGCTCTACCTTAAATGTTTTCAACCCTGAAAAAACGCTCGAGTGTTGACTACCTTCGTCCCTGTTTTTCTTTTCGCATAAATAGGTTAACCTTGCAGTGTTTTGAAAAAGAAGCTTACTAAATGCGGCGCCGACTTTCAGAGGATATTGCCCCAAAAAGTCGTAGCTGGCAGACCTTATTCTATAAATGGCTGTCATTTTACTGTTTTTGTTTTTGTTCAAAAGAATATTGTTTATTGAGCAAAGCAAAAAGGGCTAATTTATAAAAACGAAAGACAATTAAAACTACAGTAAATATTTAACAATTATTCACCGAAGCGGCGAGGTAAATATTCACCACTTGCCACCGACACTGAGGTGAAATTACAGTTGTTTTAGTATATGCTAAAACAATGAGATAATATAGCACTAGAAGATGATTTTAACTCATTTAATCCTGCAAAAATTACAACATTTTCTGGCGCGAATTGCTAGGAGGTGAACAGCAAAGGATATCCGGAGTTTGAGTAGCCAATCAGCGCGCGCGTTCAACGGTATCCACTGTTTTAGTATATACTAAAATGCAATAATTGTCTTAGAACCTTTGTAGCTTCTCGTGTTTCGTGTTTGAAAGCAAAAATAATTTCATGGTTTAAAATCAGTCATAATCCCATCTATCCACTATATTTATACTTCTGTTTGCATACCAGCCAAGATGACACTGGCCGATGACCTAAGGCGTGTAGAAAGTATTGCAAAATGCGTTGCCGAAGCGCCCTATGCTGTCCAGTATAGGTCTCGTCCTCTAAATTAACTACTACTTCGAGCTTCTTACACGACTCTAATGTCTTTGAAAGATTTTAAAACTTTGCTCGCTACTGCTTGCGCTTTCGCTATTTTCTTTATGTCAAAATCAAACGTTTCCCTTTCCACAAAACAAAACTGAACAGGCTGATAGTTATACAGACCGAGGTGAACAAACCAATGCGAAGTGAAAAGGTTATGTTTACGTCTTTACCCCTAATATCTGCTTAATAGCATAACATGTGAACTTGATCAAAACCGGGCGAAGTTGTGCCAATATGGGCTGAAGTGCAATATTCAAAACCTTCGAGGTTTTGAGCTAGTTAGCTAAAATATTATTTCGTTTGCCGGTAATTTGTTTGCTCTTAAAATCTACTAAGGAGACCGAAATTGTTCTTTTTTCTAAAATAGATTGGAGTAGTTTACCAGCAAGTCGGCTTGTAACTTTTCTTCGGTGACTCGCTACAAATTGGATAAATCTCAGGCACTTGAAAAAAAACTGACTCCTCTCTCTTTCCTGTTTTTTTTTAATGCTTAAGAAATAAAGTGATTTCATTCTTGGAAATGAACCAATGGAAATCGTGCCAACTAAGACTGAGTTATTTCAGACGTCATTCTAGTTTGGTATTTTACGTAAGAAGTGAGATGGAAGTTCTAATTAGCAGCGGAAAACAAGCTAATCTTTTTACATGATCCTGATTTTTGTTGCCAAATACCCCTGCATCTGTAGATTTGCATTATTTGGTTTGTTTTTTTGTCTCTATAACCTCATTTTTAACTAGTTGAATTATGGTCGTCCGGATAAGTGTAGTCTCAAGACGAACTGTTGTTGATGACACCTACTTTCGACAGCGTCAGCAGAAGTCCCATCTGTCAGACGTTTAGTAATGTGATCGAATATTGTCGGTGAATCAGTAGTCGTCTATCAGGCATTCGTGACAGTATTGACTGTGAAAGCTGAACGAGGATTCGTGCGTTTTGATCCGTCGATGAAAACCCTTAGTTTGGACTTCGTTAGGGTCTGAGTTGTCGACTATGATGTGCACAAACAAAAAGTTCAATCTTCGAACCTTATGCACCTGCTTAGAATGGAAAACTCCTATTCATAACCTGACTCGTTCTCAACTCAAAGATTCCTTGCTGTCCATTAGCTTTTGGTCATCCAAATAACCGCGTTTTGTCTGACTGCATCGAAACTGTACAAGGGGTTACGTTTATGCAAACGTTGGCCGTGTAGCGCTTATATTTCAACAGACTTAACTATGAGAGGGTGATGTGAAGTGCTATTTTCTACCCATGTAAACTATGTGAGCGTTAGCCATGCTAATGGAAATGGCCCCACTAGAGAACAGAGAAAAACTCTGACCAGGGTGGAAATTGAGCCCACGGCCTTCGGGTTAGATCACCGCTGCTCTACCGACTGAGCTACAAGGTCGTGAGTTCAATTCCCACCCTGGTCAGAGTTTTTCTCTGTCCTCGAGTAGGCCCAGTTCAATTAGAAGGGCTAACGCCCACCTGGTTTATATGGGTAGAAAATAGCACTTCACATCACCCTCTCATAGTTAATTTTGTATCGAGACTGTGCCTGTCTAAGGTTTCGTCGAAGGCAGCTGAGCTGTGTAATGTCAGTGGATAGAAAAGTACTCGGATTATTGCCGTGATCCCCGTTTTTCGAACGACTGATAAGCACTATCCACTGGATATATCACTATCCAGGGAATAACGCAATTTATTACAATTATGTAGATGAAATGCAGAGATTTTTGTTGTTCCTCAAATTAGATATCTTCGCGCACAGTAAAGCTACTATTCTTATAGTGGACATCTGAGGATATTGATGTTTTCATGGTCACAGACATGTCGGCCAATATTATCAGTGCATCTTGTTCACACGCGAACTTTTGTTTTAAAAACTGATTTTTTTTGTTTGTCTGTCGGGTAAGTTGTGATCTTGTCGCTTGTTATGATTATAGTGAGCACGTTTGATCCGTTTTTCTTGTTGTCTATTGTTAGTAAGATTTGTCAATTTTGTCTTTCGCTTGTCGGTTATGTTGGTGCTGTCAATCAGTCATTCGAAGTTTGCATTAAGTCACCGGCAAAGGTAACACATTCCGTGGAGTGCCTGTCAGTTCAGTCAATAGTGGCATTTCTACTCTCTTCACGCGCACGTGGGAAAAAAGGCGACCTGCATCCTAATGCGCCTTTGTAGTGGATACTTCGCTTGTGTCATCGACAACAGTCTTTCTCAAGACAACACTAACCGGAATGACCTAACCTCACAAAACACTAAATACGTAGGCCCGCAATGAAACATAAAATGCGCTAAAATGGGTAAAAATGCGCGCTTTGCTGCTCACCAGACATTAGAGTTTTGTAACAAGCTAAACGAATACATTGTACGCGGTGTAGCCAGCAGGTCAGACATTTCAAGGAGGTACCAACAATGTAAAATAAATGATCATCGACAAGACGCGCCAAATCATAAATTTAAAATATATATATTTTATCATGACGTAATGCAAGAAAAGTCCGAGAAAATAAAAGAAAATTAAATAAAATGTTTATGTCCAAAAACACGGTTAGTCTTTATTTGTTATTAACTTGTGAAAATTACTCAATGCATATTTTCATGCTAGACTGGGCATAAGCATATCTCGTTCCTGTCAAATAACTCAATTGATACGGAATTTTCGGTGACGCCAATCTGTCAAACATCGCACAGCACAGATTTCAAGACCCGGCTTGCTTCCAAATGATTGTGGAAATCTGAAAGCCTAAAACGTCATATTCACCAATAAAATTTGATTGCCCAGGAGATTTAGAACACGCGTGCGGTGTTGGGTGAGTAAGCAACTGTAGCAACACTAAAAGAGATGATTCACCTAGCACAACCGAAACTTGCGTTGTTAGGCTTGCCATTAAAGTATTTTTAATTATTTTACATTTCGCTTTTATAGTATTCATTTACCCTTTACAATTTGCAGTGTGTCGTTCGTTCGAATTCCTGCCAATTATAAACACGATTTGAATTATGGTGTCTTGCAGTTGAAGTATGTGACCCTTCGAAGTGCTCCTGGTCCATCGTCTGTCTTTGTCCCGTTTTTCAGAG
>OX421445.1:49349858-49369858 GCA_949126865.1 Montipora capitata
TTATTGAGCTATCGGGAACTCGTAGCTTTGACCGGTATCAAATAAAAGGAAAATGAAACAAAAAAATCCTCTGGTACCGTGTTGCTGGCAGTAAAATGTCAGTGGAAGTAAAGGTAAGTTACCATATAATTTGGGCCCAATAATAAATAAGAAGTATTTGATTAAGAAAAAAAACTGCCTTGAAGGAGTGTACAACCCTGAACACGGACTTCTCGTTTCATAAGCTCAAGTGAATCCACTAAGGTATTGGCAACCCTTGAACAAATCATGAAATTTTTAAGCTGTCTAACAGATACGCAAATTTTGCAGAGAAGGACGACTGTCCAACCATATGTAAGTTAGTAAGAGGCTTCAATAACAGCAAGTCAAAAAATTGAACTGCGAACAACTTAGGCTATCAAATACAGGAGTGTTTGGATAGAGAAGGCAAATCCAACTTCGTTCACTCTGAAATCAAGTATGCAGTTTGAAGTCGTCAAGTCCGAAGAAGGAACCAGTCATCATGGCAAATGCATCTTGTATCACCTCAGAGCTCAGAAAATGAAGTAAAACAGGATCGAAATTTCATCCAGGAATTATTTTGGGTGATCAAATATTTCCTGAATTTACTAGGCCAAGGCTCGCAAGGGAACCTCGCTCAACCCGTCGCCATCCATGGCGACCTTTGCTGAATTAGTATATATAGCACCTTATTTGGATTTTCGCACAGTTGTGGTACAATTAATTTTGTGTAAGCTGACGTTTTTTCCAGGGCACGCATGTGTATTGTCTTTTTATTTGAGTGTGGGTAAATCTATTAAACATTCTCGTTTATGGTAACGACAAATTCTTGACAGACTTGACGTCAATATCAAGCATTACATGTCCTTGCATACAAAGTAAGAAGCACTGCTCCAAAATAGGATATATGAGTCACAAAACACTTAAGGTCGAAGATTTCTTCAGAAATAATTCCCCACGCTGAGGAAATATGATGTGAGCCCTCTCACAAATGTAAGATTAGCAAATTGACAAAATATAGGGAAATTCCGAGCTTTGATGATAAACAAGTAACAAAACACTGTGGGTTGAGCGAAGGAAGTCTGAGTTCTGTTATAGCACCAAAGCGCTACCTCGCTCATCGATCTTGCTTTGTCGGCCTCTCTGATCACATCAGAGGACATCCATTTAGGATGAAGCCAGAGCGTCTCAGACTTTCCTAGGGGCATTGGCAGGAATGCTTGTTCCTCCTATGTGGCCCCTTAAGCGAGCTTCGCTCAACCCGTTGTGACATTTCCTACATATATTTTTCAGTTATATATTGCATCTTTGTCTGATTTTCGCTCGATTGTGGGGTGCGAGTTAGTCCGATTTAAGTTTCACACCAAGTGCGCATGGTCATTAGGCAACCTATTGTTTTAAATAGAGAGTGGCTATGAGATCTTTCAGGCAAGGTTCACGCTCGTCAATCACCGTGACGTTAAACGCAAATGCTAAATCTAGCTAAACTTTTCGGAGAAGCTTATGGCGGAGAAGGCTAATTCATTTTCCCGACGAGACTGTCTTAACAAAGGAATTCACCAAAAATGACAAGCAAAAATGCTATGTCCTTTTTTTGCGCCATGTTTGGCTGTTTTAAAATTATAGTTGGAATCAACAATCTTGGACAAAACTTCTTCAGAAATGCAACGGGACACTTCTTATTTACTGAGGGTTAACATGTGGCCCTCAAAAAACATAGCATTCACGGACAGAAAATGGCACTGTTTGCAACAAATCCCTTATTGTTTTCTCAAACCCAGGGAACAACTGAAATGAATGAAAAATGAAGTACTGGCTATCAGGCGCATTCATCTCTTTTGAGAGGATTTGGCCAGTGGCTGATCTTTCCGGTGAACTTAAAAAATATTATGAAGAGAGAACGTGGATTATTAGGGAATGAACATGTGAATGAGCAGATGTTGCAGAATATCAATGACCAGATATCCGGCCGTAAATAGCGAAGAGCTAAAGCTGGCACTCTTTTTCGTAGGTCATTTTTGGTGTAGTCCTTTGACATATGTGCATCCAGCAATCTCCAAACGTCCCTCTATTTTGACTGTTTTCTCTTCTGTGGGCTCAGACACCAAAAACCTTTACGAGATGTCACAGCAAGTCGGCCACGTTTGTTTCACCACTTATCCCGAGGGAGGGGACTGCCATATAAAAAGGACGGGAGTGCTCGTCGTACCTTTTAGGGGTTAAAAAAAGGGTTCTGGTTCCTCTTAGGGTGTTCAGCTTCAAAAGGTCCACAGCGGGAGCTTTAGCGGTCCCTTTAAGGGTAGTGAGCCCAAAAATTATGGCAGGAGACAATTGACAATTAAATAATTTTTAATTTTGTCTAATTAAAACCCATAATTTGGACGCCCACAAGACAGGATCTTGGTACATCATTCTTTTCAAGATTTCCGACAAGCACCCCCGTCCTTTTTATATGGCAGTCCACTTCCGAACAATGTGATCGGATACCTCAATTACTCTGTAAAGATGTTTTATTCTAAGAATATCAAACAATTTTCTTGCATACAAACTACGAAGCATTGTTCCAAAGCAGATCTCTGTGGGTCACAAAGATTTCTTCAAAAGCAGTTCCCCACACGGCAAAAGAAATGCGATGTGATGTCTCAGGCAATTATGAGCTAAGAAAATTGATGAAAGCTCGAGAAATTCCAAGCTTTGAAGATAAAAAAGTAACAAAGCACTGTGGGTTGAGCGAAGGAGGTCTGAGTTCTGTTATAGCACCAAAGCCCTACCTCTCAAATCGATCTTACTTTGTCGGCCTCTCTATCACATCAGAGGACATCCATTTAGGATGAAGCCAGAGCGTCTCAGACTTTCCTAGGGGCATTGGCAGGACTGCTTGTTCCTCGTACGTGGCCCTTAAGCGAGCTTCGCTCAACACGTTGTGACATTTCCTACATATATTTTCCAGTTATATATTGCGTCTATGTCTGATTTTCGCTCGATTGTGGGGTGCAAGTTAGTTCGTTTCAAGTGCGCATGGTCATTAGGCAACCTATTCTTCAGTAGCGATTGGTTATGAAATCTTTCTCGTTAAAGGCAAATTTGAAATCGTGGTAAGAGAGAAGCTTCTGGCGGAGAAAATTTATCTTTCAGACAAGACTGTCTTCAGAAAGGAATTCAACCAAAATGACCAACAAAAAGTCTGTCTCGTTCTTTTGTGCGATGTTTGGCTGTTTTAAAATAGTTGGGAATTAAAACTCCTGGACAAAACGCCTTGAGAAATGCAATAAAATACTTTTTACTTTTACTTTTATTTACCGTTGGTTAACATTGATTTGGTGCAGTTTTCTAACATGTGGTCCTCAAAAATAGCACTAGCGGACAGAAAATACCAAAGATAACGTCTCTATATCCAACGAATCGGTATCGTTTTCTCAAAGCCAAGGAAGAACTAAAATGAATGGAAAATGAAGGAACTCAAGTTATCGCTACTGGCTATCAGGCGCATTCATCTCTTTTGAGAATATTTGGCAGTGGCTGACCTTTCCGATCTGTAAAAAGCATAGATTGTGAAGAGAGAACGTGGATTCAATATAAGGGAATGAACAGAAGTTGCAGAATATCAATGGCCAGAAACCTGGTCGAAATTATTGAAGAGCGTGAAAGCTGACGCTCTTTTCCCGAGGTCGGTTTTGGTGCAGTGCTTTGACATATATGCATCCAGCAATCGGCAAACTTCCATTTACTTTTGACTGTTTTAGCTTTTGTGGCCTCAAACACTATAAACCTCTTCGAGATATCACAGCAAGTCGATCACATTTGTTTCACTACTTACTAACATTTTGGGATACTGGAATTAGTCCGTAAACACCTCATATCTCAATATTATCAAACAATATCATTGTATACAAAGTAAGACGCATTGCTCCGAAACAGACCTCTGAGTCACAAAACTCTTAAGGTCGATTTTTTTTTCAAAAATACCACGATCCTCTTTGTCCTCCAAAATTTTGCATAACCATTGCTTTTATTTTCTCTTGGGACCATTGCAAATCCCAAGAGAAACTTGAAAAAATGCTAATACAAACAAAGAGTATTACGGTATTTTTGAAAGTGGCCTAATGATGTTACAGTTTCTCTTGGGACTTACAAGGGTCCCAAGAGAAAATAAAAACAATGCTTATGCAAAAGTTTGGAGGACAAACAAAGAATATTATGGTATTCTTGAGAGTGGCCAAAAGACACCTTATGTATATACCTACCTTACCCGCCGCGCATAAGCATCTAAATGTAATAAACACTACAAACACGGTCATTAGATACATTTACGGTCCTTGTGATAATGACTGGCTGTTAGTGTTACGCTCCCTATCAGTTGCCTAGAAAAGTGTCATTCCTCTTACACCTTTCGTTGCACCGTTTACCCCACCAATAGATGGTTTTCACCCACGTGAGTTGACGGCCATTTTGGTGTACAAAACAATAGAAAATATTTGCGCAGAATTTGCATAAAAGTAGAGTTCAGTCCCCAAGGGAGAGGATGTCTATTGTTCTAGTACACCAAAATGGCCGCTGTGACGTCACGTGAAAACCATCTATTCATGATAACATGTGGTTCTGTTTTAGTCTCCTTGTCTATTTTTCCCGTCTCAACATTGTCCTCTGGAAGTTCTTACTTACAGCGAAGAAACTACTGTGCCATCATTTGAATGTCTGACCTTCCCTTGTTCCCCTCTTTCTTCACAAACATAAATCAGTGAAACACAAAATTTTACTCTACTTTCTTTTTTATTATGCCAATGCACCATCTACAAAATAATAGAGCACATACTTTAAGTGCAGCTTGCACTTTTACAAAAATTACCAAAATTAAGAAATTGATTTATTATACTTATCGTTATGTGCTCCTTTTCTTTAACATGTCAAGGACTATCGCTGTTTCTAATTTCGGGCCTGGCATATTTACTTACAAGCTAACTTATTTTGTATTTCTTGTTCCCCTCCTTCTTTAGAAACATAACGCAGTGAAATTTTACTCTACTTTCTTTTTTATTATGCCAATGCACCATCTACAACATAACAGAGCACATACTTTAAGTGCAGCTTGCACTTTTACAAAAATTACCAAAATTAAGAAATTGATTCATTATACTTATCTTTATGTGCTCCTTTTCTTTCAAATGTCAAGACCTATCGCTGTTTCTAATTTAGGGCCAGGCATATTTACTTACAAGCAAACTTATTTTGTGCGTTTTTTTGTCTTTCTAAGAATACACGTTTCATCTTTCAGCTTCACAAATCTATTACATATATTGATGGAGATGCTTTTTTGCTTTACAACCTACAGGATCCTCCAGGGATTTTTCTCAGATTAAAGGTAAACGTTTTTCAGAGATATTTGGCACTGCCATACACTTTTACTTTGAAAGAAAGGTTTAAATAGTTGGTCGAGTTTTTAGGTTTACTGGGGTTTCAGTAGAAGCCATGGAAAGAAATTCTTCTCGCCAACAGTGCAATTAAACTTGAGTTAACTGGTTATAAGCAAGTCATTGTGTTTGTCTTGACCATGAGATGGGGGAAGTTCTCCAGGGGGCTATAATAATAGTGACGTCTGAGATTGTCTTATTTCCCTGCTAGTTGGGATGCAGGCGAGCAAAGTCACGACAAGGCAGATCTTGGAGCTTTGAAAGTGAAAAACGCCTGGTCCCTGTAAGTATGTAAGCCTAATAGCGAGCAACCTAGCTTACTTCATCCGGGTTAATATGTCACTAAATAAGAAACAAACAAAAAAACAAATAAATAAGCAAAAGCATTAACTGGTTCAGTAGCAATCTGACTGCAATGTCTATCTAAAAACCAAGAGAACTAAAGCTAAAGTTAACATATCTTAAGTACTAAAAATACTTATAGCTTAGTTACGGTAAGCGAAGCATTTGGAGACAACTGAAATCCATCAGCTTGAAGACTTGCCGTGGGCACATTCTGAGTGCTTACATCCTGAATGTTTTCCCGTTCGTAAACTTCTGACGTGTCTGGCTCCTGTCAACAATCAGAAAAAAGTAAGATAGCATATTTTTCATTTGTTTCATAGGTGATCTTAACAAACCAATTCAGCTCTCAAGCAGGGTCCAGCACATCCCTGCACTGTGCAGCTTGAAGCTTCTAATGTATTATAAGACTTGCCTTGGACACATTCTGTGGGTTTTCAACATCGACGATGGCTGGTTCTTCAGCTTCTGCGGCGTTTGGCCCCTGCTAAGATCAAAGTTATGATAGCAAAACTTTTAAAAGTTATTTCCATACACAAATTTAACTATGCTATGCAAGACCTAAGCACAAGTAGCTCCTATTGCAAAACTTACCGTGGACACACCCTGTGGACTTACAACATCAAGGTTGTCCAGTTCGTCATCTTCTGCTGTCTTTGCCTCCTGTGTCGTATAATAATATTTCGAATCATCCTTTTTGCCAAAGTCAAAGTAGTCCTCTTGCTCCTCCAACATATCGTCAAGTCTTTTATAGAGCCGCTGAAAGCTTGGCCGTTCATCTGGGTCTTGGTTCCAACACTCTCTCATCAAGGCGTACCTTAAAAATTAACAAAAATAGGAATTTCTTTCTTCCTGAAGGAAAATCGATCTTTATACAACCTGCTAACCCTGTTTCCCCAAAAATCATTCGTAGGTTCCTGATTCGAGCAAATTTCATTCTTTTACGTCTCATAGACCGTATTAATTAATGGAGGCCAATAAATTATCCGTTTGTCCTTGTGCTAATGAAACCAACTAGCCTCTTTTGCATGAACAAAACACAAAAGAAATGTAGCTTTGGAGCGAGGCTAGTTGGTCTCATTAGTACAAAGACATAAGTTTATTTTTTGACCGCCATTGATGAATATGGTCTGCAGATATTTTAAATTCTTAAAGGCTTTATTTATACTAAGGTTCCTGTTCTTGTAGCGCCAAGCTTTTTTATCTACAGGCAACCGTAGTTTTTGCACAAATAAAATGAATTAAATTTGTGTCTTGTATTTTTGAGTAGATCTGTGTTGATATGGAAGAAAACGAAACTAAGGCCAAGCCGACAGTGGTTTTGGACCTCATTTTCCAACAGCGTCACAATTTTAAATGTGTTAAATTGCAGTTGCCCAAAACTATTTTTTTCTGTACTTATGTTACAATGTCTTTAAATGTAAAGTAAAACATGGCTCAAGTTCAATTAGTAATAATTAGCCGAGCGGGCGTGCCCCTTGATTTATGTTCAAGTGAAGCATTCATGTCTAACTTGACTGATGCAGGAAAGTATGAAAATAGATTAACCACTCACTCTTCCTATTAATATCAAAACACTGCACCTTTTTCATAAAACTTGTTGTCTACAAGTACTTAGGAAAAATCACCTCCGTTTAACTTACACAGGGTCTGTGCACATGTCAGGTTTTTCCAGTCTGTAACCTGCTTTCAAATTCTCCAAGAGCTGTTTGTTCTTCATTAGTGCGTAAGGAGACCCCCCTGTAAATGATCGACATAATATGCATCAAGACAAATCATGAACCATAGAAAGGGGGGAGGGGGCGCTCTAATGAAAGAAATCCGAGACTAAGACTTAAGATGCAAGAGGTGAAGCAAAGATAATTTTTAACCAAGAGTTCAAAAGTTTTCCAACCGTAAATAAGAAAGCGAAGGACACATTCAGAAATGCAGATCCTATGCACAGAAAATTGGGAAGGAAGTTCAAGGTCGTTTCATGGGCCTCATTCACGCGGTGGCCATATTGGCCAGAGACAAGAGATTTCGTACCCCGAACCTCGAGTTGAAATGTTTGAGAACGAGTTTCGGTGGGACAAAACAAACGTTTTCAATCCCTCGGGACTCAACATGGCCTCCGAATGATCACGACCTGTCTTTCATCCAAAGCAGCATTTGTTTTCCCTTTCGTTCGCTTGCTGCTTCAGTTCCTTATTTAATCTGTTAAACCCTTGGCCATTCCTACTTACTACTTCATTTCTTTACTTGCTCATTCAGTCAGTCAATAAGTCAATTAGTCTTTCGGTAGCCGCTCAGTCATTGTATCAGTCAGTACTTTCGATGTTGCTTAACCAGTCGGATGGCGAAACTTGGTTCCTTCCCTCATTTGTTTTACTCATTCAGTAAGTCAGCCCGCAAGCCAGTGTCGGCAGGGGTTTCGTTTGAGGCTGGAGGCCGGGCGTTTCATCCAGTCGTTTTCCATTCCATGTCCGGTACTTTGATGCCAATATTTGAAAGGTTTTGTTTCATTTTTTATTTTTATATATTATTTTAGTTACGTTTTATAGAAAATTTGAGTGAACTCCAGCCTTGCCTGGGAAACTGATTCTTGGGTTCCAGAAACACTGGAATCCAGTGTTTCTGAATGTTCTATTAAAAAATTTCCTGGGGGGCATGTTCCCAGAACCCCCCAGGTACCTAGCGCCTTTAGCGCTCGCACGACGCCTTGCGGCGTCAAAAAATGTCACGCCTGGTGCTTTCAGAAATATGTCCGCTACTTTACAAAACTGTCCTGTCAAAACCCTGGTGTCGGTAGGCCAACGGTTAGTCAGCCAGGCGGATCGGCATCCTTCCTTTGTTCCTTTGTTCACTCATTCAGTTAGTCCGTCACGACAACGAAGGCTACGAGAACCAGCGCCACATAACAATTGATTTACTTAGCAAAAACACATACTTCTGCATGCCCCGCACGTGCGTTTAACATTTTGATACACTTCTTTGAAGTTCTCGTCCTGACAATGAAGTGAAATAATCACATTTGAAGTTATGTGCAGGAAGCGAGTATTGGACGATGAATTTTACATTTTCTCTTCAAAAACCCACACCGTTCATACCAATTTTGTTTCTGGAATGTGGATACACACTTTCATTTCCGAACGACTTGAAATAATCGCGAAATTATTGCAATAACGGGGAATAATAGTTTTCGATAAGGTTCTCGCAGCCGTCCTCTTCGCCTTTTCTTGAGGTCTCTAAACGAGTCCTTTTAACTGACACTGATCGTTATAACAGATAAATACAATTTGGAACAACTCTAAAGGTCCGGATCACAAACACTTTTGCTTTTCACTTCAGTTTCCAGCTAACAGCTCCATATATAGTACAATATGTTAATTAAAATTTCATAAATTATCACTGACCAAGAGTTGCAATTTCCCACAGGACCACTCCGTAGGACCAACTGCAAGTAAAACAAAACAAGTTAACACCTATGCAATACATTGAATTAGGAATGCACTAGCATCTGGTATGTTGCATTCACTGACTCTAAAAACACCAGACTTGATACTTACACATCGCTCTTGGTGGTAAAGATCTCTTCAAAAAGTGACTCTGGAGCCATCCACTTCACTGGCAGTTTCTTCCCATTGTCTACTTTGTAGACCTCATGGTACAAGTGCCGCATCAATCCGAAGTCACCAATTTTGACTTTCTTGCCGTGTGCCACCAGAATGTTCCTCGCTGCTAGGTCCCTGTGCACCAGACCCTTCTGGGAAAGATAGGTCTGTAAAAGAAAAATGATTATGGGTATTGCAAGGGATTTGTGATGTAAAAGTCAGTTTTGAGGGCCCAAGGCACTGGATTCTCACAAAAATATCTTTCCTGGAAGCGTGTAGCCTCCTATCGCAGAATCTTTTTAAGGTTAATAGTTCCTCCCGCAAACAAGAACGCCACATTCCTTTCCCGTTGTGAGACGTTAACCAATGATTTGCTTTTTATTTTTAAGAATGTGACCAAATAAAAAAGCTGTAATAACGTCCACTGCAATTTGCAACGGAAATTTGAAGCTTGAAAATTACACGGACTTTAAGGTGAAGGTTAACTTTTCTTACCATATTGAACACGATCTCTGATTGGTTGAAAGAGGGAAAGGAATTTGGGCTCCCGTGAAGCAGAGTCTTGCAGGTGGGAGAAACGACTGACCCTAAAAGAGTCTGTGATAGGAGGCTAAGACCAGCAGAGATGTAACCGCCTATTTAGTGCTAATCCAATAGAAGTGCCACTCAACTTGTTTCCTTGAGGCGCATGTGCTAATCCTGGTGCCAGCACGTACCAAAGAGTTTTAATTGGGTTTTGCCGAGAAAAGGCGTTACATACATTTAAAAGAAACGTTAAAATATCATTCAAAAAAACGCTAAAAAACATGATGGGGAGTAGAAAAAATAGCATATCATCCACATATGACCATCCCAAACCTCTGTTGTATGAAAAACGTCATTACAAAAGAGCTAAAGAAGAGTGAGCTAAGCATTGATCTTTCAAGCAGATCTGATGTTGTTGAGATGAAACCAGTTGAAACAGGACTTTGGGCTTGCCATGGTTTGGTTATGTAACTACTAATCATGTCATCAGCATCCGACACCAAAGATCGACAGTAACGCACGCAAAAACTCCGAAACTTGCTGAGAAAGACGGAATGAATAAGAAATTAAACGCAGGAAAAGACTAAGACAAATACAAAAAAAAAAAGAAAGAAAAAAATCTGGCTATTTACCACTTACCATGCCACGTGCTACCTGCCAGGCAAGCTTTACTGGATCAAGTGGAGCAAACGAGTCACAATCCTCGTCACATTCATCAGCTGTATTATTAGTGGAGGCATCTTTCTGGTTTGATGCGGATGATGAAAACTTTACAAAGGGTGTTTCCAATTCAATAGTAACAGAAGCATCAACTTCGGTTCCGTTTTCTTCCACAGATATGGAAGGCCCAATGTTTTCATGCAATATTGTTTTCTCTTCTTCTGTTTGACCATCCTAGATATATATAAAAAAAGAACCATACAGATAACTTGGAATGAAATAAATGTATCTTTAAAGTGCTTATAGACGAAATGACGAAGTGATCCTCGCATTTATCGTCCAGATAAGTGCGAATATCGCTTCTTCATTTCGACAGATAACGTTAGTGAGTAAAACTAAGAAGGGGCCATTGCTGCCAGTTTAGTTGAAAAGTACATAAATATTGGCCATTATATTATATTATATTATATTATATTCAGTTTTATTGAGCTTACGGTTAGCTAACCCTAACCGCAACGGTTGTTAATGCGCTAGAACGTTTCCTAGAGATTCTCAAAACTTCACATTCGTCAACATTAAAACTTAGTCCCTATGATGCAGTCCAGTTAAACAGACCGTACAGATCATTTTGCAGGGCTTCGCAGTCCTCTTGACGACGAACAACTCTATAACACTTCGCATCATCAGCATAGAGAGCCATACTGGTGCATGGGTTGACAAACTTGGGGAGGTCGATCACGTATAAAAGATATAGGAACGGAGCCAACAGGCTGCCCTGAGGAACACCCTCTGAGATCTGGAAGTCAATTGCAAATAGTCCGAGAACCAAAAGAGAAGGGGACCCGAGATGCCGTACAAACCAAGCTTGTGAAGAAGACGGCGGTGTGGAACCGAGTGAAACGCTGAAAACAATGGTCAGGGTAGATCATATCGAACTCATTCCCTGCATCCAAGGCTGTCCCAAGGTCGTTCAGAACGGACAGAAGCTGTGTAGGAGAGCTGATAGTAAATCTGCCAGTTCGGGAATAAGTTTGTTGACATAAAAGCTCAAATATACCGTTGCTAGTTTTTCAACAATGATTATAATTGGTCACTACATCCAAAAATTTTACTAAATGTCGCCTGTTATCGTAAGCTTGAGCTGTAGGCTTTTTGCATGTGCATGTCTCTCTGTTGATGTTCGGTAGTATGACTCCGTACGGAACATGCCAACAGACAGCAGTAAAACTAATATATAGCTTTAGCCAAGCCTAAAAGCAGAGCTCCGGGGTTCTTTATTCTTACAAGAAGTTAACTTGGCATGAGACTGCAATCCAATCGAAACCCAGTACCTAGTCAGCGGTCAACTTAAAAAAAAAACCCAGCTGACCTCGATGAGCTCAAAACTTGAGCCCACGATATGGTCACGTAATACTGGTCACATTGGCATACATGGACGGGTGGACGCATGTACGGTCGTGGAGTACAATATCTTCTTACCCATGATGCTATACGTACGCGCCTTTGACGCGCGGAGCTCCGCTATAATAAAGATGAATCTTTCACACCGGATAAGACCAATAGTGAAAGGATGTACCTGGTCCGTAGTTGAGTTCTGTTCCCTTGCTCCGTTGTACATCTCTTCATCTTCGTCAACGACGGTAGCTCCAACGGTAGATGTTTTTATCTGCGTGGACGAAATCAGGGCCAAGTTGTTAGAAGCGAGATAACTTCACATCTCCAAAAAACGATGTTGGAACAGTCCGAACTAAAACGCAGGTGTAATGAGTTTTGGCTTGTCATCTTTTAATTGTATGTTTGCTTGAGTCTACGATACTGGTTTGTTGTTGTTGTTGTTGTTGTTTTTCAAACAAAAAATGAGAAACTTTTTAGCAACTACGGGACACCACGTTAAAGGCTGATAAAAAAATTGGATGTGGCGAGATAAGATGAAGGAAATACTGTCCTGTTATAACTTACAAGTGCACCTTAGGTAAGTGTACTAGAAAAAGATCTACGTCCTGTTATTAGGGAGGAAAGCATATTACCTTGCTTCTCTTCGCTCTCAACCACTGAAGTAAGTCGCCATGAGGAATGTACTCGACAATCAGACGAAGTGGAGTAGCTGTGGTCCAACAGCCCACGAAATTCAGCACGTTTGGATTCTTCCCCACTACCTTCATGGTCTCAATCTCATCCAAAAATTCGTATTTCTGCTCTTCAGTGGCGTTTTCTTGAGAAAAAAGTCATGAAATAATGTTGAACAAATCAGTTTAAAAGTAGGTTGCTTGAGGCCGGGACAAACTAGGCGATAAGTCACTGCAAAACGTCGCGGGGACAAGTCGGCGCAACAATTCGCCTTGTGTGACACGGTTAATTTTACAAAAATCACTGTCGCTAAGGCAGAAGTTTGTCGCCGCGATTAGTCGCACGAATTTAAACGAGTCTTAATTCGTGTGACTAATTGTAGCGACACAATTAGCAGCGTTGTCGCACCGTGTGTATACTTCCGGCAAAAAATAATGAATATAAATGAACCAATGAGAGAGCGTCATATGGTCAGCCATATTGAATTAGATAACTAATTCACATTCCCCTTCATACGAGATCACTGCGTGTGCACCGAACAGGCGTCGTGTCGCAGCGACTTGTTTTGCAAGTAGTACACATGGAGCAACTTATCGCAGAGACCTGTCTCTGCGACTTGTCGCCTAGAGTGTCCTGGTCTTTAGGGTTTCAGTGTCATGAACGGTTAATTATTTTATTGTAATCTGACTGCAGTTTACGCAGTAAAACACAACCAAGCATTTCCGTTTTTTCTAATACAGGGCACAATTGAGTTTAGAAAAACCTTCATGTAGAGTCTTTAATTGCCAGTAGCTACCGTGCCTCCAGTAACTGTCACTTAGAAGCTTGCGAAGGTCTGATAAGCGAGTAATTAGTTTAAATCTTTGGCATTTCTTAATCATTGTTGCATGGGTTTTGTAAAAACGTTTTTCAGTAATTAAGTTTTTTTACAAACTTTATTAGTTGTCAAGTCTAATCCTTTAAACTAAGTTTCTTGTCCTCGTGGTCTTTACAGTTGGTCTGATATCGTTTTAAATTCGCTAGCAATCGAGGTATCATTAGTTTTTTCAGCAATATGTTATTACCACGTGGAGCTATAATTTATACTCAGACAGAATTTTTCCGGAGTACTTCAGTGGCTTATACCTGGTTATATTTCATTATTAAATTTTCGACCTCGGATATTGCGTTTTTAGCTTTCTGATTGGTTCACTCAATCTCATTGATCAGCTCATATACTGTATGCCCTAATATGGAAAATTATTGTGTCAAGTGTTGCCAAGCTGGAAACTAATTGGCCTTAATTTCCAAATGTCCAAGCTTTCAGAAAGTAATGAAAATTTTATAAAACAATTATTTCATTCACACTTGTTGGATATGAGACTGGTTATCGCCAACTTAACACTACTCGCCTCATTGGCTGTTTACAATCTCATATCTGATGTGCGCTCGCGGAAAAATTGTTAAATAAAATTTCAGTTTACTGCTTATTGAGTCAAGGGAATAAATCACGTGTCCCTTATCCCTACATCAAGAACACTTTATTTCGAAGTCAAGCCCGTAAATTAGTCCTTTAATCGCCCTAAACCGGTTTACCCTTGAGAGTCGTTTGGTGTTGCATGCAGTGTCATGACATGAGTGCAATCATGCTCATCGACATAAAGCTATAATTGTAATGAGATTCACATTAGTTGGTGTAGGAGTCACAGGGTCACCCTCTTACCATGACGTCATCCAAAACCCCAACCAAAGAGCGATACATGAATTGAAGTTCTCTAGAACAAGCATTCAAATTTTTACAATGCAGTTGAAGTCGAAGCTAAATAGTTGATGCTTGCATTGCGTACTTATTTACCTTAATTGACTCCCGGGATACAAATGCAAGGTAATTACTTCGGTGTGTGATCCATACAAGGAATAGACACTTTCATACCCACCATGTAATTCTTTAACAGCAACGATCTTGTACTTGAAATTTTTCTCACACCAGTCTTTGGTATTCTTGTTAAAGAAGTCCAATCCGTCAATCAATTTGGCTTTGTGCACCTTCCCAAATGCTCCTTGACCCACCTCTTCCAATGATTCTATTCTCTCCGGAGGAATTTCGCAGGAATTCAGTGGTTTAATATCCTTTGCTGTCCTAAAAAAAACAACAACACAAAGTAACAACATCAATTACAGCTATCCAGATGTGGAAAAGTTTTCAGTAAGTTATGGGACTCACGCAACGT
This sequence comes from Montipora capitata, assembly GCA_949126865.1. Lineage (NCBI taxonomy): Eukaryota > Metazoa > Cnidaria > Anthozoa > Scleractinia > Acroporidae > Montipora > Montipora capitata. The sequence continues at coordinate 49,364,664 of OX421445.1, forward strand.
CACAACAAATTTTATTTTAGGTCGCAGAAGGAATGGGGCTTATCCCTAATAGTTGGCTACGAGTGCTTTACCTTTGGAACATAAAAAAAATAGAGCTTTCACAACAGCCTTTCTTGCTATCTTTTTGTTTTGTTTATGCAACTCTGAGACTACGCGAGACCAATCCATTGAGGCTTAAATGAGATTTGGGTCACAGATCATTATTTGAACAACCCTACATCTTTCCTAATGATACCCTGCAGCTTAGACCCACCCTTGGACCTTCCGATTACCTCATAGAGTTCTAAAGTGTGATGTCATAAAAAAACTAAATTTGTGAAATTATGGGATTTTTCGGGGTATGGAGTGTTTTCTCACACGTGATCATTAACTTTGTTTTTCTACCGAAACAAAGGAAAACGTTTGTATGACACAACAGAGCTCAATTCCCGGAGAATTAGTTGGGGACACCAACAAGGCCGCTGTTCCTTTGTTTAGGGACACCAATGTGGCCGCCGTGACGTCACATGAAAACACTCTATTATGAAAGGACAACATCCAAAAGGCCTACTCGCCAAAAATGAGCATTTCAGGGCAAAAAAATGTCTTTGAGATATTAGCCCAGTTATGCTCATGTGACAATGATCTCAGTCTCTTTACTGCTTGCACTGAAGTGTCGAAATGGAGTATATTTGCAATTGTACAGAAAGAGATGTTTCATGTTAACCCCCGGGTTAATGAAATGAAGAGATTTATTTTTTGATGTTGAGCGCCTCAGTGTTGAGCGCCTCAGTGAAGTCCCAAAAATGTGTACTGGAATGAGTGCTCCAAAGGAATTTGTCCATGATCGTAGGTTCCAATGACAACTGTCCCTCTATACTGCAAGGACTGAAATTGTCTGCAGCGTGCATTGATTTCTTGCTATATAAATGAAGTGGATGACAAATGTTAATCCCGGTGACTGAAATGAAGAGAGGATATTTCCGATGGTAACGCGGTGATACTCGGAAAGAATCCGAGAGCTCCTTTGCAGGTTTTTAACCTACGACAGCCTTCCGATGACTACAGTATTTCGGATGCTCAAGCACTGAGCTATAAGAGACTCGTAGGAGCCATGCCATGATCCATGATTTCGATGGTGTCTCGGTCATACTCAGAAAAAATCTGAGTGCTCCTTTTTAGGAGTCAAACCTACGACCTTCCGATTACAACTTCGGATTCTTTACCACTGGGTTATAGGAGACTCGTGGGAGCTACAATCACTGGTGAAAGTCTTGGGACGCTCACCCTTTTAGGTTGGTTTTCTTATTTAGTTTCATTAATTGTATTAAATACGAAAACCGCCTGTTCACGCTTCAATAAACATGTAAACATGTTAACCGGAGTGAAAAGCCCTGTACAGGCCCGCAAATGATCCCTGGACCAGAAATGATCCCCAAATTGGACAGCAAATGATTCCCGGACCAGAAATGATCCCCAAACTGGACCGCCAAGTGATCCCTGACCAGAAATGGTTACGTCATCAGTAATTAAGAATGGAATGGACTCGAGAATTTAGAGACAGGAGAAAAAAGGAAAGGAACTTTATATTAAATGTTTTAGTATGTTTACGTCATGCCGAACTCATCACAGACGATTCAAGGGAGACAATAACTTCCACAAAATTCAGTTGTCCTACCAGACATGAAATCTTGCAGGTCGAATCCCGAAATGTAAAATAAAAAGAATACAAACGCGTCATAATCTCCGAAATTGAAACTTTCAACGACAATGGAGACCCTGGGAAAGACTGGTTAAAGTTTTGCGCAATTCCACAGTGTAGGGAAAGCATCGTAAATTTTTTTTCCAAACTATTCACATAAAATATTATTTCTCGCTAAGCGTTGCATCTTTTATGTTCAAATAACCGCTCAAAATAAAGATTTTTTAACGATCTTTCCGCTGATATTTTTTGCGTGATTTTTAATATATTCTCTGTCAAAATTTGCATAAGAATCAAAACACAAAAATAGCCACGCAAGAAACAAATTAGTCGCATTTACATGTACCTCTTTGTCGAATTTTCATACTTAACACAGGAATTTTTAGTTATTGTAAAAAATCTTTCTCTATTCGTTAGCAATCATCCTTTCAATTTACATTGCATTAACTCTTTGTAAAAATGCATGCAAAGTAGATTGTGACGTCAAAACAGGAATAGACCCACTCCTCTTCTGACTCGGTCGTGAACAAAAGATGCTTGTATTTTCGCAACTTTCGAAGCCTATAAAATGGCAGGATTTGTTGGAAAAAGAAAACAATGGCCGCAATGCGTTTCGAACAGGTGCAAAGATTCATTTTAGCAAAAAAAAAACATTTTGGAGTTATGGGCACTTTAATGTAAATTTTTTTTTTCTAAAATCCCATGTAAAGGAATGCTGAATTTTCATTTTTTCACTCGCTCTCTCCGAAATCCAGCAATTGGTAAGCGCTTTACGTCTTCGTTTTGGTTTTATTTGTCGTTTTGCTCTTGCTTATTTTTTTCTACACGAGCTTCACTTGTAACTTTTTCGTCGGGATTTACTACTTTCAGTCAATACAACTTGCTGGGCACATTGTCGTCCTAAAAGTTGCGCTTATTGCGCCCCAAAAAAGAACCCTTGCCACTTCAATAAATATTGACCAAAACACATCTTACACATCCTGTTACAGATGAGTAATGACCAATGACAATATACCCCTGGCAAAGCAGATTTCAGTTTTTGCAATACATAAAAGGTTTTGGATAAAAGCAGACAAACTAGTATTCGTAAACAATGGACAACAACTTTGAGTTTACGAGACACGTTTCGATCGATCATCGATCATCTTCAGTTGCAACTGTTCGTTACAGTGCCAATTTGAATTTTTGTCAATGTTACAATATGAACTTACATTAGTACATTGCCGTTAGAATTTTAAATTACCTATAAACGTTACAACGATTCTAAATGCAAACAATCGAATAAGGAGCGCACGGACAGTGTAACAAAAGAAAAAACAAACTTAGTGCTTAATGGCAGGAAATAAAACAACAACACCAAAGACTACAGAAAACTAACACTAAAACATAAATGTAGCTAAAAAGATAGAGTAAGCTCCGCATGTTTTAGCTGCCTATTTAGACTGGCATTTTCCCAGTGGACATGAGCAGCCTCTTCGAGCAACAACTGGAAACGATTAGGTGCCGTATCTATAATGGAGAAGCAGCTATCCGGCCAATAGTTTCTTCAATTGGGACTTATAATTATGCGTTAGCTAAGTATTTATGTTGCCTTCTTCAATCTTTTCATGGGCCACCACGAAAATATTTGGTTGGAGAACTGCAAGGCGTCTAAAATTATATTTTATCGACGATACGTTGATGACACGTTTTGTGTACATGTATTTGAGACGGAACAAGATGCACTCTCATTTTTTGATTTCATTAACACCAGGCACCCTAACATACGTTTTACCATGGAGAAAGAGGTCGACCATAAAATACCTTTTTTGGATGTCTTCATTCATAGCCATTCACAAGGTCCTACAACCACAGGTTTTCGCAAGAAAACGTTCACGGGTCTTCTAACTAATTACTTTAGTCAAGAGAGTATGAAGGTAAGAGAGGTAATCCCTTATATTGACCCTGTTCCCATCGTAATCCCTTAGATCTCCTGCGAGATCCGGTATTCCCACGAGGGTATCTGATAGCCAATCATATGTCCCCATTTTACCAATGTTGTGTGGGAATTCGCTCACCTGTCAACTTTTGTAAAAATGGGGACATATACATGTAATTAGCTATCAGAGAACCTTCGTGGGAATACCGGATTTCCCAGGAGATATAAAATAACTTAAGAGGGATTACGATGGGAATAGGGCCAATATGAGGGATTACCTCTCCTAGCTTTATACTCTCTTGCTTTAGTTTCACTGCTCCATCGTACAAAATTGGCCTTTTGAGAACGCTTGTTGATAGAACCTTCAAAATCAACAACAGTTGGGCGGGCTTTCACAATGACGTTAAGAACCTCACTTTCATTTTACGTCATCTTCCCTTCACATCTAATCGAGAAGATACTTCAGTATATTACTAGTGCCCAGACCCCCTCAACTAATGGCAAGTGTTTTAAGTTACCTTACGTAGGGTCCTTTTCTACACAAGCTCAGAGAACTTCAATATAACATAAGCTAGTCAAGCGTTTTTGCGTCGATTTAGACATTAACCTCGCTTTTTTCTTCATTTAAGATCCGCAACATGTTCAGTGTGAAAGATCCTGTGCCTTTCCACCTCCGTTCGCGTGTAGTGTATAAATTCACTGGTGCAGGATGTAATGCTTGTTACGTCGGGGAAACATCCCAACTCATTTCGGTGTGCATCCGTGAGCATCTGAGAAGGGACACGACTTCTCACATTTTGCAACATTTGCAACACTCTGAGGAATGTCGAATCTGAGAGTTGCTTTTCCATTTTAGATACGGCACCTACCGGTAATCGTTTCCAGTTGTTGCTTAAAGAGGCTGCTCATATTCACTGGGAAAATCCCAGTCTAAATTGGCAGCTAAAGCATGTGGAGCTTACCCTATCTTTTTAGCTACATTTGTGTTTAGTGCTAGTTTTCTGTAGTTTTTGGTGTTTTTTTTTTTGTTACACTGTTTGTGCGCGATTCTTTGCATTTAGAATTGTTGTAACGTTTACCGTTAATTTAAAATTCTAACGGCAATGTATTAACGTAAGTTCAAATTGTAACATTGACAAAAATTCAAATTGGCACTGTAACGAACACTTGTAACTGAAGATGATCGATAATCGATCGAAACATGTCTTGTAAACTCAAAGTTGTCCATTTTTTTACGAATAAAAGGTTTTCTTTTTAATTATTAAGAAGCATTGTGTTACCTACCCCAATTCATGAGTCATTAAAAACTACTGTACCAGTTAAAAGAAAAAAAGCTTACCACTTTGCAGGACGCTTTTTCCTTCTCTTTTTATGGCAAGAAAAACCAACAAGAAGAAGAAAGCCAAGAAAAAATACACCGCCAATGGAAAAACCAAGAATACTCGCCATGGAAAAACCTGGTCCAAAAATGGCACAAATTATTATTGGTACAAACTAGAATCAAATTTTCAATGCCGTAGTTTTAATGAAATTCTAAGCACCAAGATTAACGTTAGATAGCGTTACATGCAAAGCTCTCATGAACTGCAGGTATAT